>NGKG01000005.1:602025-650344 GCA_002162505.1 Myriosclerotinia scirpicola | reverse complement strand
AAGTTGGGTAGGCAGGCAATTGGAATTAGAACGGATTCCGATGAAGCCGTTCTTTTATAAAAACCACTTTGATTTGTATCTACACTTCATTGTTTCCATTTTACCTTTTACCTTTTAGATACTCAATTGAATTAAAATCCTGAGCTATTTATTAATATTGATTTATTGATCTATTGATCTATTGATTTATTGATTCACTCTTCAAAGAAAGCAAATCTTAACCTTGAAAACCCCTTAGCAGAAACCAATCACGTTTGGACCTTCTACTGTTTCGCTTCCAAACGTGCTCTACCACTCCATTCAAACCTGTCAAACCAATCCATTCCATCACATCTTCCTCATCTCTAGAACAAAACAACAAATACCTACACACCACAAATTTTCACGACACGAACTTTTTGCTGAGCTATTTATTATTCAAAGCGAAAGCAAAATCAACCATCCAATCTTCACGACCAAATTAATACTCTCACCAACAAAAAAACATAATGGCGGACCACAGAGAACCTCAATATGATCCTTATATCCCAAGCGGAGGAGCCGGTGCTGGCAACCAACAAGCTGGAGGCAATCAGAGGACGGCGGCATTACAAGCTGTAAGTTATATATAATCTTTCGACGGGTAGAGAAGTTGTCTGTCGTTGGAGTTGGTTCTTGGGACTTGATGGCGGCTTTTGTCATTCTGTCATCATCATGCATATACCGAATTTTTGCGACCGACCATGCGATAGCGATCAACAATCAATCGAAATAAATATTGCGCTCGATACCCACGATTCCGATATGTATTTGCGACATGCGAATGGATTAGAAGGGGGTGTCGATTGTGTTGGTATCGATGAATTACATTATGTTGGTCTCGCAGCGCATGTGTTTCAGCCGCCGCCAACACGATTTTCGGCATAAATCGTATACTACCGGTATTCCCTTGAACGACATCGACATGATGATTGCGAATATAGCTACTTGCAAGAGTTTCCCAGAACAGTGCTGAAACGGCCAAACGCACCGAGTCCTCAACTTGCTCCAACCCTGACAGGCAGCCTTTGACAGCCCGCAGACGATATGTTTTTGTTACAGAGCCTTGACTAACCTTTATATCCTTTAGACTATCGATGATACTGTTGGTGTAATGCGTGAGAACATTAACAAGGTCTCAGAACGTGGTGCTCATCTAGATTCCCTTCAAGATAAAACCGACAGTCTGGCGGTTTCAGCACAGGGTTTCCGTCGTGGAGCCAACAGAGTCCGTAAGCAAATGTGGTGGAAGGTAAATAGCTATCCTGGTAAAAAGACAAAAGGGACTGCGCTAATACTTGGCTCTAGGACATGAAGATGAGGATGTGCTTGATTGCAGGTATCATCATTTTAATCATTATCATCGTAGTTCCAACTGGTAAGCCCCCTCAACTTGGTTCATGGTTTCAGAACTAATTCAATCCCAGTTGTTGCTACAAAGCATTAAGTGACGTACAAACGAGAAATGGGCAAATGGATGTGAATGATGGGATACTTGGGTACAGAGATTACGAGAGTAAAGACACATGAAGGCATGTACGGAATTTCATGGAACGAAACGCTGGACACCAAATCCTCACGGGCTTTTGCATGGCGAGACTCGCAAAGCTGAGAGGGCAACGAAAGGGTTTTTAGCGATTCAGGAGTTGACATTTTTGAGATTTTTTACATGATCAGTATTTCCTTTTTTTTTCTATGAAGGCGTAACACTCTGATACCGTTTGATCCGATGAACCTTTAATCGTTTTTCTTATGATCTTACTTGATTTGACTCTGGTCAAACGATCTTCAAAATACATAGATTACGAAAAGGGATGGATGGTTTTTCGGCTCGAATGGAAATTTGTATCATGTAGCATTTGGTGGATGATAATTGAATGGAAAGACTATGAATTTTTATGGATTATTGTGAGTGCGAATGTGAGTGAGATTTGATATGGCACTATGGTGGGATATGGATATGGATGATGATTGAGAAGATGCATTTAACACTCCACTCTTCAAGAAGGACAAGCTGACAACGCTGCAATATATACGGGACTGATTGTGCTTTCGGCATCTGGGCTTTGGAAGGTTGGAGAGAGGTCCACGGGTTGAAAGGGTATCCGAGCCTGGCAATGGATGATGTGACTTGGAAGCAAGTGAGTGAGTGTTATGATGTGGCTGCAGGTAAGGCAATGAATGGGTATGGGTATGGGTATGGGTATGTATTAGATACTTGAATATGAGTTGCGGAAAGGATGGTTACGTTGGAACCGGATTGCATTCAACAGATTGCTTGCTGTCATTGTCTGATTCTGATTCTGATTCTGTCAATAGACCGAGAATCCGTGATCAGAGCGGATCTGATAAGATTATGATGGGATGGATGGGTGGATGGATGGATGTCTGGGGCATTGGGGCATTGGGGCACTGGGGTATAGGGGGTTGGTGGATGGTGGATGGTAAATAGATGAGGGGGAGATTTGCATTCGTGTGAATGTCCAAGGTACTAAGAGTAGTAGGTAGTGTATTCGAATGGTCACGTAGTTGATGTATTCATACTATCATTATTGACTAATTAACATATTCTCTAATCTACCACCTTTCCCTTTCCCCTTCCCCTTCCTTCAATGATTGCTCCTCCAGATTTCGAGCGAGGGGACGTTCCGCTTACCTAGTATGCTTCCTCCACTTGTGAAGTGTGAAGTCTGAAGAGTTTGACAAGATAAAATCTTTCTAGGTGGGGTATCTCTGCTATGTATGCCAAGATATCATATCTAACCAATCAATCATTACCATCTGAACAATTCAACAATATTAACCAATCGCACAGCATCGGCGCTTGATATTCTTCTCCACATTAACCTTTGCAAGGGTCAATGAATGAATGTATCTAATCCCCTGCTGGTTAAAGTCGATTTGAATTTATTATTATTATTATCAAAACATTTTTGAACTATGACTATTATTTTGATAGCTGAGTGTTATTTACTCGCAATCCATTGAATCTGGGAAGAAAGTTGAGCAAAGGTATGATAAATAACTTCATTTTTCTGATATCTTTCAATTTTCTTTCATTGGTTCTTCTTTTAAGAAGAGAGGGTTGCGTCAATTAAAAAAGAACTGAGTCACTCACAGAATTATATCCCTCTCTCTAGTCTGCGTTATTTTCACTTCATAGCACACCCTCTCCCAAATCAACATCTTCAATCTTCTGCGCCTTGCATGAGATAACTCTCGGATCAAACGTTGGTTTGGCATTGAATTGCATCGGATTCCTCTTTCATAAGCTCTGCAAGAGGAGCTTTGTAAAAGGACGAGTTTGAATTCCTCAACAAAATTTATCTCGAATAATCTCTCCACTCCACTCCCATTCGATTCCACCCACCACCATCATGTTGGCACTTCGATCTAGAGCTGCTGTTATAGCCAGACGGGCACGCACTGCTACTAGCAAATTCCCTTCCGCTTCTGCTGTGAGATGTCTTCCACAAGCTTCCACCGCCGTGGCTCTTTCATCCAGACGACAATACTCCGCGTCCGCTACAGATAGTTTCTCAACCCGTTCGACTGTGGTTCAACTCCTCAGTAACATTGGTTCCAAGCGCGAAGTTCAACAATATCTCTCACATTTCAGTTCCGTGTCCTCGCAACAATTCGCCGTTATCAAGGTCGGTGGTGCGATCATCACTGAACATCTCGAATCTCTTACCTCCGCCCTCGCTTTCCTCAACCATGTGGGATTGTTCCCCGTCGTTGTGCACGGCGCAGGACCACAATTGAATAAGCTATTGGAAGATGCGGGTGTGGAGCCACAATTCGAAGAGGGGATTCGTGTCACGGATGGAAAGACATTGGCAGTTGCGCGAAAGCTGTTTTTGGAAGAGAATTTGAAGTTGGTGGAAAAGTTGGAGGAGATGGGCGTTAGAGCGAGACCGATTACTTCTGGCGTTTTCGGTGCGGATTACTTGGATAAGGAGAAATACAACTTGGTTGGGAAGATCAATAAGGTTAACAAGGGTCCAATCGAAGCTGCTATCAATGCGGGATGTCTGCCAATCTTGACATCGATGGCTGAGACTCCCGAGGGTCAAGTCTTGAATGTCAATGCTGATGTTGCTGCTGGAGAGCTTGCCCGGGAATTACAGCCATTGAAGATTGTTTACTTGTCAGAGAAGGGTGGGCTCTTCAATGCGGATACCAACGAGAAGATTTCGGCCATCAACCTTGATGAGGAGTACGATTCTTTGATGTCACAATGGTGGTGCAGATATGGTACGAGACTAAAGATCAAGGAGACTAAGCAACTACTTGATCTTCTACCAAGATCCTCCAGTGTTGCCATTATTCATCCAGCCGATCTCCAAAAAGAATTGTTCACCGATACCGGAGCTGGAACTTTAATTCGAAGAGGAAACAAATTAGCGACTGTCACCTCCCTTTCGCAATTCGAGGATACCCAAAAATTGAAGGATGTTCTTGTACGTGATCGTGAGGGTTTGGATGCACGAGCTACCGTTGACAGATATGTTGACGGGCTCAAGAATAAAGAATTTAAGGCTTATTTCGATGAGCCTATGGATGCTCTTGCGATTGTTCTCCCTCCAAAGTCTCCAAGTTCTCTTTCCAACTTGGCCACTTTTACTATTACCAAGGCTGGATGGTTGACTAATGTTGCTGATAATGTTTTCGCTGCTATCAAGAAGGATCACTCCAAGTTGGTCTGGACTGTTAAGGAAGATGATGAGAATTTGACTTGGTTCTTTGATAAGGCTGATGGCAGTTTGTCTAAGGATGGGGAGGTTATGTTCTGGTATGGAATTACGGATGGTGATGAAGTCAAGGAACTCATGACTGAGTTTGTCACTCATGGTAGATCTATGCTTGGTGATGCTAACCTTGAAGCACGACTTCACCGTGCGGCTAGAGCAGCTACTGGAATGAGCGCTGCTATGGCAGGTCAGGGTGGTATCAAACAACAAGCTCGCGCTTTCTCTACTTCTGCTCGTAGACCTACTGCCAAATCTTCCCGGGCTGTGCGATCTACTGCCTCGGCGCGAGGCTATGCCACAACTACTAATCCCAACCCTCCTTTTGGCAAACAAAACTCATCCAACACTCAACCCGCCAAGGTTGCTTTAATTGGTGCCAGAGGATATACTGGACAAGCTTTGATCAACCTCCTGAATGCTCATCCAAACATGGATCTCAGACACGTCTCATCTAGAGAACTTGCTGGTCAAAAGTTAAAGGGGTATGAGAAGAGAGATATCACATATGAAAACCTTTCTCCGGAAGATGTTCGAAGAATGGAAGAATCGGGTGAGATTGACTGTTGGGTTATGGCACTACCAAATGGTGTTTGCAAACCTTTCGTTGATGCTGTCAATGAGGGCAAGGGACCTCAAAACAGTGTCATCGTTGACCTTTCTGCCGATTATCGATTTGATAGCAAGTGGACATATGGTCTTCCAGAATTAGTCAACAGATCCGATATCGCCAAGGCAACTCGAATTTCTAACCCAGGTTGTTATGCCACAGCAGCTCAACTTGGAATCGCTCCGTTGGTACCTTTCCTTGGTGGTCAACCAACCGTTTTCGGTGTATCAGGTTACTCCGGAGCCGGTACCAAACCTTCCCCCAAAAATGATGTCGAGAACCTTACTGGTAACATCATCCCTTACTCCCTCACCGACCACATCCACGAACGCGAAATCAGCAACCAATTAGATATTGAAGTTGCATTCATTCCTCACGTAGCAGTTTGGTTTCAGGGAATCCACCACTCCATTTCAATTCCTTTGAAGGAGAAGATGACCAGTAGAGATATTAGAAACCTCTACCAAGAACGATATGCTGGAGAGAAGTTAGTCAAGATCACGGGCGAGGCGCCAAGCGTTAAGAATATTAGCGGAAAGCATGGGGTGGAGATTGGTGGGTTCGGCGTGCATAGTAGTGGAAAGAGGGTAGTTGTTTGTGCTACGATTGATAATTTGTTGAAGGGGGCTGCCACTCAGTGTTTGCGTAAGTTCTTTTCGAATCTGTTTTTATTTTCTACAAAAGAAATTTGAAGCTAACATATGACAACAGAAAACATGAACCTCGCCTTAGGATTCGCGGAATATGAAGGCATTCCACTTGACTAAATGCAGAAAGCCCAAGTTCTTTGAGCAAATGCATACAGGTAGTTTGAATTCCGTGTGCCTTTGCGCCCGAAGATAAAAATATTAATTGGAGGAGGAAGGGAGGAAGGGAAGGACGAATTTTGATATCAAGTCTGTGTTGGTGGAGCAAGTGAGAAGAGGAATGGATGGATGCGTTGTATATAGGAGGGCGAGGGGCGGAGACGAGGTTGAAAAGGGGTGGGTGGATTGGGGGTTGCAAAGTGGTGGCAGATTGGTTGCTTAAAGTAAGGGAGAGGTGCATAATGTGCATAGTTTGGAAGGACAACTGGTGATGAAATTATAAATGCCATTTTGTGAACAGTCTGTGTTCGAGTTTGTCATGGACGTACAAATTGATTTTCGTTAAGGTGCTAGTGCCGAAATTTACCAGGTAAATGGTAGGTATCTATCTCATATTTACATCACCATCTCCGTCTACATCTCCCCCTCCCATCTAAACCTGTCCCCTCTTGTAACTGGATGGCCACTAAACGAGCTTGCTCGGTTTTCAACGCATCGAATAATCGTTATTGTCGCTAAAGGTAGAGCTACCTGGGGACAAGAGTTTCCTGATTGGCACTGACTGTTGCAGCAAGATCCGTTTGTGTATACTGAATACCCTTCGTGCGGCAGGTATGATGCGGTGAAGAGATGAAACCCTCCTTCCTAAATATTGCATCATGGATTTTCAATCGAGGTTGACGTAAAGCATAAGCTAGATCGATGTTGTAATCGAACTACAACATCAACTTGACAATACTTTTATTGAATAGACTTGTATATTTGTTTTATCAATAATCACTCGAAGATATCTTATTATACGATCGAAGGGATTGAACACCATGGCTAGTGACTCTAGTGACTCTAGTCCCAATAGTCCCAACACTCAGCATGATAGATTAAGGAGGATCCTCGCTCGTATTTATTCACGAAGGCAACTTCGGGACCGCGGCAACGGAGACAAAGTATGTGAATTTGGAGGTTTGTTGCGCTGATTTCCTCGACAAGTATGAAGCCAGACTGATAATCTCTCAGTCGCGAGTCGCTATGTTCTGAAATACGATGGTAGATCGGCGTATGTGGATAGTGAAGGATATGGGGTTTCGGTAGTTGCAGGACATATGGGGCGTATAAGACGTCCGCCGGGGTTGCAGGAGCGCATCAGGGGGATGATTAGACGCGGGTTGGCGAACGGCTCGGATATCGATCGGTTGAGGTATGCGATTCAATGGATGTTTGAGGATCGGGTTAGGAGCGCGCTGGGTCTGATTTTTCCTGGAGAGAATCCCCCAAAGCCACCGGATGAATTGAGAGGGGAGAATGAGGTAAGAGAAGCTCGTACGGCAGCCGATGAAGTTGGGGCTGAAAGGGCGGGTCCGTCGAACCTCACGGAACAATACAGCTTGATGTCTCTCCAGCAAACTGAGTTATAAGGATGCAGCTGTAAGGGGGGCGAGAAAGGGAAACTGAGGAAGATAAGGCTCTATCCCCATGCGAAAGAGCACCCGAAACGATGCTCGCAAGGTTTTGGTTTGTCATTGTATCCATGCCATATCTCAGCGTTTTCTTTGAATTCCAAGCATTTTGAGATTTTTCGTTCGCTATTGCCTGTGTGCCTCGCTCGCTAGGGGGTGGTAAGGTGTACTTGTGAAAGCTGGCCTGCTCCCTTCACTCTTCCCTATCTTTCACTCGACTCCTTACATTGACCTTCATAACCGATCCAGACTGGGAATACCACATTCGCATGATGGTTAATAACTCCACTGAGAGTGAAGATGCATATCTTGTTATGCAAATGCAGTTAAACCTTGTGTAAGTATAACATTGAGAAATAAATCATGATGAAGGTCAGTGACGTAGAAGAAATCAGGAGGTAGAAGTAATGATACAACTTTGGGGTTAATACTGGAGTGATATATAATAACTCGAGTAGTTAGACTGGGCTCTGATTCGTAAACGGCTATCTAAGAGAGGTTACGTAGTCTCCTAACCGAGACTATATTATATACAGTATCACTAATAGACGATAATCCCCTTTAATGTTTTTTTAACCCATGGATCCCCTCAATGCCCTAAAGAGTCTACCTATGTATGAAATTTCCTATTAGACTATAATTAATTATAATGCCCGACCCTTTAATGCGCCAAATTGAGTTTATATGTTAAATTTACTATCAAAGGATACCCTCGTTTCAAATCTCAATGTAATAATGTTATAAATACCTAGTACCCTAGTATAATCTAAACATTAAACGTTTAACGAGATTATCATCTCAGAGTCTCAGAGACTCATCCAAATTGGATTAATATTGTCATTTCACATACTGTATATATAGAGTATAAACATACAGGATAACCCGTGGGCCGTGAATGAATCGTCAAGGATGGAGCCATTTGCACTCCTCCTCAACAGTTTTGGTCTTCTAGTCTACTGTCTTCTAGAGCAGACTAAACAGTAGATCCATTGACTAGCTAGCTTAAATCTAAAACAAAAACAAAGCGCTCCCGTCGCTCTTTATCATTTTCCGATTGACGAATTAGGTTTGAGTGTGGAATAGTTGGGTTGGTTGTAGATACCTAGGTAGTAACCTAGTACCTAGTAGTACCTAGTTGAGATGGAATGAAAGATTGGTACCCAAGCCTATAGTAACAACACCACCACCACTATTTTCACTATCCTCCCATGCAACCGATACCTATCCATACAATGCTCATCTCATAATCTTCTTCAATACATCAATCATCTCATCTAATAAGTCAAGAGGAATAAAATGTACGAAATGTAAGGAAAGGCAGACTCATCAACACGTTCCTCTTTATCTTTTCTACTTCTTCTTCCTTTTCCTTTTCCTTCCATTCGCAATCCCCATTCTTTAAACTCTCTATACCTGGTCAAATATCTCCCAACCTGAACCTTCATGTATAAGACGGCAATCATTACATCATTTCTCATCCATTCACGGTCGGCGGTCGCCATTCTTTAAACTACATACCGCTATCTATGCCTATCTCCTGAGTCCTAACCTGAATCTTCGTACGAGGCGGCAGCTGGAGGCATTCAATTACATCAACATCAACATCAACATCAACATCAACATCAACATCAACATCAACATCAACATCAACCTCAACCTCAACCTCAACCTCAATTCTCCTCCACTTACGGCTTCAACCCTTGAACCTTTTTCTTCCTATCTTAAGCCTGGTCCTGATCTTGAAATATCCTCTCCTCCCCTCTCCCCCCCCCCAGCTTCCAAGCTATATTATTAGTAAACCATCAACCCTTGAAAGCTCTGGCCTCTATACTCCAAAAGGTAAAAATCGACCCGCTAAATTAGATTTGACGGAATCATGGTCAAACTTGATGTATATGATATATGACTAGTGATGATGAAGGACTGTCGAAACTCGCGATCAGTATCGGGAAGCCATAAGGTGTATTTGAAGCCGAATCAATTCTATCGGTAAATACTAAAGAGAGAGAAAGCTTTGTCATTATTCAATTCAAAAAGATCCACGCTACTTTGCGCGGTACAAAGACTGGCAGAAGCTTCGCAATTGCGCACATTTTAGACTTCCCCACGTACGCCACAGCTTGTCTCGAAGATCTTCCACCCAAATTATTCAGTACGAGTACGATACCCATGCCATCTTCGACAACTCTGCTTGCATGCTTCCGCACACGTCAAGACTCGAATACGCGAGCCCGTCAAATTCTCTGACATTGCTGCGGCCGCCATCTTTGAGAGGTTTGGATGGTTGGGCATGGTTTTTTGAACTTCCATGGGAAGGAACAGCGGGATGAGCATCTGGTCGCCAGGTATGGATGCAAGAGATTATAATGGGACGTCTGGAAGGGAAAATAATGTGCGAGACTGGGGAGAAAATGCGGCCGAGACATTGGCACGAAGGCTCTCTCCGAGCGAACCACGACGCTCGCGGGGTCCGGGTCTGGACACCACCATTCGCACAGTTACACCCGAACCTATCGAGGGAGCAGACGACAGCTTGAGCATATTAGAGACTCCTCCCAAACTCCTCGAATCTCTGCAGACTTCGCCGCGATCAATACCCGGCGGCGAGAAGCCGAGAGACCGGCGTCGAGGCCTTGTCTTCCAAGATTCATATAGTAATGAGCCTATTGACAAGACCCCTCAAAGTACCATGAGTCTTCGATCTCGACCTCGAACATATACTGTGGATGCTACAATACGAAAAAGATCAGGTTCTGGAGGGGCTCCAAGGAATAGGCAGCGAATTGGTTCAATACATTCTACAAATTCTTCATCATTTCATGATATCGAGCCGCGGCCCGATGCTAATACTGTTACTGGATATTCAACTCCTTCTAATAGAAACACTTTGACTAAATCGAATTCTCTCGAAAAGGAAAAGGGAAATAGTAGGCGGTTGGCTAGAAAACCCTCACGGCCGACCTCGCCATTTCAGGCATTTGTGGATGTACCTGCCATCGACTCTCTTCCAGATCCTGTGCCTACTGGGGATGCTAAGAAGATATTGAGTCTTATGAAAAGCCTACGCGGTCGTATGAGGGGTGAGGTAGAGTATCAGACAGTAGAACGTGGGCAATGGTATAAAGGCATGTGCTATATTGACAATGCGAAAGGCTCTTTGATGTACGCGGACGATGATAAAGGACATTTCCATATCGCTGTAGCAACCGACCTCCGAGGGTGCAGAGTGAAACCAATCATGTACTCACTGGAACGGCAAGTCAGATGTCTGGAAATATTAAACCCTAGTCTCGGCTTAGATCTTCGTCTTCTACCAACCGATCCTACTGAGTTCGATGCCTGGTTAGCAGCAATATTACCGTGGCAACAGATCAGACAGGCTTCCTCTTTGCCAAGTCCGCTAAAGTCAACAACAGGATATTACGATGACAGACGGTCGGGTATGGATCGACGCCGCTCCTCGTATAATAATAAGGACTCAAATACCATCAAAGTAGCCAAGCTACTGATGTGGGATAAGGGCCCGCCATTGTCTCCTGACTCTATCATAACCCGCCGTTCGACACGACATCTACGTAGCTCTGGACAACAATGGCGCAGGATATCTTGCATACTCATGGACAATGGCGATCTCAGGCTTTTGACAGAGAATGATGCTTTGTTGCTTACAGTCGTTCAGCTTCCTCAATTGTCTCGAAGCGCAATACAAAAGCTTGACAAGTCAGTACTAGGAGAAGAATATTGCGTTGCCATTTTTCCACAGTACACATCTACATCTACAGAACTGTCCATATTTAGACCTATCTACCTGGCCTTAGAATCACGCCTGGTATTCGAAGTGTGGTTATGTCTCTTACGGGCTTTCACAATACCAGAAATATATGGCCCTGATACTCCGCAGCAAATCGAGCAGCGCGAAGAAAGTGAGGAATCACCAGGAGGCTATTCTCCAACCAACGATATGTTCCGAATAGAGAAGTCTCTCAGCATGCGGATTGTGGAAGCTAAATTTCGAAAAGTTGGTATACGGACAGAGGTACCTCAGTATGGCAGACACTCTGTAAGACCAGAGCCAGAAGGGGTCCTCGGTGACTACTTTGCAGAGGTCATGCTAGATGGTGAGGTTCGCGCCCGCACAATGACAAAGTTGGAAACTAGAAATCCATTCTGGCGAGAAGAATGCGAATTCACAGATCTACCTCCTTATTTACCTAAGCTATCGATAGTCTTGAAACGTATGGAAATGTCACAACTGACCATACAAGGTTTCTTGTCAAGCTCAAGTGTTCCGGCGACGGACCAACAAGTGGAAGTCGTCTGCGGCGCTATTGAGATACCCGTTGATAAGCTCGAGCGAGGAAAGGATAATGAGGCATGGTGGCCAATCTTGGATCAAAACCGAGAGCAGGTTGGAGAGATGCTAATGAAAGTGCGACATGATGAAGTTGTGGTACTTCTTGCTAAAGAGTATCAACCTATTTCTGAACTTTTACACAATTTTCACAACGGTTTGACATTACAGATATCGCAAGTCATACCAAATAGTTTACGACAACTATCTGAAATACTGATGAATATATTTCAAGTCTCCGGAAAAGGGTCGGAGTGGCTGAAGGCTCTAGTGGAGGACGAAATAGATGGCATTGGAAAAGATGCTCCGACTAAACGACCTAGGTATAGCAGGAGGATTGGTTCAAATGAAGTATCCTTCACATCCATAGATCGGGAACAGTCTGTTCGAGACATGGGGAAAAGTCTCAATACCGAAGCGAATCTTTTGTTTCGAGGAAACTCTTTACTTACCCAATCTCTTGATTTCTATATGAGACGAGTCGGGAAGGAATATCTCTCTGAAATTTTAGGCGAGCAAATACGAACCATCAACAACATTAACCCGGATTGCGAAGTCGACCCATCTAAAATTGACAATGCTGGCGCATTCGACAGAAACTGGGTTTCATTAATAGCTCTGACTACTGACGTTTGGAGATCAATCGCTGATTCTGCAACTCGATGCCCGCCAGAATTGCGACAAGTCTTCAAGTACATACGCGCTGTTGCCGAAGATAGATATGGGGATTTTCTTCGTACTGTGGCTTATACTAGTGTCTCTGGTTTTATGTTTCTACGTTTCTTTTGCCCGGCAATTCTTAACCCAAAATTATTCGGTCTACTGCCAGATCATCCCCAGCAGAAAGCTCAACGGACATTTACTTTGATAGCGAAGAGTTTACAGGCCTTGGCAAATTTATCAATCTTTGGTCAAAAGGAATCGTGGATGGAACCTATGAACAAATTTCTGTATCAGCATCGTCAAGGCGTCAAGGATTTTCTCGATTCTATTTGTACTATAGCTCCAGACCGCACAACCTTTGCAGTTCCTGCGTCGTATTCCACACCCATCACGATCCTCGCCAGGCTACCACCCATCTCGAGAGAAGGATTTCCTTCTTTGCCATATCTAATAGATCATGCAAGAAGCTTCGCCGATTTAGTCAAATTATGGCTAGAAGGAACTTCTCAATCCATGAGTCAATACTTTGAAGGCGACCTTGCTGAGTTCAACAAACTCTGTATTGCGCTCAAGAAGCGCACCGATGAATGTATACTTAAAGCCGAAGACTACGGTGATCATGTTGCCGATCAAGTTTCTCTGCAATTCGAAGATATCGTCGAAGGTCTCCAATCTATCCAATTCCAAGAATCTCCTCAATTCCATGCACTCTCTCCTCAAATCCATGCACTCTCTCCCCCACAATCCTACCGCCAACCAGAACCAGAAAATCAAGATCCTATCCTTACACCTCCCTGGCACGACTACTCCATGAGCAACAGCAATGCCACAAGCATAAATAACACCAACCAAACCAATCTCAGAGCCCCCGGTTCCGCTGGCAGCGGCAGCGAAAAAACCGGCACCACTTCTAATAGTAAGGAAAAAGAAAAGAAAGAAAAACAAAATTTCTGGGAGGCGACTTTTGGGAAAGATTCCAAGTATCAGCGACCTTATGCCACAGCTCCAGCTCCAGCTCCTCCTCCAGATCAAAGCGCGCAACAATTAGGAACGGCGATGCAAGCCTCGAGTCCTCCGGGAGATCGTAAGGGGTTGGTGGGATTTGGACTTAATCGACAGGAAAAACAGGGTCGGAGTATCCTTGCGGGGTTGAGGAGAAAGGGGAAACATGAACCGAAGAGTCAGGGGAGCGGGAGTAGTAATGATGGGGGGTTTGTGATGGTGCCGGCGATTATCGAGGGGGCGGTGATGGGGATGGGCATGGGCATGGGGTTGAGTGTTGATACTAGTGGTGGGAGGGGTGTGGGTGCGGGTGCGGGATCAGGGGGAGAACATCACAGAGAGGAGATTGTGTCGCCGATGACGGGGGGTTGGGGATATGCGCATATGCAGCGAGAAGGTCAGGGTCAGGGTCAGGGGGGAATGTTTTAGTATGAAGAGAAGGAAAGAAGGAAAGGAGAAAAGAGAAGGGGATACTTTTCTTTCCGTGGCTTGGAGCGGAAATCTACCTATTATCGATTTATATCTATCTATAACTATATCTATATATTACCTGCCTTACCGATCTACCTATCTGCGACGTATTGACATATTCTTCATAAACAGAGTTAAGATCCAAGATTTAGGGAAAATCACGCACTATCCAAAATCATGTGGGTATGTATATCTTGTTTCATTGATTCATCATTCATTTGATTGAGAAAGAAGCTAAAGAGTCAAAGTGATATCTACCTAGAGCTGGACGCTAGAAGCTAAATGCGCGAAACAATGAGTCGAGAAGATATGATAATTAAAAAGCATCCCAAGCTGCACCAATGCGCGCAACGCCATCCATCAATCATGATACATCATCGTAATTTTTAAAAGAATTTTCCTTTCCTCCCTTCCTTCCCGTGCCATCCATTCAGTCATCACCTCCAAATCTAAGAAAAGAACTTGCTATAAGCAGCCTTTTCCTTCTTAGCTCTATCTGCCACATTCTTCTTCACGGCCGATAATTCCTTAACCACAGCCGCATCACCCGGAACCAATTTATTGGCTTCTTCCAAATCCTTCAACGCATCATCTTCATTCTTAAGTCCCACATATGCGACTGCGCGACGGTAGAGAGCTTTAGCTCTATCGGCATCGGTGGTGCCAGAAACGGCGAGAGCGGCGCTGGCGGTACGTTCTGCGTCGGCGAAGTTCTTGAGTTTGTTGTGGAGGAGGGCGGAGTTGCTGTTGAGGGTGAAGCGGAGGGAAGAAAGGGTGGACGAGGTTTCAGGGGGAGATGAGGCTAAATCTGGGTCTTCGTTGAGGTAGCGGAGGCCTTTTTCATACTTGTCGAGGGCGAGGGGGAGTTGGTTGTTTTTAAAAGCGGTGTTGCCGTAGGTTTTGAGGTCGGTTACAATTGTGATGGTTTCGGAGGCGGTTGGGAGAGTTGTCATGTCTTCTGGGAAGTCTTTTTGGTGAGGAATTCCTAGGTTAACTAATGCTCCCAATAATCAAATAACAAAACGAAACGAAAGTTACAATGGACAAAAGGAAAGAATAAATCGAGAAAGCTGCTGTATATACGAGAAAAGAGAGGAAAGACTGGGAGGTATGTTGCATATATGTTGACTAGCTCTTGAAACAGTTGAAGAAAGATAATTTGGAAGATGAAGTACCTTCATAAGTGTCACCTGTAGAATCGGGTACCTTTGCATCCGCAGATTCAGCTTCATCACCGGTGAGCTCCCCGCAGTCAGTGATGATGACTTCCTTGGTAGGTTTGTCGCCAGGCTGTGTGGGCATATTCTCGACTTTGCGAACGATCGATTTACCGCTAAGGACATGACCGAATACGACATGCTTGCCATCGAGATGGGGAGTTGGTACGGTTGTAATGAAAAATTGACTGCCATTGGTGCCTGTAGAGGGGGATTTGTTAGTTTCATGATTTAATCTTCTGGTTGGGGGGCTGAAGACGAGGGATAAGTAATACACATACCTGGACCAGCATTGGCCATTGACAATAAGAAAGGTCTATCATGCTTCTCTATGAAGTTCTCATCGTCGAATTTGACGCCGTAGATACTCTCTCCACCAGTTCCATTTCCAGCTGTGAAATCACCACCTTGAATCATGAATTGCTTGATCACACGATGAAAACCGGAACCCTTGTAAGAGAGAGGTTTGCCGGCTTTTCCCATTCCCTTCTCACCGGTGCAGAGAGCTCGGAAGTTATCTGCAGTTTTGGGAGTAATGTCATCGTACAATTCGAAGGTGATTCGTCCTTGGGGGACTTTCCCAATAGTAATGTCGAAGAAAACTCGACTGCGGGGTTTGGATTCTGTGGCAGACATTTTGTTGCTGGGTATAGTTTTATGTGAGAGAGAAAGATGTACAACTGAACTGGAATTGGAAATTGGATATCGTACTACCTAGTAGGTATGTAAAAGAAAACTTTACAGATTATAAATTGTTTGCTTGAATTGCTTTTTTTCTAACAATATCAGCCTTCCTTTTACTAGTAGAAGCTTCGAGATGGAGAGTTGGAATGTGGGGGGGTCGGCGTTTGTATTCTCCGATGTGGAACTTTAACCTTACCTAAATTGGAAGATGAGGCTATTCACGTGAGACTAATTCAACTCATGAGGAAGGGCCGCCTCGAAGGAAACTACGGGTAGCTGAGACTAGGTAGGTATAAATTCTATAGAATCTACTTTAATTTACCTATTATTAGGGGCCGAAATGCCAAAATGCAGCTTCGATATAGCTTTGCGTTACATACCTAGGTAGTGAAATCAAGTCGTCCCTCGGTGCTTGCGAAGTGGTGGTAAACCTTAACCGCTGGCCATCTCTCTAGCCTCGTGAGTCGTGCTTGGATTTTTAACTTCCATCCCATCAGACTTGACCAGCCAAAAACAACAAGTGAACTGCGATCCATACGCCAATCACCCTTCATGCCTTCTCATTTGCTCTGGTTGACATTTCCAGTGTTACCTTACAATAGGTATCAATATTAGTATAGGAATGGCCAGTTAGTTCAGTGTAGGAAGAGGACATACCGGGCCATCATTCACCAGAGCCACTTCCTAACAATTAAATATCCATCAGCAGATGACCTGAGTAATGTACCTGAGCAATCTAAATTTATGGTTATGGTGTGAACCTACCATCATTGCTTGGAATACACCATCTTTAACTCTCTCTGAAGTATAACCTTGCTGAACTTTTGTAACAAAAAGTTGATATAATTCTTTGGCCTGATCCCCTCCCATCGCTCCATGAAAATCAGGCTTCGATCCCTTCTTAGTTGAGGCAAGCAATGTGAATTGTGATACTGATACCATGGAGATAATTGTCAGTTGGTTGGACTCTCATGTACAAGAAAGGTATCTAGCTAGTTTCTTCACGTACCACAGAGAACTTCTCCTTGGATATCTTGTACATTGTGTTTCCACTATGGAATATATCATTAGGACTGTCCTCAAATCAAGAATATCAACAAAACAGTAGGAAATAGTTCAGTGCCTAGTATACAGTGACAGAGAATACTTTATCAAGATCAAGAAGTTAAAGAGACTCCTCTTTCATACCCGACCACCATTATCATCATCCCATAATCGCATCTTCAAAATCTTTGCTGCCAACGATTCCACATCTTTCTCTGTATCACCAGGAGCTACGGCGGCAAATACTAATACGCCTTTCCCAATCGAGGATACCAGTTGCTTGTCTACCGTTACGGAAGCAGATAGCACTCGTTGGAGTATAGCTAGAAGATAAACAGTCAGTCTAAACTTTGGAATATGGCAGGAATAGAGGGGTAGAATGATACCCTTCATGGTAGGACTGAATAGATCTATCGATATCCTGACTGGAACAAAGGCCGAATTTCCTCTATAGATTGAAGCTGGATACTGATTTGCCTTTGAAAGTTTAAATTTGAAGGGTTCCAATGTTTGTGTTTGTTATGAGAAAGCAATACTACCATGGATGAAGCTCTACCATGATGATACCGGTACTCGTACATAGATAACCTTATGATGCAATCCCCACCTGAATACATTTCGTCCATGATCAGTGAGTGATACATAAATCCATTTTAAAAAAATTCCCCAAAAAAGAATCTCAATTTTTAATGAAGATATAAATCAAATCCAACTTCATTTTCAATATCAAAACAATAAAAGTATATTTACAACCTTGCATGGCATTCTTTGTTTGGAATCTTAAGGAATCCCCCTCCTCGCTCCCCCCCCCCTTTCTCCCCACCTTCACGTTTTTCTAAAAGGCTGAAGCTCGTGCAGGTAAGGTGCAAGGCAAGCGAAGCTCTTCCCGTAATCTCACTCAAGCAACTGCGGCAACATCCATATCTTATTACTGTAGTCGCAACTTGGAATCAGTCCAAAATTCAACAACTTCTCAATTTCCCCCCAACACCCATATATTCAAACAAACACATTCACTTGGTATCAAGGTAATCTGTAGATTCCTTGTACTACCACGTATTTTCGCAAAAGCCTCAGCCAGACATCTATAATACGCATGGGGTCAAATATTTGTCAAACAAAGCTAGCCCCTTGTACACAACAGCAATCACCAAACACCAACCCATCGATACATTTCTCCGTACCCCTCACAATTACACGATGGCGGCACGAAAACTTCAGCAGGAAGTCGACAAGTGCTTCAAGAAGGTCACTGAAGGAGTGGCAGAATTCGAATCGATCTATGAAAAGATAGAACAGTGCACAAATGCTGCGCAGAAAGAGAAGTTGGAGGACAACCTCAAACGAGAGATCAAAAAGTTGCAGAGGCTCCGTGATCAGATCAAGACATGGGCGGCAAGTAATGACATAAAGGATAAGGGTCCTCTGTTAGATCATAGGAAATTGATTGAGACGGTAGGGCATCTATTTCTTATACTGTGGGGTGAGCTAAATGGTTGTAGCAAATGGAGAAGTTCAAGGCAGTAGAGAAAGCCATGAAGACAAAGGCATATTCGAAAGAAGGGCTGTCGGCGGCTGCGAAACTGGATCCTAAGGAGCGCGCAAAAATGGAGACTGGGGAATTCCTTGGAAATATGGTAGAGGAGCTCGAGCGCCAGATCGAGACAATGGAAGCCGAACGCGAATCAATATCAGCAACAATGAAGAAGGGGAAAAGCCAAAGTGCCAAGGTCGATAGGATAGCAGAGCTGGACCACTTGACCGAGCGGCACAAATTCCACCAAAATAAGCTGGAGCTCATCAAACGTTGTCTGGAGAATGGTAATGTCGAGGTTGATCAAGTCAAAGATCTTGAGGAATCCATCAAATATTACGTGTCCGACAACATGAATGATGATTTCATGGAGGACGAGGAGATGTACGATGAACTCAACCTTGATGAGGAAGAGGATAACTACGGCATGAATAATGATAATGATCGGGTATCATCACAAGACGCACAATCGATACAGGATGAGGTTCCAGATACAGATTTACGATCGAATAGTTTACCTGGGAAATCGAAGTCAGGTTCTGAACCGCCTCTGGCCGCTGCACGAAGACCCTCTACGCAACTAAAAAGCCCTCTCCCTTCTTTAGCCACCTTACATACTCCCTTGTCGACTTTGTCAACGAATGGAAGCTCAAGTAACCTCATGAAACCTGCCGCGGTGCCTACACGTGCCCCGGGGGAGACTTTGAAATATGCTTCAGCAGCTGCAGCTGCTGCTGCTAGTGATAAGAATGGCATTGCTCCTCTACCACCTCCACCCGAATCCCTTCCGGCTCCCACAACCTCGGCCAGCCATCCACCATTATCTGGAAATGCCGGACGGAGACCGAGTGTAACTGCATCCCCGACAACTATACATTCCCAAACTGCAAGTGTTAATCAGACACCTGTGACAAAATCCAGTGTTCCAATTACCGATGCACCATCAAGTGCCCAAACAAGATCTCCAGCTTTGAGTCAATCAAGCCCTGCTCCTAGTGGAGCAAGTGTGTCCCATCCAGTTGAGAGATCAGAGAATTCAAGACCAAATATCTCTCAGGCATCATCATCAGGGAAGGCACCGGCCTTGTCTAAGACAGCAGAAGGCAAAAAAGGTTTGTCAATCGTCATCTCATGCAACTCCAATGCTGATAGTTTTATGCAGCTGTTCCATCACAATCAAATGGTGTCTCAAATGGTCTTAAATCAAGTACCCCAGAGAACACAGAATCAGTATATCATCTCCCTTCTGGATTTCAGGACATGCTTCAATCTTTCGAAGTAATTCAAAAGAGTCCTCCAGATGCCTTGTCCACAGCATCACAAAGAATGCTAGTATCATCTCAGGCTAGTGGTCCAAGCATGTCAGATATATCACCTCCTAGGAGTTACAAACCAGAAACCCCTTTCAACACACCATCTTATTATCCTCAAGATGTTCCATCGGTGCTTGATGACCCTAGGTTGTATAGCCGTATAGATGGAGAGACTCTGTTTTATGTTTTCTACTACAAGCAAGCCACATACCACCAATATCTTGCAGCTAGATCACTAAAGGAACAAAGTTGGCGATTTCATAAGCAATATCAAACTTGGTTCCAGAGACACGAAGAGCCAAAGGAAATTACTGAGCTCCATGAACAAGGAACTTATCGTTTCTTTGATTATGAAAGCACATGGTAAGTTTCATCATCTTAGTGCATTACCTCAACACCAAACTAATCGATTACATGTAGGATGAACCGAAGAAAGGCGGACTTTACGTTTCACTACAAATGGCTAGAAGACAATGTATGAATAATGCTCTGGCGTCCATGGTACTTTTGGTTGGAGGACGGGTTGGCGCAGTGGGTATTGCTCAACCAGTATCTGGCTGAGCGGAATGACCTCAGTCGTCTTAATAGCAAATACTTGGGCTCGTCTGACTTGATTCAGATGAAGTTTCTTAACTTACCTGGCAATATTATCCGAAACAAATGTTTGCTAATGTTGATGTGATACTGTACTACTGTGAAGCTATTGTCATTCTATGCTGGCTCACTGACTACGCAAGTATCTTCGTGCTCTGTTAGCCGCTGGGAACACGATGAAACTGTTATATATGCCAACTGACGAATGCATTCATCAAGGCGAGCAAAAAGCAAGAGACTTTCATAATATGAATATCCGAAACTGCCAATCACCCTCTTGCGTAATTTGTTCGACGAATCAATCTTCATACTAACTTATGCTTGAACGTAATTGGTAGATCAATAGAGTGGTCTCCATGAAATGACCTGCAGATGTCATATACGAAAATGACAACAACTTCGGGCAGCATTGCTTTCAATGTTTGACACCCAATCTCGATTCTAATTATAAGAGGATGTAAGCTCTCCCCGGATTTCAATTTTGAGGGATTCATGTTCTTCTTGCATATTGCTTTGTTGCCTCGTCTACCCAAGTACAACAAGCTTTGAACCCCAGGAAGGTTCGCACGGAAGCAACCGAGAATGAAATGAAAGTTACACGACATCAAGATGCGATTCCCATCAGCGAACAACAAATATAGAATTGGTTGGATCTCAAGACTACAAGTCCCTCGGTAACTTTCTTCTTCCAAAGACTACAACTTCTGTTCGGTGTCATGTCTTCACCTTGATTTGTCTCATTGCAAACGCTAATACTACACAGGTTTAAGGTGTTGTCTTATTCCTGGGGGTACCTCATCTCATAAGCATGGGGGCTTGTACATGGATTCGGATCCCTCCTCCAAAACATCGCACAGCCTTCTCTCTTCATATGCGATGAGTTCATTTATTGTGGCAGTTCAAAAAAGATAGATACAGGAAAGGGTTACATCGGCGTCTGCCAGCCTCAAGACAGTTCTCGTTAGTGCAAGCAAACGAAACTGTACAACGACCTCTGTAAGGTTAAGGCAAAAGAAGGCGGACGATCATTCGAGCTGTGTTCCCGTCTTGCTGCCTAATGGTAAAATTCCATCTTCCATAAGCCCCAAAATCACAAACTTCCTTCATTGGACAGTAACACAAATCCCCTACGCTTCAAGATGCATTTTTCTTGGAGAATGGCGGTAAGCATTTGAGCGATGATATAGGAACAAGTTGCCCTGATCATGTTGGAAAATAGATTTTCTTCTATCTGACAATTTCACCATACCTTAAAACTCATCATTACAGTGCCCGATCGCCAATATGGTCAATGGACAACGAAAATTGTCATTACATTATCGCTTGGAATCTTCTGATCCAAATGCCCCATTCTAATCGAGTTTCGTCAGCAATCGATACCTTGCCTGCGCATATGGGGCATCGACGGCCACCAACAAACAAAATGCCGCTTCGGATGCCTCTTCGGCTAGCCGGACCAGAATCCTAATCATTATCGCTCGCCTTATTGAGGCTTTAGTTGCCCAAAAAGAAAATGCCTTCTTGAATCGTCCGCCCGCTGTGCCGCTCGATGACAAGGCTCAAAGGTAGTCCGAAGACTAGCTCAATTTTGTACATTACACAGGTCAAGGAAATGCTGACAGGTTTCATTGACGAGTCAAAGCCCGAGAAACTTTTGATTCTCGGTGAGTTCATTAAGTTAGACCCTGCCAGATCAGTATAGGGGGCTTTCTATAACCCATCTATGCATATTGATGCAGTCAACGCACACTCCTGAGCCAGTCAAAAGTTTTCTGGGCAAACTTTTACCGTGGATGCCACGAGGCTATGAGACCTAATTGGTAAGTAGTAAGCTATGTTGAAATTAACCTCCGCCTAATTGCACAGGTGAGAGGTGATGTATGTGAATAGTTAAGGACTTAACTGACTGTGAGGGGAACAAGTGTTAAGGATTGGGTATGAGCAGCCTGCAAAGCTCTATTTCTTAAGAAGCCGATATCCTGAATAAACCGGAGGCATCGTACTCTTCATACGAGTATTCAAGCATCATATCTTCTTTCATCAAAGGTCTTCTTTTGTATTGTCATTTCTTTCGTCAAGTTTACTTACTGTATCAATATCGGTAAGTGAATTTTCATCTGTGCTCTTGATCTTTGTTTCTATAACCCGACCAAGTTGTATCTTAAAAGGCAGATGATACCTTTCAAGTGAGGTCTAGACTAATATCATTGGAAAAGGGTACACAGAACCATTTCCAAAACAAGCCTGCTGTCTACTATGTATTCCTCCTCGTTTATCCAGAACTTGAGCCCAAGACAATACCTTGACCAGAATAGACTTTGGCCTGGTCCAACTCAAGCACCAGCAATGGGAGGATGGCCGATGAATCGGAACTATTCTGACCAAAGCTCGACCAGCACTCAATCTAGGTCTTATAGAAACTCTTACTCTCCGGTTTCTAGCAGCCCATCCATGTCTTACGACTTAAATGCCTCTCAATCACCACGATACTATGACGATAGTTATGGTCAGAGTTACAACAACTACACTGCAGCATCGCCTACTCTTGAAAGAAGCCTATCAAGCCATAGCAGCTCTATCAAATCCACTCCCTCTAGCCTCGGCTGGTCTCCTGAAACTGAACTCCTGAGACTCTATAAGTTGATTGTACCGAAGGGGAAAGAACCATATTTAGAACTACTTCCAGGGTATCAAGTTTGTTTCAATACACCTCAGCAAGTTTTCCTTGATCCGCCAAGGTACGTCAACATACATGGCAAGATGTTGAAGAATGCTAATATGTGCATAGTAATTCCCAAAAAGGTGTCTATCCCTGTCGATTCCCAATCGGCTGTTCTGGAAGACAATTCGGTAGACCCGCGGATCTAGAACGTCATTATAGACATGTCCACGCTGACGCCGATCAGAAGGGTAGTTTCCCATGCGACTACAAACCATGCACGCGATTCAAAGAACCCTTCACACGAAAAGACCATTATAGAGACCACCTAAAAGATTTCCACAAAGAAGACGTCGGCACCGCCAAACAACCCAAGAATGCAAAAGATCCCAAGAAATGGCAAGCTCTTCAAAAGGTCTGGCTCGAGGAACGCAAAATTGATCACAGATGGTGGAGATGCAGACGCTGTCTTCAGAGAGTTTACGTGGAGACTCATGGATATAAATGTACGACGTGTAACGAGGAATGTGCGAAAGAAAGGATTGAGATTCGCGAGCAAAAGCGACGAGAGGGGGAAAGGGAGAGGTTGCAAGGTTCGGGGCAAGATATGGCTATCACGTATGGGGCTCAGTGTACGAGTTGTAATGGGAGTATGTGGGTTGCGGATGATGCTTTTGGAGAGGGAAACTCGGTGCCGTGTCCGATTTGCTTGCCGAGTGGGGAAATCGTGTATGAGGATACGGAGTGGGAGGAAGATGCGAGGTTTGCTACTTCGTATGAGACTGCTTATTGAGGTTGTCTTCATATAAATGCATGATGGTCACGATGGTCACGATAGGATGATCTCACACCGGTATTCGTTTGGTCAATGCTAGGCGTTGGAGTTGGGCGGCGGACCGAATTGGGTGGCGTTCAAAGCTAGATGGTTTGTTGGGATTTGGCGTTGGGTTATTTGCGTGCTACATTTTTCAATGTTCATTCTTACACTGTGCTTTGTTCTTTCTTTCTTAGACTTTCGCTCTTTGCGATCCTTTTTATCTGGAGTTTTGATTCCAAAAGCTCCGTTTTTTCTTTTGGGAATAGCACTTTCAAATTTTCACGTCGATACTCTGCGCATGCGATATAACGAAAGGATTATTGCTTTTTTTTATTTTAGATACTTTTATCTGTTTTATTTTTTTCCCTCACTTTTATTCCTCTTTTCACGATCTTCTTCTTTAGTCTTACCAGACGACTTTGTTTTATTACTCCATTTATATCGCTCTTCTCTTCCTTTCCTTTTCATCTTCTCATTCTCATTCTCATGTTAGGTTACGGAACAGTTTCTTTTCTCATTGACTGGGTGTATTCTTCGGGTTTGAACAATGCATGAGCAGGCGGGGTCGGAGTTTAAGAGGAGGAAGATAGGTTGGGTTTGGAAAATACATGATAGACAAAGAGGTGATGGTGTTTTAAGCTTTTCGCCGGCAATATTTCATAGGCATCAAAGTACGGGGATTGGATGGGACGGGATGGGATTTTGGTGCATCATTGGTGTAAAGGTGGTGTTGGGTGTTTGGTATATCCGGGTTTTTCTTCCTTTTGGGTATTCTTTCTTTAGCGAGTATTGATTTGAATATCCGAAATGATTTTGAGCTACGAAGTATCGTGAGAGGAGGCAAGAGTATGAAAGATGATGAAATAGATAGTCTTGAATGGTTAGGGTAGAGTAGATTCAATGCTATTGCTACTCCCTAATCATTAACGTCTAACTTGATTGAAAGTCCAGTAAAACCATCTATTTATTACCCTGTCATCCCAAATCACCTGTAAGATTTATTATAAACATCACCGAAGGGAGGCGAGTCCCTCACCTCACGGGGATCTAACAACGAAATTTTACAGTTCATATTTCGAGTCAGAGTCGGCGCATGAGAACTATATATACATGCATATACTCGAGTGTACATACTCCCGCTAAGCTATAACCTGAGTACCACTGGATCCGAATCATTGGTAGAGTAATATGTTGAGGATTAAAAAATTGGCATTGAGAAAATCTTTGCACATCATCATGCCTTTACCAAAAGTCTGTCAACATTCACTATATCTCTAAACACGTACTTCAGATTCCAGAATGCCTCCCTAGTGGATCTTAGGCTGAAGATATTATTCTTCCTCCGAATTCTTTCCTTAATTATTACCTCAAATTCACATCCACGATAACTTCCTCAACACTCTACCTTCTACATGGCAAATAAAATAATAATCTTTTTACAAAATGAGTGAGGGACGAGAGTGGTTACCGGGTGCATGATGCGTTCATCGATGAAATTTATGAAATGAATAATCAAGGGTTTTGATTGCGAACATGGAGAGGTGGAGTAATGGTGTGTAGTGAGCGGTTTTATTGAGGGTCACGTTCTTGTGGTTGAAATAGATGCAATACGTATAATCCTAGTGTAATCAGAGCCGTGTAGTTTCTTCATCCCTTGAACATTCATTACGCATAAGGGATAGAATAGAGTTGAACATAGAATATGGAAATAGGTAAGAATTATGGATGCATGCAGATATGAGACAATTGGTGCTTGTAAGTTGTAATATACTTGTCCCTTACATTCACTTTCAACACCTATACGAAGTGAATTAATCAATCACCTGATATGTCGACCTCTTCAGATATTTTGTTGCATATCTATTACAGGGTGTTATGCCTGTAGAGGCCCTGTAGAGGCCTATAATATAGTACCTTTGGAATCAGCAGGTACTGTACATAGGTAGGTAGGTATAGATGATAAGAACTAGGTATTCATGACTTCGCATACTCCACACTATATTATTTATCCTCTGCTATATATCTCCCACTTCTCTCCTAAACCCCATAAAGCAGAGAAATATTCTCATGTTTGTATTGTAATTCATATAGTTGTTGGACATCTGATGATCCTGATGGAGGGGAAGTTTGAATAACCATATATATAAAAGATGTACTTGAGGTCAAAAGGCTGCGAGCAGCAACCAAGGAGAATTGTGATCGAGAAATCGTTATGTGCGCGTCCGGGTCTGACTTGACATATAGATGAATGCATTTAAATGTGACGATTGACGGGCTCTACAATAATGAGACCGAGATAAACTTATGTTCAAAAGCAAGAAGCAGACATTGTTCCGGGGACTATTTCTTTGCTTCGAAAACATCGTGACCAGAAGGACGAAGCTTAAAAATGGCTGGCACTGCCACAAAATCAATATCATTCTTATGTGACATAACGTAGGTATGCACTTGGGGAACAAGCGTGTACTAGCGGAGGAGCGGACTTAAGGCTATAATACAAGGCTTAGATTGCCGATTGATCTGATTACAGTCTCCTAGACCTCCAAATTTGATGAGCGACACGCAATATTTGAACACGAGTTTGTCCATACTCATGGACAAGCCCCCTCTATTATTCTACTCTCATGCACAGCAATAGGGTCCTTACGAGCCAGCTCAACCGATAAGGAAGCTCAAGACGCGATTTCCATAGCTAGGATCTAAGAAATTCAAAATAAAAAGGGATATCAACCTCAGACAAGGCACAGAGAATGGAAGCTTCAGCGAAGTTGTAAGAAGCTATCGATATTCTACTCCGCCACACTGCATTGCAGGTATATCGACCTTTTCACGAGTCAACATAAGAGAAGCAACAATACCATTTTAAATCAATTCATAGGTGTCCGGGTACCCAAACGCTAAATCAAATTAAGGTGATACGCTTTTAGGGTCCCCCATCTCTATTGGTAGGGTCCTTACGAGGCGAATCGCAGGCAACTAAGCCCTATGTAAGACGAACTGCAAGGTCTAAAATATACCATGGTTCGGCACAATCAGCGGAGATAGACTTATTCTCAACAACTGTTAGTGTAGAAGATGGCAGCGTGCTGCTACAGGCGTCACAAACAGGCTTATCAAAAATTCAGATATTCCTAACAGCCTTCCTAGTATGGCCTTGCAATGAACAAATTTTGGGACTCTTTGCTTGAGAGAAGGTACAGGTTGGTACAGGTTAAAAAAGGTGATAAAGATGAACGATGATTAATATAAATGGGCGAAAACATGGATGGAGGTCGGTTCCACCAATGCCTTCCCCTTGTTGGCGAATCGTACACAGTGTAATGCGATTTGTTGGATTGAATGAAATGGAGAATCAACCTGGCTCGAGTCCAAACTGTCCCTGTCGATGATTGGTATCCTTGAAACTAATTCTGCTGATGGCTTATCTTTCATATTAGGGAACATCCCATTCATGTATGGATAAAAGGGACTTGGAGCTTGCTCTTGTTATCTCTCGATGGAGCAATATGGGCACAAACATAGCTGTACCAAAGTTGCAATTGGAAATCTTCAATTGCAACAGCTTAGTCTTAAAATGCATGTGCGTTGCTTGACAGGCTTCTTGTCATCGTAGTGTAGTGTTAAGTCTCAAGGATGAAGGCATTTCCTTGCTTTTGTCGGCATGTCTTGTAGAATTTTACGTTACGTTATATGACCAAAGAGTTATGAGTGAAGCTACTTACTATTTCCCAGATAGAGGGATCTCTTTCGACGATATGCCGTATGCCAATACACGCATATTGCAGGAGAGGTATTGAATTTGCATATACAAGGTCGAATTCGTATTTGAACGATAACACGCGGCCTTGTGTTGAGCAACCTGGCCAGAAACCCCATACAAAGATTACTACAAGGCTCATACTTAGCCAAAATTCGACAGACGAGACGACGGTCAGAACGAGCAACTTGAGTAACTCTATGGTGTTTATCTGCAACGACTATAACTCTTACTTACTACACAAAGGTGATAGAGCAAAGTACATGCAGAAATTCGATAATCCCAAAAGCGTTGCACTTGACAACCACACGGAAATTAGTGCGAATAGCTTAAAGTCCAAAAGAAGGAACAGGCGAAGATAGAGAGCAAACAGCCCATTGAGACGTGCAATGAGCCAAGATAAACGAAATGATCTTGACGTCCTATCACAGCTACACAGCTGCACAATTGCAGTTCCATATGAATGACTATGTGTGACGGTATGAGGCATCGTCAGTGTATGAACCAGGAAAAGCGTATGAGGCAAATCACGAGATAGAAAAGGCGTTCCTGGCATGAAGAACAATAGGTAATAATTTATCGATAAGTCAAGTGATTTATGTCAAATTCAAAATAACTGAAGATATATAAATGCCAAGAGTGGCAGGCGTAATACTAGCTTGTTTTAGTTAGCGCCCTTATCGGGAAAAACAACCTTCATATCCCGACCTTAACTTTTTTTTTTGCGAATCGCATAATATCGCAAGCTTCGAAGTGAAATATCAATCTCTCGCGACATCTTTACCTTACCTTTAATTTTGTAAGAACTCAGGATGGCCGCACCATTGACAAGTCTGCCGGGCGTCAAGCTTCCTACTGCCCCTTCGCCAATTACACCTGAACAACGATATTGGAAAGGATTTCGCACACAGCAGCTCATCCCATCACCAACGAATTATCCTATCACGCATATATCATTCCCTCCTCCGCCTACAAACGCTTTACTGCCCTCCAGCAATGATTACTTCTGCGTTACCACTGGCACTCGACTACAGATTTACTCGATTCGCACACGGAAATTAGTGAAGACTATCACTCGATTCTCGGATGTTGCGCATAGCGGAGAGATTCGACGAGATGGGCGTGTCATGGTGGCAGGTGATGAGACTGGAAAAATACAGGTCTTTGATGTGAATTCAAGAGCTATTCTGAAAACATGGGAGGAACATAAACAGCCAGTTTGGACTACAAAGTTTTCACCAACAGAATTGACAACTCTCATGAGTGCTAGTGACGATCGGACTGTTAAGCTGTGGGATCTGCCAAGTCAAGAAAGTACGACAACTTTTGTTGGGCATACGGATTATGTTAGAAGTGGTACTTTTATGCCTGGGTCCATGTCGAATATGATTTTGACCGGTAGTTATGATGAGACTGTTAGACTTTGGGACCCTAGAGTTCCAACTAGAGCAGCGATGACCTTCAAGCATGCCGCACCAGTCGAGACTGTACTCCCTATGCCTTCAGGAACAACTGTTCTTGCTGCAGCTGATAATCAAATCTCAGTTCTTGATTTGGTCGCTGGAAAGCCATTGCACATTATCAAGAACCATCAGAAAACGGTCACTTCATTATGTCTTGCGTCGAACGCAACAAGACTGGTTAGCGGTGGTTTGGACGGCCATGTTAAGGTTTTCGAAACCACTGGATGGAATGTGGTAACTGGACTAAAATACGCAGCTCCTGTATTGTCAGTCAACATTATTAGTTCTGGTGCTAATCGGGAGGACAAACATTTGGTCGTGGGTATGCAATCCGGGGTCTTATCTATCAAAACGCGATTATCAGGCCAGCAAAAGGTGAAGGAAAGAGAAAGGGCGAAGGAGATGCAAGCCTTACTCGACGGCACATTAGAAGAATACGACAAGAAGAATAAGAAGAGGAAACACACTAGCGGGGTAGAGAAGAGGATTAGAGGAATGGATTTTATGGGCGAAGGGGCAGATGTGGTAATTGAGGGCAATGCGCGTCCAGCGAACAAAAAAACTCCGGAATGGGAGCGCGAACTTCGACAAGGGAGATATCATCAAGCACTAGATGCCGTACTAGAGAAGGGACTACCTGCAGTCACTGTTCTTACACTTCTCACTGCTCTACGACACAGAAGTGCTATGCGAACGGCCTTTGAGAAGCGTGATGAGACTACGATACAGCCGATCTTCAAATGGGTATCCAAGCATATTACCGATCCTCGATACGTTCCTATATGTACAGATGCTGCTATGTTGCTCTTGGACATATATTCAGAATATACCTCTGATTCACCGGAATTAGAACGCCAGGTGAAGTTGTTACATCGACGTGTGAGGGCGGAGGTGGAAAAATCACAAAAGGCAATTCAGGTCAAAGGGATGCTAGATCTGCTTGTGGCTGGGGTGAAATAGGAAGTCTAATGATGAATTGTCTTTTTTTTTTTGCATAGCGTTGGCGTTGGTAGGGAAAATACCGGAAAGGCCAGGAAAAGCTTCCTTGTCCCTTCTATGTTTGAAAGACTCAATAATTGAACCTATCGCATAAAGCTGCCATTGCACGTTCTATCAAATGAGATTCAAAGTTGTTTTTGATTCCTTCGTTGGTGTTCTCAAAGTTGATAAGTGTCTCGTGTATTCGCATCCAAAAGACCAAGTCCACGTCCCCTGCCCTATGTGCCGTCATCATGCATTTCAAGTGCCAGGGGTAATAATCTTGCTTTGACCCACCCTCCCGATTGGATATTCGATAAAGATCAACATCAATTCCATACAACACAAGAAATGTTCTCCGAGTAGCTAGGTATCAATGGAAACTCAAAACTTCTATATTTTGCATAGCAGTATACTTCTCAATTTGGAAACTTGGTTGATATCTTGATCAATATCATCCCAAACATGATTTGGCATACCCATTTCACAGCCCATTCACCTGCAGGGCTCCTTGTACCTTACCGGTGTAGCATGAAATATAACCATCCACTCTCCCCCTAGCATGAGATACATTTTGATCTGAGACATTGAGAAAATCTTACTCTACTGCAGTCTGCAGAACACAAAACCATACAATATGGCTCGGTCAAATACACTCCCAATAGATCCAAACAAAAATACCTACACTGGCGATGGAAGACTGAATCGTAACAAGCCCACAAAAATGCGAGCGCAAGTTAATCCCCAAGTACCATCTAGAGTCCAAACAACTCCTCACTCCCATTCCCACAAGCCTTTCCATCATTCTTCAAAAAATCCAAAATCGACAAGTGTTATCGGCACATCAGCATCGGCTTCAGTGAAACCAGTTGGTTTGAATAGACAGAATAGCGTGCAAACGAGATACATGAATATGCTCCTCTCACTTGACACTATTCCTCGCATGCATAATATATATATATCATTTTTCAGCTGCAAGTCCACCAACCCTCACAACAAGATTGCCCCGCTGTTCCCCTACCCAGTCTAACTCATCACAGGGATCCTCTTTGCCGGCTTCGTAATCTTCCCCGGAACCTTCACCTCCCTACAATCCCTCCCCCCCTCTGCCCTCCCCAACCCCACAACCAAACACATCCTTTCCGCAGCAAAAAACGTTCCTCTCCTCTGGATTGCCAGTTTTTGCTGCGGCGTCGGATCCGCAGGAATGCTGTGGTTATGGTACCTTCACCACCGCAACTACATCTGGCTTTTAAATAAAATATTCCTACCGGCTTGTTTGAATAGTGTGGCGGGTTTGGTGAACACACTGGTTAATGTTTATAGTCAGCAAGGGGGAGATTGGAGTGTTACGGCGAAGGTTACGGTGGTGGTGGAGGGGACGGTTATGTTTGTGATGGGAGGTTTGTTTGGAGTTTATAATTTCTGGGCGTTGGGGGTGGTGAAGCGAAGGCATGTGAGGGAGATGGGGAGATGGAATGGGGAGGGGGATGAGGGATTGATGGAGAAGATTAGGAGGAGGAAGGATGAGCCGGCTTTGGAGCCGGGGAGTGTGGTTTAGCGCAACTTTTTGGTAATCAAGATGTGAGTTAGCTTTCATAGCGTGTCATCTCAGGTGTTTAGACGAGCAGACTAGATCAAAGTCTCTTCAATATTTTCAGCATTCTTTCAAACGATATTGACATTTCAAATCATTTGGATCTTTTAGATAGCCTTAATCTTTCAAACGTTTTCAATGTTGAGGTAGTTTCAATCTTGCAAAGGATGTCTATCGACTAACGATTGGCAAAAATTAAAAGCTTTCCATTTCAAGGTTATTGGTCTGTATTCCGGACTACTAAGCACCCCGTGAAGTCCATTTTTTGGAGTTGGTAATTGCTGATGGTATGGGAGATTGACAGAATTTGGTTCACTGGATATTTGAGGGGGGACAATAATGACAATGATTTCTCCTTAATTTTCAAATTCGTATATTACGCGAGCGATCCGCATAGTGGCAAATCTTATTTATATAAATTTCTTATTACTTTTGTACTATTTGCTGCCCCTGCTAGGCGCTTCCTACACATTCAAATCAGTAGTTGCAGTTGTATAAAAAGCTACATTCAGAAGTTAAATGGAAAAAGCATGAAAGTACCATCCCTTATCCGATGGCCTTCGGGCCCCCAACAGAACTAGAGTATCTTATGTTTGCAATCCCGGGGACGCATCTTACAGACTGTAATGGGAGTTCGATCTCATGTTGGGTGTGGATTGTATCATATAGTCTTGTATCTGTTTCGATTAGGCGAAGCTTAGTTGTTATAACATCTTTCCCTATCAAGACCTATCTATATCTATAGTAACGAGTCTACTCTCCTATAAGATTTACTGACATTCCTGGGGGGCCGTTAACATATGTGATACTGTCATACTGAAGTGTTTAGTATACACAAAAATATCCTATCCTTCTCTCTCGCAACTAAAAAACGCCACTGCTTTTATACTACATAGTGTCGTGATATGGCTAACAATCATATCTCTCTATAAACAAATTAGGTTTTTTCCCGTCAACCGTCCCGCGCAATCCTATGTATACACCCAAGCGGTGATCAGTATAATATATCCTCTACCAGCCGTTTCGGCCATTACCACATACTCACATGGAAATAGCTAGTAGCTATTCTACTAGCCCCCTCAACAGTTCACCATTGGCAGTCATATTTGATGTATGCACTAAGATTTACTGACCCCCGAGAAACCATTTGATTGTCGAATTTGGTTTCATATTGGAGAGTGTTGTATGACTTGTACTGTACTACTGTATGAGACACCCTATACCTTTTGATTATACCTAAATTGAAACGACCATCAATATGAAGCCTTTCTACAGAAAGAGATTAAACGAATATTTCTATATAATCTCATCAACCTATCCCACTTGTTGATCCCATATGCTGTATTATAGTCATCTCCAGTCCTTAACACTCTATAACAGATATCCCAACAAAAGATTTCAAGGGGTGGTGCTAAAGTGAATATGAAATATCGAAGGTGAATATAAGGGGCATGAAATGAAACTAACCAGGAGTTCGGTAATATGGTGCTTTATATACCCAACAAGACTTTAGGACTGCTGGACTCGTATACCACTCGTCAAATACCCGTTGCGAATAGTGTCGTATAAAAGATTCCAATTGATTTAGATAGATAAACGCCTTGTCCCTTCATGCCACCCTTGCACTATCGTGTATATGTACATACAGGGGCTGTCCCAACTCCCACCTTTTGTGCATGCTGTATCCTATACTACTCATCCTTTTATATACGCTTGCTTTCTGACATATGGTATCCTCAACAATTATTTGTTTCCCCCTCACCACTCCATTGCTTCAATGCGCTTCCTTGGCGTATTCCAATCACTCAACAACATCGTCACCCCCCTTAACAACCCTATCACACCACCCACACCAACTCCTATCCCTCCCCTCCATCTCCCTAACCAAGTACCTCCCCTCCGCCTTCTCATCCCCAAATTCGGGCACACAAGCCCCCACCCTCACCATCTTAACCCTCTTCTTCTTCATGACGCCTCCAATCCCCTCAATCTCATGTCTCGCATATCCAGGTCCCAGACTCAAATTCCTCTCACTACTATTCAGGCTCGCGCCTCCGAATATACTACCACCCGGGCTAGAACTCGGGCTTCCGGCTCGACTATTTTCCTCAAATTCCCGCGCGTCTTCGGCGTCACAGTCGGTTTCTTGTTCCACTTCTATGGCAGCTAGACAGGAGCTTCCACGACCACATGGAACGCCGCGGTTTCCTTCTCCAACACCGACGCCAAGACCGCCTAGGGAGGGGAGGTACCGCGTGCGCCATTTCCAGATTCCTTCGTATTCTTGATCGGTGGAGCGGAGAGAGCGACCGCAGGGCTGGCAGAGCCAGACAGCTGAAGGACAACTGCAAAGTGAGCTTTTGATGGTCTCTGGTAGTAGTGAAGGGGCGTTATCATGTGTGATTGAGGTACAAGGTGATGAGGATGTAGCGACCAAAGAAGCAAGAGGAGCTTTCGAGCATGTTTTGCAAATACGACGATGACGGTGACGCAAAAGAACAGGCCCAGGTGGTTTGATAGTGCAGTTCTGTCCCAAGCATTAGTCCCTAGACCAAGTCACAAAGCCCTTGTTGACCGTATTCAAAGATGCCCTCCAGAGAAGCCAACACATCGCAGAGTTATATGGGAAAACATACCCTACAAACGACCCTTCCGCATTTCCTACACTCCCCTACCAAATCTCTTGCACAATCTCCCACTTTCCCACTTCCATGCGCATCCCGTCCACTTTCTACAAAATAGTAATCTGCAGCTCGCGCTCGATAGCGGAATGTATGTTCAGGGTCGAGTTCCACATCCTCGTTTTCACAGTGAAGAGTGGATGTAAGAAGTTTGGAGCGAAATTGGAGGAGATTGACGCGAATTTGACGGCATGTGCGGGAGAGTGCATCGAGGGTGTTGAGATCAATGTGAGATGCTACGGCGGAAATGATACTGTGAATGAGGGGTTAGCCTAGCCCTGATGGGATGGGAGGAGGGGCAATATAAATAGTTGAAAATGAAAACTTACGGATAGCAACCTAATGCCTCTGTAATTGCATTTTTATTTGGATTGTCCCTTCCATCCTCCTTCAACGCAAATCCGCCTGCGGTCGCCCTTAAGTTCGCCTCCCCAAAGCCACCCCAAACGGGTTTCTGGAATCCGCTTGTTCCATTCTGTAATTGTCTCAATCCATTTCCAAATTGCTCTGGAGGTTCCAAATCATCTTCCAAATCAACAAAGACTACCATTTTCGTATTCGAGGTGTGTTCATGTAAAGGATATCAGTGTTGATACAAAGAATATTGGTATTGATGTTGATTCAGATGTGAGGAATGATGACGATTTAAACGACGATAAGGATAAGGAAATTGATATAAATGAACAATTAGTTCTTGGTGTTTGATTGTCCCATGGAAGCTACACACAAAGCTAGCTATAAAGGGATTCGAATTTAGACAATGAGATTGTCTTTTCTTTCTACCCCTTACTTCAAGCACATCAAGTAAAACAATTGAAGACCCGAGTAGTCAAAGAAATGAAAAGAAGTAAGTACTATTCCCTCATCCGTCCTCTGTCTCTAGCGTCTTTTGATAATGGGTCTACTTCGTACTCCTGCCCTTTATCAGGTTCAATGGATCAGATATATCATATAAGTCGAAATAGTGGATTTTATTTCGTGATAGTTTCCCACTGCCACGGCACCTCAAGTGCACTCCACATACCTTACTTCGGGCTTCTTAGATATGCAAGAAGATCCAGACTCGTCCTTGTTACACAGCGTTACGCAATCACGCATAGTGGGGTCCTGCAGAAGAATTGCCTCGAGAGGTAGTCTAATGTCACGTCTATGAATCACGCTTAGTTTGTTAGTTAGGTACATTCTGCGTATCTATATATGGTAACTCCGTGGTAATTCCATTGTGTTTGGGACTGGATTTCGTGGTTGATGGTGTAGAGAACTTTGTACGAATAGAGCTTTTCTCGACAACCGCAAAAAAGTTCTTAAACGGCTTTCATGTTGTGTGATGGTTGGGCATGAAGTTTGATAGAGTATGTATCACGAATTACAATTCTGAGCTCTCTCGTTTCCATCAACGAACCCGAATTCGTGGGGTAAAGCAGTCTGCAACATCACATGGCGAAAAAGATCAGGATATAAAACCTTGGCATTAACATCATCATGAATACAGCACCGAACCTAACAAAACGGCTCTGGCTATGCCAATCAATCCATCTACACCAGAAACACCGAATGCTAATCCAAAGATAGGACAATCCAGTCCAGCCCAATGACAAGTTCTTAGTCGAACGACCCCTTTCCAAACAAACTTCCCACGGCTTTACGCCTACTCTCTACACCCTTGAATTTCTTCTGCTCTCTTCGCTTCTCCTTCTTGTCCATCAAAGCCCTTCGTTCACTCTCCCTAACGAAAGAGTTCACCCCACTATTCTTTCCCCCTCCCCTTCTAATTCCCGATCCCTCATCTTTCCCACCTGCCATTCGCTCTGTTGCCGACATCCCAATGCTTACACCCGTGCTTGATGTTCCTGACAGAATACTGCTATTTGTCGTGGCTTTTCTCAAAAGGGGTACAACCCTGTGGCCTGGTTGTGATGAAGGTGCTGCGAATGCTTGGCGTTCGTTGTTGGCAGCAACATTGCTTGAAGATTCACGCTTGAGTTGTATTCTATCGATGATAGAAATGCCAGTTCGGCGTACGGCGAAAGGATCACGACTCTTTTGGTTTCCTTGCTCTGGGCCCCCTTCAATTTCTAGATCATCGTCCGAATCGGACTCAACGTTTTTTGAGGTGATCATAGAACGAGGATCTTCAATAAGACTTGACAATGATTCTCTGACCTCCGATAAATTCGAGGGCTTCCTTCCTGTACGTCGCAAATGTGGTGGCGGTCGAACATATCCGGTATCATCAGAATGCTTACGCTTCGGGGGAGGGCCCATAACTTCTCTAGTCTGATTCTTTGGCGGCTGCTGAGATTCTTGGTTTAGATTTTGCGACTGTGAGTCTGAAGATGCATCATCTTTTTCTTGAAAGTCCTCCAGAAAGCCCATCTCATCGTCGCTTCCTCGATCCTCGATAGCACGAAGGAAAGCCTCTCTCTTAGGATTCTGTGCAATCTTCCCGAGTTTTTCGTCCGCAAGCAAAGCTTTCCGTTTCTTGGCTTCGGCTGCACGTCTTCGACGTTGACGTGCCTGTCCACCATCATCTGAATCTGAAAGGTCGTAATCAGCACCGCGTTTACGGCGAAGCGCGCCCTTGGAAATATCGTTGTAAAGTTTTTGAATTTGCTTCTCATCATTTGCTATCTCACGAACACTAAATTTGGTTAACAAGAATAGATATGACTGGCTCAAAGGTACTTACGCATGGAATCTGGCGAGCTCTCTCTCGTCAATATCCTTCTTCTCGTCATCTATCATTTCCTTCGCGAAAGCATCCTCTTCCTCGCCACTTTCGTCATCACTGGCACCACCCAAGCCAGCAAATTCGTCGTCTGATTCCTCGGCTTGTTCATTGACCATATTCTTGGCATTGCTTTTCTTTTTATCAAACTCATCTACAGCCTTTACCTTCTTCTTAGAGGCTTTTTTCATGACATCAAAGATGTTGACATTTATTTCAAGGTCATCATCCCGATTACTATCCTCTGGGGCAGCATCTGATGGTTCATCGTTATCAGAAAAGGATGCAACTTGAGCTCTTTGGCGAAGTTTCCTTTTCTTTTTCACAATAGGCGATTCTTGAAAATCCTTACCAATAATTTGAGTAAGTTGAGATCCCAAACCTCCTACTAAAGGTGGTTCCACAAATCGAGATTTAATTGGTGTGATCGTCGAGAACCCTTGATCCTGGGTGTTGGGAAACTCGGACACTTGAGTTGAGAATGGATTTTCGACCAAGCTGTCGAAATCATGTATTTGCGATTGTGAGAATGAAACCTGAATTCCTTGGGTCTCATTATCTGCTGTTTGTGAGGCTGGAATTTGGGTCTGGCTGTCTATTATCATGTCTTGTGACTCTTCATCATTCATGGTGGGGACAAAATCAGGCAGCTCTGGCCTAGCTCGTCGACGAAGGAAATCCATAGAATCTTGCTTTGCGTCCAAGGTTTGTGGCTCTGTATTTGTTGCTTCAAAGACATCTTGGCTATCATCCATTGTACCTTGGAATATTTGCGTAAGACCGAGTCCAGCTGGACCTGTGATAGGTAAACCAGGTATAAATGTTTTGGTTGCTGAGCGGAGAACTGAAGTTGGAACAACCGGTGAATCGGTCCGTGGGTGTGTCGAAGATAGAGTTCGGGGAGCTTTAGGTGTCTTTGTAAGAAGATCCTCATCCTCGTCATCAGAAATGATATTCGTGGCTCTTGATCTTCTAGACTTAGGGTTGACAGGTAAAGCTTCTTCGTCTTCTTCACCATCCATGGGGTCCGATAAAACTTCTGGAATGGCAAGATCTATTTCAGATTCTTCATCTTCCTCCGCTTCGTTGTCGAATAAGGGATTTGGTGCTACATTGTCAGCTGATTCGTCCTCGTCAACTTCTTCATCCTCGCCTTCCCCGCTTTCTTCATTTTCGGAATCTTCGTGCTCATTGTCTTCTGAGCCGGAAATGTCTTCCTCTTCTGGTACTTCATTCGTCTCTTGCCAATCCTCATCATCACTGCTATCTCCAAGTGGGTCTACTTCGCCATTGGCTTTCCGTTCCCTCTTAGCAGCTGCTTTTTCTCTCGCCTGGATCTCTTCTCCTTCACGGCGAGCTTTGGCGAGCAAGTCATCTACCTCCGCCATTTCCTTTTCTCGTTCTTCAGAAGTCTGGACGATAATTCCTCTATCTCTCAGAGCTTGAAGTCGCTCCTCTCTTTCTCTGTTTGCTTGTTGCCTAGCTCTTAATTGTAGACTAATTTGTAGATCTTTGTTTGTCATCGAGGGCTTCTTGTTTCTCCCAACATTTTGCTTCCCAGGCGATGTGAGGTGTGCAAGCATTCGTAAGGCCACCATTGAAGGAGGTTCTCTGGCTTGTTTTTCTGGAATACGGTTGAAAATGGCCTCTAGCTTTGTATCGCGAGGAGTTTTCTTGACGCTTACAATCTCAAGATCACTATCCGAATCGAGCTCCAAATCACCAGAGTTAATCTTAGCTGGTCGTACTCGAATTGGCCGTTGCTTGAAGACGGGCTTCTTCTCAGGTAAGACTTTAGGAGGCTCCGTATCGACAGCTTTTCCTTTACCCTTATCTTTCCTAGAAGGTGGCGATGACTCTAGAACTTCCTCGAGAGTAGGGAAATCTTCTTCTTCCTCTAGCACATCCATAGTCGTGCTTATTGCCTGGGGAAATTCGGCGGATTCTTGCTTATCACCAATGTCCATATCATCTGGTGGAGAGGTCGGTGGCGTGTCTTGCATCTCAATATCGGATTGTGGTGCAGGTGGAGGACTGGAACTTGTTAATCTAACAGGATCGGAAGAAACCACATTAGGCTCTCCAGTTTGTTTATAGTTGAATCTAGCAAACAGGCTCTGCTTCGTAATCTTTTTCTTGGTCTGCGCTTTGTGGGCTAATTGCATGCTCCTGCTCAGTCGCTGAGTTTCTCTATGCATTTCCTCAATAGCCCTCTTGCTTGCCTTGCGGGTAGGACGATTTTGTTGTGTAAGTCGTTGTCCTCCTTCATCTTCGCTGTCATCCTGATCCTCCTCTTCGATTAATGCAGCCTGCCGTTTCCTTTCTGCAGCTTTAGCAGCTTTCTCCTTTCCGACTTCTGCCTCCTTCGCTAGTCGCTCTTGACGTTTTTTTGCAACCAGAGCCTGAAAACGTTTGTTTGATGCTGATGCTGGGTTCATTGGGAGGTCATCTTCATCTGAAGCATCAGCTTGTGGAGTGACTGATCTACCGACACTGGGTGTAACAAAAAGTCCTGGAGAAGCAGATTCTTGTCGAGGAGTTGTTTTAACAGGTGTCCGGCGAGGTGAAGTTCCTGTCCTATGCTTTCGTGGAATTACCGATGTATCGCTTTCATCGGCATGGCTATCATCGTCTGCAACCTTCGGAGATTGAGGCCTTGATTCCTTCTTGAATAATCTCTTGACTCTTTCCCTCGCGTTGTTCGCAACAACCTGAACTTCGTCTGACCCGTCCACTGTAGCTTGCATGCGTGCAGCCATTCGACCCCTTGGCCGCGCTATATCTTCATCGTCAGAAGAGCTCTGGCTTTCGACCCCGGTTGAACCTTCTCTCCGGCCCGGAACCGTTGATTGCGAATTGGCATTGGTTGTATCTGGTTTCGAGATATTTGACTTCGGTTTCCTTGAGGCCACTCTCCTCCTTGCACTTCCTGAGATGCTTTCTTCGTCAGAACTGGCTAATCCTGCAGCTTCAAGACGTGCTTTTATTTTTGAATTGGGTGTTAACTCCATCGGTGAAGTAGGCGCCACGGGCGAAGATTCTCGGGATGAAGTCATTATAAGTAAATTAAATACAATTATGGTTGAGAAAGATCAATATAATCGTATCTAAACTTGGACGTAATCATAAAAGAAGAATCATCAAATCATTGTTTAGAGTTGTATAATAGGTAAAAGTAAGAGTGTTCGAAGAAGATATGGAGTTTGTAAGAAGAACGCGTTCCGAAAGACGTGACGCGACAAGAATGGCTAATAGATTAAGTGTGTGTGGCTGTGTGGATGTGTGGCTGGAATAGTCGCACCTGCCCCACGTTGGTACCCGACTTGCAGCATTTCCGATCTGTTCCTCATGACCACAATAGGTAGGTATATAAAGTCATAAGTCAGAGATATCGTGAAGTGTATTACCTTCTCATATATTTTCGTTCTGTCTTCTGTCTTATTCATCAAAGGTTTGTCTCTTTATATATCAACTCACACATAGGTATATTTCCAGATGACATATTGAAAGAAACTCAACATAAAGGCATCACGAAGCCTCAATTTCTCTTCACTGCAATCCATTAAACTATCTAATTACAAAGGTTAATCTACATGACAACATGACAGCTACTTTCCTCCAGCGCTTGAAAGCTAGATCAAGCAATAATGTGGCCGCGTTGAGAGATTCTCCTTTGGCGGAGATATCAGGCGCGTTTGGTGATCTTGGAACTCTTCTACCTCTGATGATCGCTCTAGCAGTCAATAATTCAATATCCCTCTCAACAACTCTGGTATTTTCGGGTCTATGGAATATACTGACTGGTATCGTCTTTGGTATACCTCTACCAGTCCAACCTATGAAGGTAGTTTCTCTCATAGCTGGCAATATTCTTGGCTGATCACACTCTAGGCTATCGCTGCTGTAGCTATATCAAGGAAGTTCTCGATTGAGGAAACCGTTTCCTCTGGCTACACTGTGGCTGGCGTGGTATTGATGTTAAGCGCTACGGGACTTCTTCGATGGTTCACACGTATGATACCTACACCCGTCGTCAAAGGCATACAGGTTGGAGCTGGCTTGTCTTTGGTAATTTCAGCTGGTTCAAGTCTTCTTCAGCCTTTAGGTTGGACGACTCCCAATGCTGCCGATAATTTGATTTGGGCACTTTTCGCTTTTATCGCTCTGTTACTCACGCAGATATTCCCAAGGCTACCATATGCTCTAGCCATCTTCATCCTTGGTCTTATGTTATCATTGTATATCACTGATTTAGAATATTTACCGTCTTTTAAATTGTGGCATCCTCAAGTTTATGTTCCGTCCGGATCCTCGTTCAAAGTAGGCGCGTTAGATGCAGGTCTCGGACAAATCCCCCTGACAACTCTGAACTCCATTATCGCAGTCAATTGTTTGGCGGCTGACCTCTTACCGAACATTCCCGCCCCAGGCGTTACTGCGATCGGTGTCAGCGTAGCACTAATGAATCTCATTGGCGGCTGGTTTGGAGCTATGCCGGTTTGCCATGGCTCAGGGGGATTAGCTGCTCAGTATCGATTTGGGGCTAGAAGTGGTGCAAGCATAATCATGCTTGGGACATTCAAAATGATCTTGGGGTTCTTATTTGGCGAGACTCTCGTAGGACTTTTAAGACAGTATCCAAAAAGTTTACTTGGAATCATGGTTGTAGCGGCTGGCCTAGAGTTGGCAAAAGTGGGAGAAAGTCTCAATTACGGAGCTCGAGATTTGTGGGACATATCGGAATCGAGTGTTGGATCAGACTCAGCTCAACCACAAACGATAAAACGCCATAGACAACTTTCTGACGAGGAAAGAAAGGAAAGATGGACGGTAATGTTCATTACTATTGGGTTTCTGCTAGCATTCAAGAATGACGGAGTAGGATTTTTGGCTGGTATGCTGTGCCATGGTTTCAATCAATTTTCCAGACTGTGGAATGCTTGGGAAGGCTGGAGAACTAGGTATGGCGAAAGAAAGACTAGAAGTGCTGCCGCCAGTTCAGGAGACGAAGAAGATCAACTGCTCTCGGGCGCTTAACTATGGAGCCAAATAAAGGCGCAATGACATGAAATGCATGTGAATGAATGGCATAGCTTTTTTGGAAAACTGTATTCATAATTCAGCACTATCGCTGAAAATTTTCAATTACAATCGGCCTCCATGTTGGCTATTTGATAACATTGATAATCTTATAATATACAGGTCAATGTGATTTATAAATCAAAATTACCACGAATAGTACTGCCTTTGTGCAGTCACAGGTCTATTTGGCAATTGAACCCAGACCTTTTTCTTCTTAAGCTTCTCTTCACGTTCTTCATGAAGTCTAATGCGAGTTCTCTCTTCCTTTAATACAAGCGAAATACCTAATCATGTTAGCCTTGAAGATACCTTCGTAAAGATATACAACTTACTCGTTGTCCTGTTCTTCATAATGTTAACATTTCCTCTCGCTCTGTAATCGTAACTCTTGGTCCAATCTCCTTTTCCACACCAAGCTTCATCAACATATAATGTAGTTGGATCATCCACCTTAACCCTCTTTCCATCCTTAGTCACAATATATCGCGTCTTGAAATTCCGAGTGGATTTTCCTTCAACCTTCCCTAATCCCATACCCCTCTTTAGGATGGCCTCATTCTTAGCATGCTCTAGATGCTCCTTGACATCCTTGGCAACCTTCTTCTTTGAGAATCTCATCTGAATGATCGCGTCTTCCACCGTCTTGCCCGCAATCTGCTTAGCCAAAGGAACCAATTTCTTCACCGAAGTCTTGAAATCATGACTCTTTGACAATAGTGACCTTTCCGTTCTCTTCAATGTCTGATCCTTTGTCAAGCGTCCTCGTTTTCTGATCTCCTGTATTACCATCTTCTGCTTCCACCGAAGGGTAGCTTTGGGGTTTGGATCGAGTGCTCTGGCCATTATTTTGGGGTCTCTGCGTATAACTTGGTTTTGCTCATCTTCTCTCTTTCTTTTTTGTCCTTCATCTTCGAAAATGGACGATGGTGCAAGATCTCCTCGCTCGGCCTGTTGTCGCTGCTCGGCTTTCTTCTTCAGGTATTCTTCTGTCAGGGGATTCTTTGAGGCTTTATCTGGCGAGAACATCCTCCTTGCACTATCGAGACGCTTTGAGAGGTTGTCCCATAGCGATCTTCGCTGGTTGGTATATAATGGGACAAGGAAGGCGATGGGCGGATGGGATGTTGTAAGAGGTGCGGCTGTGAGCTGATCAGCAATGCTAATGTTGAAAAATGACCCTGTACTTACCAGACCTTAGCAGGCGCCGTGAAGGGAGATTCAAACTCATCTTGTGGATTGTGATGTGCTGCTAGCAATCCTCAATGTCCGGCCATCATATCAAAATAATTGAAGTTCTTAGCTCGCCAAATTTATAAGGCTGCTTTAAGATTCACGCTACGGAGTAAGGATTCAAAACCACCTCTAGACATACATAATCACTTAAGCTTTCAAAAGCTATTCTATGTAGAGACTTTCAATATTACAATCATCTACAAAGGGAAGGTTCGAATGGTTAGTCAACTTTGTTTTACAGATTTTCTACATCTTGTTCTCAAAATTACATGGAAACGGCGATAACATGGTCCGCGGTCGTATTCCGAAATTAAGCGGCGGCAAAGGTTCGGTGGGTTGAATTGTTCGAGATCAATCGTATTTCATGACATCGATGCTTGGTCGTGTTGCCAACTTTACATCACTTGTTTAATTTTCACCTTCCAACAATAAAGTCTCAGGAAGATTCTCGAAATGCTTCTTGGGCTTCCTCCCGATATCGATACGAGATCTCCAAAGTGAAGTAGTCGGAGAAAAGCTTTGTTTACAAGATGGGTGAACCTGTGCTCCCTGTTGGCGAAGATGATCTCACGTTTCTACTCGACGAGGCCAGCAGAAACGCGAGAGATCTGGTGCAGCGCATCGAAGTTGTCGAATTATACAAACGCGCAATATCTGCGGAGCCTTGGAGCAACACACTTTGGTTGGCAAGATGCGAATGGGTTTTGTCATTATACACGGATTGTCGGGATCCAGATGCAGGATGGCCAGAAGAGGAGCAAATGCTGGGGCAGGAATTATTTTCATTGAAGGTGGTGCAGGACCTTTGGGAGGAAGGTGCTGCAGCTACCCAGTTTCGATTAAACGACAGCCATGAGCTATGGAATAGATGGATAACTATTGAGCTGGAAGAGCTTGCGAGAGCACCTACTCGCGAATACGTAGAGCGCGTCCGCAAATTATTCTTCAGTCGTCTGCAAACTCCACATGCTAAATGGGATGAGACTTCGCAGATGTTCTGGGCATTTATCACGAAATACGATGAGCATTCTTGGGAAGATACAATGATGGAAGTTACAAAGATGGGTAGCCCTGCGAAACACTTGTACGGACAGCGCGAAGAGCGCGAACTCAAGCTTCAGCAGGCTGTTTTAACTGGTGATAAAGAAGAGGCGGCATCTATCATGAAAGAATATTTGGAATGGGAGAGCCTCCAACCATTGAAGAAACCTAAAAAGGGTTTGCCTCATAGTCCCCAGATTCTTACGGTTGCCCTCTACGAACGTGCATTAGCATCGACTAGTCTGGGCCGAGATCCTGGCATCTGGGAAGATTACATTGCTTTCGTCCAACAAAGCTATGCTGTAAATCCAGAGGCGCAATTAGGCGATCTCCTTTACATTGCACAACGCGCTACTGCACATTGTCCTTGGTCAGGAAGCCTATGGGCACGATACATCCTTCTAGCAGAAGCGCAGAACCTGGATTTCACCACTATTGCAGATATAAAGCATTCCGCGACAAGTACTGGCGTATTGGATCGTGAAGGGAAAATGGACGAAGTAATCGAGGTCTATATAGCTTGGTGTGGATATCTCAGACGGAGGACTGTTGGGAAACCCCTAGAAGACGAAGCGTTTGATGTGGCCGATGTTGGTCTGCCTGGTTCGCTTGAGACTGTTCAGGACTGGGGTCGAAGACTTCACAAAAGGGAGTACACGGGAGACCCCTCATTCAGAATCGAGAGGATATTGATTCAATATTTCACACAGAAAGGTTCGATCGAGGAAGCTCGAGAATTTTGGAAAAGACTTGTGAATACTCACCAGAAAAGCTACGCGTTCTGGCAGCAGTATTACTTTTGGGAAATGACAGTGCACAATCCGAATGCATCGACTAACTTACCCTCGAGTGTCTTGGCTCAAGCTATACGTACGAAAGATCTAGACTGGCCGGAGGCGATCATGGAATTGTATATTTCACATTGCACTAATTACGAAGACGCACGTACTTTATTAGCAGCTAAAGACTTGGTCCGCAGACAATTCCAACTAGTTGTCAAACGCAGAGAGAAATTGGCTACCGAGCAAGCAGCAATATATGCTCAACAGCAGTCACAGGTTGTTACGCCGGATACAACAGTCGAGGAATCTCCTGAGAATTCGAAGAGGAAGCGTGAGCCGACCTCCGAAGATGTTGATGGTAACACCCACAAGAAGATAAAAAGTGAGCAACAGGTAGCTGATCCAGAGGCCTTGCGGCAACAGCATTTGATAAGGGATCGCGAAAATACGACCGTAATAGTCACCAATCTACCCCCCGAGGTCACCCAGACCAAAGTCAGACAATATTTCAAGGAATACGGTCACATCAATAGTTTGACGCTCAAGACCGAGGCCGACAAGCTTTCCTCGACCTGTTTGCTTGAATTCCGTTCCAATGAAGATGTTCAATCTGCTTTTCTCCGGGATGGAAAGTTCTTCGGCGAGAATCAAATCAAAGTAGAGTCAGGTACCGGTTTGACTCTTTACGTGACAAATTATCCCCCTGCCGCTGATGAGAATTACATGCATAATCTTTTCAAAGATTGTGGTCAAATATTCAGTATCCGATGGCCGAGTCTCAAATTCAACACGCATCGTCGATTTTGTTACATCACCTTCCGAAAAGCTGAAGCTGCTTCGGCCGCTACCCAACTTGATGGAAAATTGCTCGAGAACAAATATAAACTCGTAGCTAAATATTCTAATCCAGCCGGCAAGAAAAAGCGAGAAGGTGCTACTGCGGAAAGTCGAGAGCTTCATATAACCAGCATCGATCCAAGCTTAACAGAAGAGGATTTGAAAGAGGTTTTTGCGAAGTATGGCAAAGTTGAAACTGTCAGGATTTTGAGAGCATTCAATGGAGATAGCAAGGGTGCAGGATTTATCGTCTTTGAGAAAAAGGACGAAGCAACTGCAGCACTTGAACTGGATAAAACCAAGTTAAAATCATCTGTTCTTCATGTCGAGTTGACGCAAGCAAGGAATTACAAACCTATTGCGACTAGCAAAGAAAAGGGAACTTCTGCATCTCCAGCTCCAGACGCTGATGGAGATTCTGCAATGTCTCTTGCTTCTACTTCTGGTCATCCCCACAACAACCAACACGCTTTACACCAGTCATCCAGACCAGATGGCGCCAATCGAACGATTACTTTACTTAATGTCCCTGATACGGTCAATGACGCAAGAATTCGTGCAATTGCAGAGCCATTCGGCACAATCACAAAAATCGTACTACGTCCAGATCACCAAGGTGCAATCATCGAGTATGAAGACGTTGCCTCCGCGGGCAAAGCATCTCTCAGTCTCGAAAATCACGAGATTGCACCAGGTCGCAAGCTGAGAACGGGGGGAATGAAAGATCTCTTTGCACATGCAAGTGAATTTAAAACAGATCGTATTGTGATTGGTCAAAACGGGAAGAAGGAAAAGGAAAAAGGAGGTGCGACTGCGGTTGCGAGTAATTTCATGCAGCCAAGTGCACCATTCAGAAGACCGGGTGGAGGCGGACGTGGTGGGTTGGGAAAGAAAAGGGGACTGGGATTTTCGGGGGCAAAAAAGGCAGATGCTTCCTCAGTGACGGTGACACCGCTAGCAGACTCGGATGCGAAGCCAACGGATTTGGAGAACAAATCTTTGAAAAGTAATGCGGATTTCAAGAAGATGTTTTTGAGTGGGGGAAAGGAATGAAAGATTCCGATTAAATGCCGGATCAAATGCTTGATTGCCTTATGATGAGGATAGGCTAGGTAGATACTGAATCAAAAGCTAATACTTTTCTTTGATGGTTTGAGGAGAGATATCTATTGATTGATATGTATGTATTTGGATTTGAAACTTGAATATGGTGTAAGGAAATGGAAAGTTTGCGCACAGAGTACTATTCATGGTAATGGGAAACTTCAGTGAGCTCCCGGTGAGCTTTTAGTGGTGACTTGACAATGAGTAGGTTGGTATTTTGGAGTAGTGAACCCAATAACCTTCTACTATACTCGGTATGCATCTAAAGATCAAATACCTTCTCGTTGAAATTTGATTCAAAGGCTTAGCCGCTTAGTTGATCAACACAGATATATGGGTCACGTAAAATAATATGTGAATGATTGACCCAAGAGTGTAAAATTAAGTATCTATTCTTGATATATTCATGTGTTGCGCCATCTCTTAGTATTAAACGAAAGATCAAGAAAATGATCAACAAGATATGGAGTGCCACCTATTTAAACAACGCCTCGCCCATATTAATCTAGACATATAATCATCACTCTCTACATCTACACATCCACCCTCTTTAATCTCTCAGTCTGCGCATCTCGGTATTCTAAGCAGCCGATACCCTTCCCCTCTCCACCAACACCCAACCCCAACCCCAACTTTTTACCAAGTAAACATCATCAACGCCGGATTCAAGGCCACCGGCATCAAGAAATGACTCACGACCACCGTACACAGCGGATAGATGGCCACAAAAGTATCGATTCGCCAATTCCACGGCACGAATAACGCACACACAATCATACACGCCGTCATCAAGATACAGAAAACAAAAGTGTACTTGAAGCGCTTGAGCAGCCGAGGGATTTCTTCAAAGAAGGTGACGTTTTCGACCTCCTTGGCCGTGGCGCCCCAGGTCATGTCGATTTCGAAGAAGTGACAGAGCAGGGATTGGGAGACGTGCATGGAGAGGCCGCCGAGGAAGACGGTCATGAGGAGCAGCCATTTGAAGTTTTCGACGACTATGGTGGGAGGAAGCGTTAGTTGGTATGATCAGGAGGTGTGTTTGTGGGAA
>NGKG01000005.1:544133-578138 GCA_002162505.1 Myriosclerotinia scirpicola | reverse complement strand
CAAGGCCTCGCGCTCGCCGACGAGAGACGGCTCCAAGTAGTCCTAGGCGCTAGTCCCTGGGGCATCGGTCTCTACCGCAAACACGGGTTTGAAGAGGTGCATTGCATGGATATCCGATTGGATAGGTATGAGGGGGGAGAGGGCATGGGGAGGACGACCCATGTTATTATGAGGAGGCCGCCGGTAGCGAAGGCGAAGTGGGGAGAAGATGAGAAATGAGATGGATAAGTCAGGGTGTTGGATTTGATTTGGTTTGGTTTGTTTTTGGAAAAGGTTAGAGGTTTTGGCAAAGGTAGAGGGGGAGTGAAGTGACTAGACTTTTTTTGGGTTGTATGTTGATAATTTGTAATACTTACTAGGTGCATTGTTGGGTTTCTACTCTTCTAGATTCCGTGTTTGTATAGAGTAATGATAATATGATCAGCGAGAAAGGTTTCTCCTTGGGATGACGATTACACTCATTAATGAAACATACACATTAGTAAATGGATATCACATATCTATAGTCAACTAATACCTGAAAACATTTGTGATTTCAAATCTTTGGATTCATCTACTTGTTACCCTACGCTCGCTATGCTGACCAGACTTGACAGTCAGAATCCTCAAGTTTTAGCTATAGGTCTAGTAATTTTCTAGTATCCTTCTTCACCCCCTATCCCAATCCTTGTCCCGACTGCTGCTTCAAGAATAACCAATCGAAAAGCAACCCATGCATGCCATTGAAGAAACCCACAGATGAATTATTCCTCCAAGTATCTCATTTCTTGCAAATCCCATTTTTCCGTCCATAATATCCATCTGCACCTGTTCGTACCATCTTTTCAGATATTTCCCACTATGTAAATACAATTGAATTCCCGCTGATAGCCACTTTCGGATAAAGAGAGTGGTAATGAATGGTAGACAGATGTCTATTCAGCAGTTTTGCTGCCTACCATTTCATTCCAATTTAAGCTCATGTTCATTTCTCTTAATATACCCTCATTCTTCATTCCCCAAAGGTCATTTCCTCTTACAACTCCAGATCATCACTGATACCTATATCGATACTAGCAATAATATCATCATCCATCAAAGGCCTCCTGAAACCAGGGACTCCACCCTTCGACGTCGTTTGAAGCTTAGCAAAGTTAGGTACAGGTAGCGCATCCTTCTTAGCCGCGAGCTTAGGAGTATTGTTGGTCGAAGTACCACTAGCTGGAGTAGCAGTTGCACTATCCTTGCCCCCAGTATGATCATGTTTGAAAGTAGCACGAGTCTTAACACGTCTTGAGTGATCTTCATCAACCAATTCTCCACGGGCAATTGCTGCTTCAGCTTGTCGAGCTGCACGACGTTCCTTAATTTGAGCTTGACGTACTTCCTCGATATTTTTGCGACGATTTGTGCGGTTTAGCTCAGCCAGTCGATCTTGTTGGGAGTGGATCCTTTTCTTTGGTGTTGCCTTGAGAGTGGTGCCATAGGCTAGTTTAGAATTTTCGAGTGCTTCGAGTTCTGCACGATATTTCTCTTCCATTTCGGTGTTGCCAAGTGCCTTCTGATCCTCGATAGCGTTGGTAATGCGTACGCGTTCGCTGGCGTTCCATCTTTGTGTCAACACCCCAGACTTTTTTAACTTCTCCGCAAGCTCGGCTTCGGTCCATGGTCGATTGACGAGAGCATTGATCTCTGCACACTTTTGCATCAACTTTGGTTTTGTGGGAACAGGTATGCCATCTGCGATACAATTTTGCTTATATCTTTGCCATTCAGCCTCTGTAAATCGAGAATCTGAGCAAGCAATAAATGGCCATGATCTCTCAGACTTGCCATGAGCAGCGATCACGTATTGTGTTGTCGAGAACTGCTTTCCGTTATTTGACATCATAGCGTATGGCTTGTCTTCTTTGAAGCCTAAGATAGTGTTAGTGTGAAGATTATAAGAATCGCTCGATTTATTAACCTTTAACGAGTCCCATGCGGTAGAGATTTTGATTTGTCTCCTTATCAACACCAATATTTACCCGAACGAAGCATCCAGTAATAGCGTCATCAAACCCAGGATAGAAGCAGACCATAGCAAATCTACTTCTACCAACTCGAACTCGCTCAAGATCGTAAAGAACGGCTGGCTCTGCATCACGATAATCTGGAGATGGTGACCTCTTCTTTGTCTTTGATGCCGTCCATTCAACCTCGCTATTTCCATCAGCATCGTCATCCGAGTAATCATCGCGATTGTCTCTTCGACTATCACCCTTACGCTCCTTATCTTCATCGCGGCGACGTTGACGATCATTCTTTTCAGCTCGTGCGCGCTTAAGACTGTCGATTCCAGTGCTGGCTTCTCCAACCTTTCCACCACCAAGCTTTGTACGTTGGCGAGATGTCTTGCGTTGACTCTCATCCAAATCTGCAGTACCAGCCTTGCGCTTTTTGTCTGCCTTTTTATTCTCAGCATCACGAGCATTCAAGAGTTGACGAAGTGCTCTATTTTGTCGATCCCTCTCGATTTCTTGAGCACGATCAGCTAAGACCTGCTCACGCTCGATTTCAGGCATAGACATGATATTTGCCTTGTCGGATGCATTCATGAATCGTCCTTCGAGAGGATAACGATCAGCATCATCGCGGAAACTTGGGCCATCAGAATCAGAATCAGATTCATCCATTGGAGCTGATCGTTCCGAACGAACGGATTCGTCACCAGAAGAACTGTTATAATACATTAGCACAATATCCAAGTGCGCATGAACGGTGTAAAAATATCTAGCACATATAAATGTTGCGTATATCTCAGACAAGATAAAATATATAATGACATCAGAGAATCGTCGTGCTGGAAGGAAACTTACGCTTCACCTTCTTCCTCAGAATCATCATTTCGTCTGACTCCCTTCTTTCCTCCTTTCTTAGCTGCACTCTTGACCGCTCCATTGCGACCAGGAGAAGAACTTAATCTTCCTCCATCGTTTGATGCGACTTGCTCTTCCCCGGAAGAATCATCTCCTGCTAGCGCGAGAAGTTCGTCATCAATATCCGCCATTGTAATATATCGTTCGAGGTAACTTTAGGTTTAATTCGGGTTTGTGTTTGAAGGCAAAAGACCGTCAAATTGTATGTCGTAAGGACAGCTGTTTGTAAGTACTAGGTAAATACGAACGATAGAGGTAGAGGCGCGCAATTTGGACAGTATCCAAAGTTGTGGTGTAAAAGTGTATTAGGTTTACAATTGAAAGTATAGAAGGATTTGTGCGAGATATAAGGAGAAGAAAATTTAAAGTTTCTTCCGAAATATGTTGTAAATGATTGAGTGTGCGTTGAAGATATGGTGAATGATATCTTTTAAGAAACTGTACAAAGTAGAGACAGATCAAATGACAATTGAGTCGCCTCTCCTTTGATAGAGCATTAGCGTTAAATCTAGCGCGCGTCGCTTAGGTAAGTCATGATTGGCGATAACTCAATGATAAGACATCTCCTTGCGCTAATGAGCCCCCGAACCTCCGATATGTATAGGCGTCATGAAAGAAGATATGGGTGTGATTATTTAATGGTTCTGTATATATTTCCTGTCTCATTGTATATTAGATTTATAGACTCCTTTCTTGTCATACCATCACCAAAATGAACACATTTAGACTTTCCAATCGTTCTGCTCGATCTCTTCTTACCAGTCAATCACCCCTCTACGATTTCCTAGCCCCAAGCTTCACCCATTTCAATTTCCCCAGATCATCACCCAGTATTCGCCATCTCTCCACAACCCCGCCATCCTCCTCCGCCTCTGCATCTCAAAATGCCAAAGAACACCATACCAACAACCCTTCCCATCCAGCTCCCTTCGCAGGCGCAGAAGCAATCATCGATGCCGCCCCCTCCAAAAAACCTCTAACCCGCGCCCAAAAAGATTTCCTCACCAGCGCCCTCCGCGTGAACCAAGCCGGCGAGCTCGCCGCAACTCTAATCTACACCGCACAAACACCTCCCATAACAAACGCGCACCCGCATTTACGCCCCCTCATGGCGCACATGTACGATCAAGAAGCCGGGCATTTCAAAACCTTCAACCATCTACTCGCCAAACATCGAATTCGTCCCACTGCCTTTACTCCCATTTGGTCACTTGCTGCTACGGCGTTAGGTTGGGGTACTGGGCTAATGGGTCGCGAAGCAGCGATGGCTTGTACGGAAGCTGTGGAGACGGAGATTGGGACGCATTATAATGAGCAGGTTCAAGTGTTGTTGGAGATGCAGGAGCAGATGAAGGCGCGGGGAGAAGATATGGGAGAAGAGTTGACTGAACTGTTGGGAACAATTAGAAGAATACGGGATGAAGAGTTAGAGCATTTGGATCATGCGGTTGAGCATGATGCGAAGAAAGCTGTGCCTCATGAACTTTTGACTGGGGTTATCAGAGCGGGGTGTAGAGGGGCTATTTGGGTTAGCGAGAGGGTATGATGCGATGTTCGATAATTCTACGTGTATTGGGTATACAGTGTTGTACGGTATAGCAAGGTTTGATGTGGAATAAAGGAATTGATAAGATTAATTTAAGTGTAATACAGTATGTGCTTTTTCGACAAAATAGACCCGTGAAATGAAATAACTCCAATCTCCATTACTTCCTTTCTATGCTAGAAATCTTTATGGAAACGCCATCCCGTGTGAATGCTCCTCTGTTATGTTATAATCTGTACAAAAATGAAATGAAATATACAAGGCGCTGTATAGCGTTGCCATTAAATACTAGTTACTATTTCACGGGTTAGCAAATGGTTTAATGATGTTGGGAGATCATCAACTTACTAAATTTGTAGAGGAGCAACTTGGTCGACCTGGTAAAGCCAATTGGAGTTGAGTTCTTCCTTAATAAGCCAATCATAAGGGAATACGACAAGATGGCCTTGAATCATTGCCAATAGATCCTCAACATCATCGTTAGAAAGTAGATCATCACTTCCTGAGAATCCTTTGCGGCTACCTCTCGTGGTACCACGACGTCTCTTTCTGACTGATCCGGATTGATTCATAGAATTGCTGTTCTCTTTTTTATCGCTGGGTGCTGGTGTCGCAGAGAAGGTAGTTTTGCGAGTACTAGCTTGAGAGGTCGTTCCATTAGTAGGAGGTACACCCAAAGATGTAGCATCGAGAGCAGGGAATTCTTCATTGCCTGCTGGTCTATCTGGAGATGCTGCTTCATCATGAGTAGCGGCTTTCTCATCGGCACCATCATATTGTCCCAAACGACTCTCGCCGGATGTATCGTTAGCTCGAGCATCATGCTCAGCATTAGCGCTAGCAACCCACTCAGATACTGTTCCAAGAGGATGGGCACCGCCTTGGCTACCAGGTTTTAGTTTTTCAGAGAGAACGTTTGCTGGACCAACAGAGCTTGACCCTGGAGGACCATGTCTACTTTGCGCATCCTGTCCCTCTCGCTCATTAGTTTTTCCACCTCCTTGTGCTTGTACGAATCTCTCTGCGTAGGCAACGAAGTCTCTATACTCATGCCAGTTGGTCACTTCGCTATCTGGATTACACCTGAACACTCTGCGATAAATCTTGGTATTGTTTTCAGCAATCAGTTGCCATATCTCATCCGCAAAAGCATCGTTTAGAGGATCACGCATGCAGTCCTTGTGTACTTGGGCCATCTTGATATCAGCCGTCAAAGGATTGAACGGTTTGGGTGTAGGATTTCCAGTAGCATCTATCGTTATAGGCGGGCCTCCAATATCGGTATCGTCCAAGATTGGCAATGCCGGTAGTTGGGAAAGCTGTGTCAGACCAAGTTGCTCTGTGGTTCTTCTTGGTAGATGAGGTACAGGTGGTAAGCCAATGTAGCCATTACCGCCATCAGAGCTGTCTTTCCTTGGAGGAGGCACAGATCGCGCATGGGGTCTTTTGGGTTGATTCAGAGTGCCCCTGCCTTCTGAAGCAATATCACTTATTAACACCTCGCGACCGCCTTCGACAAGAACAGAATCTCTACCCCTCGTCTGTCCCGTTTCATTCAAAGATTTCATTTTGTCGTGACCATCACCGTCCACATCTGCTGCATGATCCGCGTTATTTGTCACTCTCTTATCCGTGGTGAGTGGCTTCAATCTTTCAGCCTGTATGTTGGGATTGCCTGCTTGCTCCCAATCAACATCATGATTGAAGCTGCGTAAGTTCTCATTCAAGGCAACACGCGTAGAGAAGTCATTAGAGGTTCCCTTGACCGGTGATGGGCTACTGTCGCTATCTTCTTCGGCTTCGTCATCATATATGCCGTCCATCTGTGCTTTGAACTCCTCTTCTTCACGGTCCAATTCGTGCGTCTTTTCATCTTCCATAATCTCATCCACGTCCAGACCCAAATGTTCTCTCATAAGTCGCATGCGTAATTCATGTGCGAACTTTCCGACAAGATATGGTTTTCCATCCATCGTTGACCAAATCATATCAGTATCCCGAACAACTGCAGCAGTTTCTGAGTCTCGGTTACCCAACATAGATCTTTCATTAATATTAGCAGACCCAATTAGGGCAATTCTATCATCAACAATGATGACCTTGGCGTGAATATACAGCTGCTCTGTGACGACCATCTTCTTTGGACCGATTCGACCCCATGTTCTTAAACTGTAGAATTGTACATACTCCTCAGGGTCAATGCCTTGACTTTTTAATCGACCAAAAATGGACCCATCGCCCCGACAAATGCTTCGGAATTGACATTGCATGATTAAGCGTACACTAGTTCCTTCGGGTTCATCCACAGTGTTCTGGAATCCAGGCATGAGCGGTATGAGAATCATACATCTCCAGCTCTCATTGTTTCGATAGGCGCGTATGGCACGCTCTACGATTGCATCACCGATCTTGTTGACAATCTTGACATTCATCGTCTCACAGCTTGTGATGAAGAATTGATTTTCCATGTAGACAAAATGGTCCGACTCTTCTATCATTTTGCAATAGGCAGTCATGATGCTATGCTCGGTATGCGTGAGACCTAGAGACCAATCGCAGGCTGAACGTAAGATCTGAACTTCACATGTACCCGTGAGACCAAGATCTTCCAGCTCGGCTTGGTTGTAATCCGGGGGTGGAAGAAGGAAAGGCGTTGGTCTTGTAGGTGTGCGTCCCCGAAGGACATAGTTCCATCTTTGCACAAAATGTCTAGTCAAGTCTCTAGCGGGTTGACCGGCGACTTGCATTGCAACATCGTGCCAAGGCATCCGAGGAGTTTTTGAACGATCATACATTTCAGCATAAGGCTCATTGAGCTTGTAGAAATCTTGAACACGAGGATTGGAGTAGTCTTTTCCGGGCCAGAGCTGGCAATGATCGGCATCTTTGGGCAAATCAGAATGCTCGAAGCCAGTAGGCTTATCATCCACCACAGTGTGTTGAGGTGTATCCCAACGGCCAAAGCAGAGATCAATGCCTCCTACGAAAGCGACTATGTGATCGACTATGCAGATCTTTTCGTGATGCGCAAAGAAGAATTGATTCTTCTTGAACTGATTGGGTGATCTTTGCACGAAGATGTTTGGATGCAAATCTAGCATAGAGAACTTTGTGAACTCGGAATCGATAGGAATTGCAGCCTCAACATTTCTGTAAACAATGATAAAAACCTTGACACCTTCCCTAGCCTTCTTCTGTAGCAAACGATCAAGTCGCCATTTCTGACTGATGGCAGCAGGTCTTCGCATGTACAGTTGAGGGCTGAGCCACCAATCGTGAATATATATCACATCTTTTGCTTCATTGATGGCACGAGAGACGTTCCACATATAATCGCGTCCATCCACGAGCCACTGTGCCGTAACCCCGGTTCTTACTGGTGCAAAACTGCCAAATCTATGTTCCTTTGCCCATGGCGTGTTGGAGATCATGAATTTTAACGAGTCCTCGAATTGTCTAAGTTGGCGTTCGTTCTTAGCCAGTAACTTTATTTTCCGCTCGGAATTTTGAAGTTTGAGAGTGTGATGTTGAGGGTGTTTAGCAGATCTACCTGCTTGTGAAGCATCATCTTTCGCTTTCTCTTTTCCTTTACCCATGTCAGAAATTTTTCTCCTCTTCTTTTGTATTTCAAACTTCCCATCCACCAAATAAACGTCGTAAATGTGCATATTCTCCGGCGATTCAACACATACAAGATAACTGTGCCTAACCAAAAACCATTTTGGAGAATGACGTTGGAAAAAATTGTTAGGCGTAAATATCTTCTTCACATTGAAACCCTTTGCCGATTGGATAGCGAGGTAACCTTCCTTTCCATGATAGCTACCCTCAGCCGCTAAACGCACTCCCATTGAAGACAATTCTAAGAATCTACAAAGACGATTGCTGTCCGCTCTAAATATGAGCCATCGAATCATTTCTTGAAGATATTGTTCTAACCTCCTTCGCTGACGTTCATTAAATATCCTCTTCTGCTTTTCGGCACTGACTGCGTTTACGCTAGAATCCAAGATGGCACGGGTACTCTTCCGGGCAGCACTCATGGATGGACGCCGCTTGATCTTCCGTTTTGGTTCCGCCTCGCTTTGAGTGGCCTCGCCATGAGTTGCTTCACCTGCGGTCTCCTCCACACGGACGTTGTCGGCCTCATCCTCTTCGCTCTCTCCTAGACCTCGAACACCTCTAAAGTAAGGGAATGCGGATTTTGGGAACCTCGGTTGCTTTGGTCGTGCATGGGCTTCGTTTCCTATGTACTTGTCACTACTTCCTTGAAGCTTGTAGCGCAAATGTAGGTTGGCGAAGTCCTTGAGAGAACGATGAATTATCCATTTCATTCTGTTTGGGCCACTTCCATATTCGAGCTCGATTCGGAAAACAAGATGCCTCTCCGTGTCGTCGGCATCCTCGTCGGTTGGTTTGCTGTCAGTAATTTCAATCTTGAGTTGTTCGAGAAGAACTGGGATTCGTTTGTTTCCATGCTCATCTCGCTGCATCATGCTAGCAAACATGAGTACTGCTGGAGTTACAGCTCGCAATTCCGCCATGAGTTCGGCAGATTTAAGATAATCAACCTTGTCCTCCTTTTTACCCTTTCCGGCGAAAAATTTCATGCTATGCTTCAACATCCGCCATTTCTGAGTTCCAAAAGTGCTAGCTCTTTCTGCACCAAAATATCCAGGTCTTCTAGGTGTCTGCGCTTCACCCTCACTTTGTCCCCCAAGCCCTGTCATTCTTCTGAGTTGACTTGGTCTTTTTGATCTTGCACCATCGACATTTGCAAAATCCTGGGTTTGGGGTGAGGTATCAGCAATTGCACCCCGACCCGGCATCCATGAGCTCCCTCTTCGCCAAGCACTTTGCTTCGCAAAACGATCACGCCCTTCTCCCTCTGATAGATGTCCCCTTTGTTCCAACGAGCCATCGGTTGTACGTCTACCCAAGAAAAATGATCTATTCACACTCGGAGAATCTGATGGCCCATAGCCACGAAATCTGGGTGTGTTTGGGACACTCTCTTCCTCTTGTGGTCTTCGAGTTCGGCGTTTTTTTCTTATGCGCGCTGGCTGATTGGAAGGACCCCCTTCATCGGCGGTTTCTTCTGCATCGGCATCACTACTTTCCTCGTGCAATGTTTGTGGGATATTCGTAGGAATTGGCGTCGTTCCAAGTCCTTCCTCGAAATAATTCGCGGGGATGCTTTGACTTCTGCCATGTCCTTGCATTCCACTTGGGGTAGCCAAGGCTTTCAGTTTTGACATTAAAGATGGACCTTTCTTATCTCTCGCTGGTGTATCACTATCTTCTATACCCCATGAATCTTGTCGTGCATGACTCGTCGATTCTACAGCAGTCATGTCTCTCGCGAACGATACACTACGTCTGCCAGGTGGAGTTGATATGCCGTTTATTGTGGAGTGGCTCTCGTGGGGGAACGAAGACGGGGGAGGAACAGGGGAAAAGCTGGTGGCGGCATGGTCGTTAGATATCGCAGGAGAGACAGCGTTGGGTGTATGAGCTATGGAGGTATTATGTGGGATTCCGCCGTTCATATAATCGGCTGCTTCATCAGGTAAATTGCTCGTTGATCCATTGGAGTTTGGTGTAGGTATTGCCAGACGGAGTGAATTCCCAGGCTTCTCAGAACTCACAGTCCGTAAGCCCGATGGTCGTGCAGTTGCTGCTCCATTCCCATGAGGGTTTGCAGGCGATTGCGAGCGCGGAGATCGTGCAGATGGCGAAATCGAGCCTGTCGTGCTTTGTGCCATTGTGAAGTCTGGAAACCAGTTGTGAGACTCTTTCGGAAGTGATATCAATTACCTACCGATAAGGCGAATCCCTTGAGGACGATATGGTGATGTTAGATGTATTTGGCAAAGTTCATGGTGAGCAGGTATGTTGTAATTTATAAGGTTAAATTGGTTCACTTCTTAATGAACTGTTGAAGTATGGATGGTTACCAAGGGTTGTTTAAGTTTGATTTGATTGGGTGGTGGGTGGTGGGTGATTGGTGATTGATCCCAATTGGTTGAGATATTCGAAGGGGGTAAAGTAGAGTAGGTAGGTAGTCAACAGAGAAACTGTTGTTGTCTAGGTATGAGTAGGTAAGAAAACAAAACAAAACAAAACAAAACAAAATAGCTGGTTACAATTGAAGAATGATTCTGAGGTTGTACAAAAGATGTATGTTTACCTAGGTATCTGTACTAGGTAGCTTTAATTTATTCAGGGTCTTTAAGAAAAGGGAACAATAGGGAGTTCCAAGGTTAGCTGGAGGTAGGTACCTAACAAACAAGTGGCTCGAGAGTGGACACGGGAAATAACGTTTGACTAGGGGGGGAGGAAGGGGGGGAAGGGGGGTCACCGTAGATCTCCTTATTGTTGTTCTCTTTCTAGAAAGAAGATATAAAATAGGAAATAGGAAATATAAAATGATAAAATGATAAAATAATTACAAAAATCCTTTGTATAGTTTCTATTATTTCTATTAACTTGTCTCCTGAATTTATTTATAAGTATTATAAGTATTATAAACTTTGAACAGGATTCTGGGGAAGATATACTTAAACTACTATTAGGTCCTTACTCCGTATGTATATTGGCTATCTACTCCGTACAATTCAACCAGACCCCCCAACACCAACACCAACACCCCTTGTCATGAGTGGAGTAAAGATCTAGAGTAAAAAGATCTTGTATGCATTTTGATTACATTCCCATCCCCACTCTTGTGTTCTACAATACACACCATTGTTGATTGCACCAGCTTTGTAACATTCTCATCCAAGCTTTCAATAATAGCATTCATTGTTCCATACCGGCATTCGAGAAGAGTACTCCGTAACCTTATACGTATTCGCTTCAAACATCATGGCTACTCCCAACCCCCTTGGAAATACCCCTCCAGCTTCATCGGTATCAGAAAAATCCTTTCACATTGCCGGTATCCTTACAACCGTTTACGGTCTCGAAGAGGTATCCACAACCTGTACATCAATATCATGTCTATGGCTCCTACATCCGAGGTTGCAAACCAAGAAAATTATGGAAAATGTAGCTGCGAGTTGTATCCAAGGATGGAATCAACAATCGGGTTCTAGCCGAACGATTGGTCTAATCGCTGTTGCCTTTGACCAAAGAAATCATGGAAGCAGAGAAGTTAATTCTTTAGCAAACGAATCATGGAGAGATGGTAATGAAACCCATGCACAGGATATGCTTAGGTTAGGGATCATGATTCTCTATAGATTGAAAATCAGCTTATGGGATACAGCATATTTCATGGAACAGCAATGGATACAAGTCTACTGATAGACCATTTGCCGTCCTATATTTTCAACACCAAAGAATCGCCACTCATTGACCAGCATCTGGTCTTGGGAATCTCTCTCGGAGGTCATTCGGCATGGCAAGTTCTGTTCTCTGATCCTCGGGTCACTGCTGGTGTTGTGATTATTGGATGTCCTGACTACATGCGTAAGTTTTCCACATGACTATCTTGAATCTAAAAGGGCCTCTTACATGTTTATGTTGGTCGAACCTTTGCTTGAATGTGGATTTCCCAGAGTCAAACTGGGCAAATTTCCTTAGCAATCATGTACTGTGGTCACCGAAAGTCAAACAATACATGCTAACATCCAAAAGGCGTGATGACTGATCGAGCTCGACTTTCCAAACTACAAACATACACATCTACCCAAGGGGCCGATTTCCATGGCAGTAAAGATTTTCCCCTTGCTCTTATAAGTAGTTTAAGAAAGTGGGATCCCAAGGGGATTATATTTGGGACTTCTGAAATTGAAGCCACTCCCACAATAGCCAAGCAAGAGATCTACAAACAAATTCTTGACCAAAAGATCAAGGGAAAACGAATTTTGGTCTGCTCCGGAGCAGATGATAAATTGGTTCCATATCATTGTTCGAAACCTTTTATGGAATTCTTGAAGAATGCAACAAGTGCATGGTACCAAGAAGGGAATGTATATGTGGAAGATAATGTTTATCCAGGTGTTGGTCATGCTTTTAGTGATGGTATGCTCAAAGATACAATTAGATTTGTTAATGATACATTAGCTGGAAAGTCTGGTGTGGTAGTCAGTAGTCAGTCGAAGATATAATTGACTGTAAGGTTATTACTATACGAAGGTAGATCATTCTGAGGTTTCCATGTCGCTTCGTTCTGCCAGTGCCATATGCCCAGGGGAGCGATGATTAGACAAAAAAATGGAAGTAGATATAATCCAGCTTGACTTTTCTTCTTATGTTTATGCACTTTTGCGTTTACTTGCCTTTTACAGTCCCAAAGTTTTGAAAGGCAAGAAATCAATTATCTCTCGGGATGGTCCTCAGCGAAGGTAGGCTTGATCTCAGATGAAACTTCCTACTGTCTTCGCAAATATAGATGAATCGATGATAATACAATGGAAATCAGATCAGATCATAGCTACTAGGTAGGTACTACCATAATACCTAGTAGGTAGTAAGCGATTGAGAGGTAGAGAGAGATATCTTTAGTCATCCCCCTTCTTCCTTTACCTTATTCCTTCGACAACAGGAACTTTGAATGCCATACCATCCTTGTATATCATCACCACCACCATGAACTCAACTCAAACAATATCACCCACAACACTCACTACCTACTACTGTACATCCAAATCCCACTCTAACGCTAGTTCATCTACCCCCTCCCCCTTTATTCTCTCTACCCCCCCTTCCTTCTTCCTCTCCCCACCCAAAGAATGCCAAAAACTAACCCTCAACCAACTTTTCCCTTCTTCATTCCTCTCCTATTGGAATAAAGTTGTAAGTTGCGACTTTCTGCCGTTCAAATAGATCTTTCCGCTCATTGAAAATAGAAGCAAGAGAAGAAATACTCAATACTCAATACTCAATGCTGAATCGGATGATAGTACTGTGATGGTTCTAGTAAGTTCAGACTTTTTTTACTTCTTCTCTCTATTCACTATACCCCATATCCTCTCATTCTCTCTGAGAACTCCTCCCAAACAGATCAACTGATTATATTGTCTTCTAGCTTTATTAACTGACTACCGCGGCTAGGTATCTCAAATATAATTCACTTTTACTTTTGTTTCCAATTTCAATTTCAACTTCAACTTCACCTTTGAAAAGGAACAACAAGAGCGCTCTATCAATCGCACTTCTTCGTTTTCCAAATCTCAACCACAGCTTCGATCTATCAGTTCTTCTGCAAAATACCCTCTTCCACCTACAGCCTTCCTTTTCCTCCTCCTCCTCCTCCTTTTCTCTCCCCAAACAACCAAAAACAACAACCCAATATCTCAAACCTAAAGCAAATACACCCCACACCAAACACACACACAATCAACCCCAATCAAACCCTTATAAAAATGCCAACCATAAAAAATGAAAGATCTCGTTCCTCCTCCCGATTCCCTTCAGATGCTTATGGTTCAGATGTGGGATCGCCTTCACTTTCTCCACCACCGATTGAGCCGGAGCCGCAGTCTGAGAGGGACGAAAGGGTTTTCATGGGTGGATATCAAGGGTATCGTGCGAGGAGAGTGGAGTATGAAGAGGAAGGTGAGGGCGAGAATGTGGATGAGAATGGGGAAGTGAGAGGTGATGAAATTGATGAGGAAATCATAGTAGAATATGACGAGGATGATCAGGAAATGGAAGAAATGGTCGAGGAAGTAGGAACCACAAAGACTGATATTCAAGTGGCAGCAGTAATAGCAAAGGGGAAAAAAGAACCCTCCTCCAAACAACAAATCCACGACGAAGACTCCTCCCCCCTCACCCACTACCTCGCCATCGGCGCCGACATGTCCAAACAATACATGCGCCGCATATGCCCCACAGCTAAACTCCTCGGCATAGCCCGCCTAGACAACTGGATGTTCTGCGTCGACGCCAGCGTCTCAGACGTCTGCTGCTACCAGCACCTTCTCCCCGCAGGCATCAAACCCGAAGAACAAGACGCAGACGCAGACGCAGACGCAGACACAGACACCTACGACACGCGCGGCAAACACACCTACGGACTCCTCTGGCACCTGCACGAATCCAGCATCCACCAGCTGCGCGCGCCGCACAAGAAGCCGACGGAAGCGCAGCTCGGCGTCGCGCGCGTGCCCGTCACGCGGCTGGACTGTGAGAATGGGGTTGGCGCTGCCTTTGGCAAGGGCTGGGGGTTGCGGCGGAGGCTGCGCGAGAGGGAGCGCGTGGAGGATGTGCTGGTGTTTGTGGGACGGCCGGGCAGGGTCGGGCTGGGCGAGGGGTGTAATGCCGAGGTTAATCAGGGCATTGCGGAGGCGTGTATGAGGGGCGTGCCGGATGAGTGGGTCGAGAGTGATGTGAGGATGTGGGTGCAGAGGCCGGGTGAATTTGATCCCGTGATACTTAAGCATTAGGGGTTCTTTGTGGTAGCTGGAGAGTTAGACTAGGGATCCTCATGTCAAGTCTCCAGATATTGTGACGCTTGCGCATTCAAAGTTAGGCATCGGTGGTGGAAATGAAAATACCCCAATCTTGCTTTCAAACAAAGCCCAGCATACATCTCACTAATCAACATCAACCTTCAAGATTCCAAGCGATCCATCCCATCCCATCACACCAATCCACCAGCTCATCCAGAAATCACTTTTACGCTCTACCTAGGTAACGATAGCATTACGGATCAAGGAACGAGCCGCATGCAACTGGTGCACAGGACCTATATTAAGATTTCCAGTACCGGTAGGTACATAGCTAAAGAAATAGAATCGCAAATCAAGTTTTGATCTTCAAGTTTCAATCTTCAACATGTATTATTCCATCATTTTACTGTAGGTTAAGCAAAATCGAGAACGTAACGAGCGGAGCGCTGGCTGAATCGATTTGACGGATTTTCTGGCTTATCTACTACGCTCTTTTTCTAAGCTATATCCTCTCTCTCTCTCTCTCTCTCTCTTTCTCTCTCTCTCACACACACACACACACTATTTCTTCTATACTCCATTGTATCCCCTCTATCCCACCTCCTCGCTTAATATATTTTCTTACCATCTCATCCCCTCCCCTGCCCTCCCCTCCCACTTACTTACTTACTTACTCGCCTACTTCCTCTTTCATCACATAACCCCCATCCATCCATCTCCCTACCTCCTCGCCCCTCCCCTCCTTCCCTCAACCCCCCCTTCCATTTCTATACTTCCCTCAGCTCATATAAACATCACAGCTCTATTCTACTTTCCGAACTCATTCATACATACACAATACACAATACACAATACACAATATACAATATACAATAAAACTACTACTAGAGTAACTATGCTTGCCCATATTTTCCCTCTTTACTTTCCTTTCCTTTCCGCCACCCTACCATCTATCTCCTTCCCCCCTCTATATCACCCATTTCTTCATCTATTACTTCAGGATCACTATATCACATCATACACAAAAGCCAAAATCAACCATCAGCAAGCCCCCAAATCTCTTTAAAAAATACTATTTGTTATTCATATCCATCTTCATATTTATCTCTTTCTCTCCTCTCCTCTAACCCTAACATTCTACACGCCATCCCCCCATTCCCAATTCCCCATCCCCCATCTCATCTCCAAACCCAAACGCCATCCATTCCAAACATGTACAATATCGCTTGTTTTGGCGATTTCCTTAAGCAATATACGCAAGTCATGAAATCGTAAGAAGGAAACCCAAACAGATTTGATTCGAATCTCCAAACCTTCGCTTCGTAAAATATGGGGAAAATGTAATCTCAAGAACCAACGCACGCGCGCATACAGAAAATTGGTATGTAACCATCTCCCTTATCCACTGCCGCTCACCTTCAACGTAACAGATCCTGGGGTATCTAATCCTATCCTATCCTATCATAGCAAATCAAATGCATTCATATCGAAAACCAACCGCCTCATCAACCTCTCTTCCTGCCATTTCACTCCATCGCTTGATCTTGAAATATATGTTCACTAACACAGATTTCCTTCGCATGTTCAGTAAGGACGAACTTGCGCTCAAGTGAATTTCTCGTCTTTGAAAGAATTGGCAGGGCCTTGTATCGTATTGAACCATGGCATTTACATCTCCTCTCTTCTCATACCATCCAACTAAACACCCCTAAACATCCTAACGATCAAAAACCACATCGCTCCAATAAACTTAAACGCACTCAACCCCGCTACACTCCAAAGCACCACCGCCATATAAATCGTACTCTTCGTCGTATCATCTGTACTCGTATCGATATTTTCCAACCCCGCTGTACTCAATACTGCACTAGTGAGTGCAAAATTGCATACCAACCAGAACAAGACGACGGAAGATCTGAACCATTTGTAATAATCTTCTTGCTTTTCTTCTGCTGAGAATTCGCGTTTCTCGGGAGGTGCTTTGGATTGAATCTTGCGCATCTCGGACTCATACTGAGCGTTGAGATCGCCATCATCACTGGGGATATTGACGTCGACTTTACCACCGGCTTTGAGGACTGCGGAGGGCAATTTCTCGGCTTTGTCATCTCCTTTTGTACCCCATGTAATATCATGAGTATTACAGAAAGCGTAAACGTTGAGGATATTAGTGTAAGTTGGGGTGAGAAGAAGGTATTGAATGAATGATGTGAACATGTGCCATGGGTCGAAGAATAAGAAGGATGAGAGGAACCAGAGGACATAGGTCGAGGCGAGTGAGATGATTAAAGTATAGAAGATTTGATTCTTTATGATATCTGTCCAGTTGAATTGGTCTTTCGCAAGTTGAGTTTCTATTGATTTAACCGTGATGAAAATTGAAGCAAACATTAGGTACCTATTTTAATTAGCAAGAGTCAACTAATCACAGCAAAAATACTCACATCATGATAATAATCCAGAAGTAAACCATAGACATGTAGACTTTATTCGTTCCTTGAGGTCGATTTCCCAGTGCCAGAACGAAACAGGTCAAAAGCGTAAACAAGTAAAGCCATTCAAAGACAACACCGAGAATCACTCCGACATTGCCAAGCAAGTCATCGCTTCCGAGAGAAGTAGTCAAGATGTGAAAGACCAAGTAGAAGTTACCGAGAGCGAACCAAGCGAAGATCATGGCAATAGTTTGATATGTAAATTGAATCAAGAACATGAATTTCCTTAATAGGGTGTGATCACTTCGGAAAATTTGATAGAAATGAGCAAGAGCATAGATGGCAGCGAAAAAACTTCCATTAAGCCATCTACGACGTTGTAAGATGAATTCGGCCATCGTATCGGGTACATCGGTTTCTCCAGTAGCGGATTTGACGTATTGCAAGACCCAGTTGCTATTCCTCTTCGATACCAGCTCGAAACACAGAATACGATCCTCTGCAAGATACATATTTGCAGTGAAAATACCAGCGTTTGCTCCATGCATTTTCTCTCCCGCAAAGTATTTCTCGAGGGGTCCATTTCCAGTCTTGTCGTTTTGTAATGCGACATATCTATATGCGGAGAAAGCACCCGGCAACACCGAAATGAACCCAAAGGCTGACTCAAGAGGTTTATCCAGAATGTTACTCATTTTGTACTCAAAATTCTGGCTAGCAACTATAGGGTTGAGTAAATTCTTTCCTCCTGGACCCAACATAGCTTTGATTTCACCGCAAGCTCCAGCACAGTGAGGCGACAAATCGAAAGCTTTCCAGAGTTGATAAATCGAATCCTTTCCAGGCTTTGTACCAGCATCAATGAGTACACAAATGTTGGGATCAAGTACCCGACCAAAGGCTTGGAAAAACCATCTATGCGAATTGATCTTTTTCTGATTCTTTTCCTTCAAACAGAAAAGCATTTGAACGGATTGCTGTCTCGGGGTGAGCGTAACGATATCCTTCTTCAGAGAAATGCCAACTTGCGTCGTATATTCGTAGATATGTGCTGTCACGTCCTTGCCATTGACTTGTTGCTTCGCAATTCCATCCTGGTAAACTCCCAAACCAGCCAGAACAGCCCTTGTTCTTGGATTGATCTTTGCACGTCCATCACTGACCACGCATACTACAATCTTCTTCCAGGCATCCTTTCCCCATGTTTTACTATCCTTGCGAGAGCACATAAATTCAATATTCTTGAATACTCCGTGCATTGTTCGAGCAAACAATACATCATCTTCGTTATACATTGTAACGACGATGAAGAGTTCTGTATGTCGAGGCTTTGCAAAGAGTTTTTGTCGCAAATTAAAACGCTCTTCGAAAAACTCGCTGGGATCGCATGTTGCTGCTGAGTATCTCATATGCGTGAACTCATCTCTCTTAGGCGCTGGTGCATGATTGATTTGGTTCAAGAGCTTGGGAGGAATGGGACAATCAAGTACGAGATTTCCTTGGAATAGTTGGACTTCCTTGACTGTCTTGTATCTTCTTAACGCAGGTATAGGCGTCTCAGATGGAGATGGTGCATGAGCCCCATCATAATTTTTATAATCGGTGCCAGTTGCGCTATGCGCATCGGGTCCATAAGATTCATACGGCTGTAAAATTGGTAGGTGGTCATCATCATCGCCATAACCGTATGACTCTTGACCCTGCGGGCCCTGTGGGAAATTCTGCACAGGGCGTTCTTCATGAGGAGATGGTTGATATGGAGGTTGAAAATAAGCATCGTGATGCGCGTTGGGATCTAAAGAGTATTCCGAGTCGTAGCTGTGACTAGGGTTGAGGGGCATGCGTTGATGGTATTGGCCTTGATCCAAATGCTCAACGGAATACTGCAAAAGTCAAATCAGCCAAAGTCTCATTTCTCTGTAGACACACCAAGCTATGAACTTACAGTAGGTTGAGGTTGTAACCGATCACTTGGTGTTCCAACTCTTTGTGCTCCAGGACCCATAGGTATCTCATAGCTATGCATTCCAGGACCGGGTGAACCAGCAGGCGGTCTTCCATATGGCGCATCTTCTAGTTGGTACCCTTGGGGGTGCGGTGAGTTATGTCTATTATTCATATCGTAATAGTCTTCTTGGCCTTGGCCCGTCGAATCTATGTAGGTTGGATATTAGAAAGGCTTGATGTAAATGGAGCAAAGTGTAGATATTGTAAAGGATCTTTCGACGGGAAGATATGAGGCTCCTGGCCTAGCAGAAAGTGAATTGACTGTGTGAGATGAGTCAATGTCCCCTCAAGGAATCCTCTTCGCGCACGGCAGTTTAATTGATGGTGCCTTTTGATGTTGGTTTCTATGCGCCGCAGAATGGATAGACTGGCCGACGTGAATGGTCTTCAAGACAACAATGTGATTTGATACAAACTTTTGACATTCATTCACTAGGTACTATCACGACGCGAAACGGTGAAACGGCGAAACGAAGCGCAGATGAAGTGTGATTGGAAGTTTGAGAGGAGATGTGGGAAATTAGATAGGAAGACATACCTAATCGATTATATGACATGGTACCGTTGTGTCAAATTACCGTCCTATTTTAAAGTGTGTGATCTGTGGGGGGATGAGGGAGTGAGCCTCAGTGAGGATTGAGGAGTGGGAGCGAAATGAACTTTCTTTGGGAGGGGCTCAAGCTCTCGAGGTCAAGCTTTCAAGCTCAGTTGGGAAATGCTCTTCCGTCAAGATCTTTTCTTCACAAGGTTGTGTATGTTGATGTTGATGTTGATGCGTTATGATTTAACTTTTTCACCCCTTATCCTTTCATTCATTCTATTTTGCGCATAGAATTAGCTGGTAGAATACCGGTACGAGGTAGAAAGTTTAGAAATGATGCCAGTTTTTGCTTTGGTGGTTGAGTGGTTTGAGTGGTTTGAGTGAGTACTGTACTGAGGACTGGGCACTGAGCATTGAGCACTGAGCACTGAGCACTGAGCACCTCGTTAGAAAAGTCTCTTGTACGAGACTTGTGACAGGTGGTTGGGTTTCACGTTGAAGAGGATGGCGAATTAAATGAATAAAATGAATAAAAGGATGTTTGAAATTTGGTAGGGAGGGTAAGGATGTAAACAATAAAATCGTACTAAAATGGTTGCCAAGGCAAAATTGAACCTTGATCATCTCCCCCTGTACAATAGAGTTTGAAGTTTGACGTTTGACTTTGTGTTTGATATCACGGAGCAAAAAAATGATGCCGATGATATGATTTCTGGGTTATAAGAAGAGTTCTAGTCTTTTAAGACTTAAAAACAATCAATAAAAGTATCAAATTTTATACCTTGATTAATATTATTTATATCCTTCATATAGTAGAATCTGACCGGGACTTATTATATATTCTCTACTCCTTATTCTCTTTACTAAAAAGCGGATTCTATAATTCATACTAAGCTAACAAGATCTCTTTTACCATCTACCGAAGCCCATATCAATGATTTTGTCAAAACCCTTAAAATAGATTTTTGTTTAGTATAACTTGTTTCTCTAAAATTTGTATGGTGCGTTTATAGTAATTTTGAAGAATTATATTGGCTAATATAGAATACGTTTTTTATTGTATATTACTATAACAACTATAAAATAATATATCTTTAATTAAAACAACAACAATAACTTTTTAATTTTATTAATACTTTTAATATTAAATTTATAATTGCTTTTTCGTTTGGCTTTAAAATATCTACTTATATAATTAATATAGCTTATATAATCTACTCTTTAATAAAAATTTGAATTTGTAAATAATTACAATTTAAACTTTTATTTTATTAATTATTTATTATTAATAAATTATACAAGTATTAATATATTATCAAAAAAATATTTGGATTTGTTTTTGTTAATAAAAATTATAATAAATAATAATCTTTTTTTTATTATATTTAATACTTTTAAACCCTTTTTTTTATTTAAACTATTAATTCTTCAATTTCTTTTAATTAGTTATAACTTAGAAATAAATACTTTTAGATTAATTATATATATATTTAAATATTTTTATTAATAATATTAATTAATATTATAATAATTGAAGAAATATACAATTTATATTAACTACTTTTAGCTTTTTGATATATTTATTAAATATAAAGCTATTCTTTAATATAATAGCAATTTGAATAAATCTTTATATAATATATATATTATTAAAATCTTTATTATTTAATTTCAATATATATATAACTTTTATAATATTATATTATTTATATATACTAATATACTTTTAAAGAAATTAAAAAAAAATATAAATACTAGAAATATTATAATAATAAAAGTATATTCATTAATTGTATAAAATTGGAAGAGTAGTTTTGAAATGTATGTATTAATTGTAAATGTTAAAATAAAAATATTAATTATAATATACGAAATCTAAACCCTAATAAGTTTAAACCTTTTATAAAAGTAGAAAAAGTAATGATTAGAATTAAATCTAATTATTGTACAATTACTTTTATATTTTATTATTTTATTGATAATAAAAAAATATAAAGTGTTAAAATTGTTAAAAAAAAATAAATTTAATATTATAATATTTAAAACTATTTTGAATATATAAAAAAGTTTTTTATAATATATTTAATAATTATAATAATAAAAACTTATAATTTATATTATTATTATAATATTAATATTTTATTATAATTATTATAATAAATATTATTAAAAATATTAAATAATAGTTTATAAAGTTATCAATTAAGCTGTAATAAAAAACATAAAACTCCCTTAAAATACCCAATTCCTATTATAACAAAAAAAAAGAATAAAAAAAGCTTATTCCCAATTAAACTATTTTATTAAATATTATATAATATTATAGTATTATAAAGTTTATTATTCTTTTATTACCTCTTTTAACTTTATTTATTTAACCTTTATCAACCTAAAATATAAAAAAATATATTAAAATCATTCAAATTTAAATTCTATATATTTCTTTTTTAATTCTTGTATATTAATATAATTTTATTACTATATAGTATTATAATCAGTACCATTTTTTAATTTTATATGATATAGAATATATTGAAAAATATTGTCTAGAGCAGTATTGTAATCCTTTTTAATATAATTGAATGGAGGAGAGAATACTTTAAAAGCTTTTGCATTAATAGGTCAATTACAGAATAGTAAAAGCAAAAATGTAGATAAAAGTATTCCATAAGTATAAAGCTTTTTAAAAAAAATAATAAATAATTTTAAAAATATTTTATTAATTAAATTATATAATTCTTAAACAAAACATTTAAATTGTATTAAATCTAGCACCTTTTTATTTATTTATTATTTAGTTTTATATTTAATAATCTTAACTAACTTTTTTAAAATATTTATATTATATTTTTTATTAATTTTTTAAAAAATATAATAATATAATATTTTATTAATTTTAAAATAAATATTAAGTAATATATTATAACTATTAAGAATATAAAAATCAAAATATTTTTGAGTTTTGAAATTAAAAAGAAATAAAGTAAAAAGTTTAATAAATTTATTGTTTTTTTTATCATACAAAACTAGTTAATATATATACCCAATATTCTAAAATGTATTATTAAATATTTTGTTATATTTAAATTTATATAAAGTATAATAAATAACTATTAATTAAAAAATTAAAATCATATTTTTATATATATTATAAAAATAAACAAATAAAATATATTTACTTTTAACTATATATATAAAAGATTTTTTTAAAAAGAATTGCAAATTTAAGTTTTTAGCTTTATTATTTTTTATAATTATTTTTATGATATTAAGGACTTTATTTATATTGTTATTGATAATTTATTAAAATAAGAAAAATATTAAAGTTGTAAAGTTTAATAAAATTGAAAGTTATAATATTCGAATAATTTAAAATTCTAATTATAATAAATTAATCAAAATGGAAAAATTACTTAATAATTGTAATATCAAAGTTTCTATTTAGTTAAAAATAATAAAATAAACTATTATATTCTTTAAATAATAAATTAAAGTTTTATAAAATTATTTTAAATAACTTTTATTTTTTTAAAAAATGTAATTATAATTTTAATTATATAATTCTATAACAAAAATATAATATTTAATTATACTTATTTTTTAAAATAATTAAAGAGATAAATATATAAAATACTTCAAATATTATACTTATTGTTTATTTAACTTTTTATTAATCAACTTTTTATAAAACTTAAGGTTTTTAATTGATTGTATATAATGGACTTTTTTGGATGAATTAGGATTTATTTTAATATATACTTTATTTATAAATTCTTAAAAAAACTATATATTTTTGTTAAAAAGATTATTAAAGATTTTGATTTCAATTTTTAATATTTTATTAATAAATATTTAAATATTTTTATTAATCTAATTATAACTAAATATTTATTAAAAAATAATATTATAAAATTGAAATTGTATAATTGATTTGTATAAATAATTAAAATAAATCTTTTTTATTAAAAGTATTATTATTTAAAATAAAATCAATAATTATTAAAGATTTTGTACTAGAATATTTAATATTTAGGGTTTTCAATTAAATATCAAAAGCCAAGTTTAGTTTAAATCTTTTTATTTATAGTTCAAAATCAGGTTCTATTTTAATTTTAAACTTTTATTTAATAAATTAAAAAAGAAAATATTTTTGTTTAACAATTACTTTTTTCTTAATTTTAATTTGTTTATATTTAAGAAATATATTTTATTAAAATATTAAAATAATTATACAAATAAATTTTATAAATTCTTAAAAAGAATAATTTATAATATTTATTTTTAAAAAAAAATATACAAAATATATTTCCTTTTTTTTTTTAAAAACGTTTTTTGGAAAGTTTAAAAATGTTAAAAAAGTATTACAATTATTAAAATTATAAATTATTATAATCTTGTATATTTGAATATTATATATAAGTCTTTTAATAAAAATATTATTTCAATTTTCAATAAAATTCTAATATTTATTTCAATTTTATAAAAAAACTTAATAGGAAAATTGATTTAAAAATAAATAGATATAATCTCTAAATTATTGATAAAGGTTTTTAATTATAATATTATTGTAATTAGAAATAACTTCTTTTATATATTAATTAATACTTATATAATTTAAATATATAAAAAAAAAAAAAAAAAAACTTAATATATTAATTAAAAAATGTTTTTAATAAATCTTTATATTATCCTTTTAAATATTTAAAAAAGGGAAGGTATAAAGTATTTTATCAAAAATAATAAATATTATTGTAGAAATATTAAGAATTGGAATATTTTTTGATTTTTTGAATTTAAATCCTTTTCCTTTTAAAGCTATTCCTTAAAAATAATTTAATTTTATTTTAATATAAAAACCTTAATTTTGGATTATTTTTTTCCTTTTATATTGGTTTATACAATTGATTGTTTTTTATATTATTTATATACTACTTAAGAAAATATTAGTAAAACGTTTTTTAATTGAATTAACTTTAAATAATTAAATAATTTTGGTTTTAATTGAAAAGTCCAGTTTTAATAATAATATATATAAATCAATAAAATCTTAAGAATTGGGATTAGTAATATTATAATAATAATAAAACTTATCTATTATAATATATTTATATTTTTAAATAGAATAATAAAGAAACTATATTTTAATTGTTTTAATAAAATAAAATATAATAAAATAAAATATATAAAAAATAATAATTATATAATTAAAAATTGAAAAAAAAACTCTAAAGTATATATAAATTTAATCTTTTAAACTTTTGTTAATCTAACTTCAATTCTATATTTTATTATTTCTAATTTCTATTCTATTTATATTTTGAATTAAATATTTTATACTGCTATTTCTTACAATTTGATCCTTATACCATTTATAAGCTTATACAAAACTTAAATTATTCTTGATTATATTATATATAATTTTATTCCTTTTAATTACTTTAATATATTTATTAATAGGTATATAAAAATCCTATAAAAATGGTTTTATATTAGAATTTATATATTATTAAAAATAATAATAAAGAGTATAATAAATAATTATATAGATTTTGTTTTTATTAATTGTTTTGTTATTTAATTATATAACTTTCAAATTATACCCTATACTTTTAATAAAATCTATATAGAATTTTATAATATTTTTAAAAAGAAATTCATTAATATTTAATATATTAGTTAATTATATAAATAAAAAAAAAAATAAAAATGTATTCTAATCTTTATAATTTTTTAATAACTTTTCAAATAATTTAGTTAATATTACTTTTTTATAATTAAAATAATTAAAGGAAGGGTAATTATATAATATAAATAATTTGTTAATAATATAATAAGATCTAATTTTATCCTTTTTAATATTATAAACGTTTTAGAAATCAATATATTGATTAATTTTTTTTCAAATCTATTTTATATAAATAGTAAAAATAGCAATTTGATTTCTACAATATAAATTAATAAATTATCGTTTCTTTATCAATTTATTAAAATAATTTTAAAAGAAATTAGTATATAGTTATATATATATTATTTAAACTTTTAACTTAAAAAAGTTTTAATTAAACTTTATTATTATAAATTTTTTTTTAAATAAAATTTATTTAAATCAAAATATATAAAGAAAACTTACTCTTTATTAAAATAATTATAATATTTCCAATTCCTACTATTATAATTTGATTTATTAATTCTTTATACTTTTTTCAAATCAAAAGCAATCAAAAATTTTTTTAATTCTATTATTTAATTTGCAAAAAAGTAAAAAATACACTTTAATTATTAAAAAAAATTCTATATCCCAATTTATATAAAAAAACTTTAGTATTATTCTAGTTTTAAAACAAATAAAAAAATATTAATATACAATTAATCCTAATCTTTTGTTATATATTTCTATATAAACCTAAATAATTTTCTAGGAATATATATCTATACAAATATAGATTTCAATTTTAATATAAACTAATTTATTATATTTATCAATAAACCAAATAAAGTTTGGTTTAAGTATTCGATATTCCCTTCAAATTGATTAAAATCTTTTTTTTTTTTTTTTATACTTTTAGAATTAAGAATATACAATATATAATAAAATGTATTTCTAAAATAAAAAGATTTATTAATATAAAATTATTAAAACAAATAAAAAAATTAAACTAATATTTTATTTTGAAATAAAATATCTTTTTTATTTAAAATATATATATAACAATTTTTTATTATATTTTTTAATACTTTTTAATTCTAATTTTATATAAAATATTTTAAATAGTTTTTTATTACATTTGTAACGTTTTTATACTAAAAATCGTTTTTTTAATTTAAAAAATTTGTATATCTAACAAATATAATTTATTAATATTATATAACCTTTAAAAGCAAAAAATAAAAATATCTTTTTGTTGTTAAAAAGTAGATTGAAATATATAATAATCTAACTTTTTAAGAAAAAATCATTATAAAAAATATATAATTTTTTAACCAATCTCTAAACTTTGAATGTTTTATTAATAGAACTAAATAATACTTTAAACTAATATTGTAAATAAAATAGGTTTTGAATAAAAATAGAATTATAACCATCTTTATACCATTATACAATTACTTTCTTATAAAGCTTTAATTAAAAAGAAAATCGTATCATAATAATTATACAATTAAAAAAAAAAAATAATATACAAGTTATAAATAAAGAAAATAATTATTTATATTTTTGAAAAATATTAATATTATATAAATAAACATTATGAAATTAATACATAATTATACAATAACAAATAATATAAATTTATTATATACCAACCATCTAAATGCTATATACATTTTTATCTAAATAGAAATCTATTTTAAGGGTTTTGACAAAATCATCGATATGGGCCTCGGTACATCACTAAAAACTTAACCTTAATTACTAGGTACCTACCTAACCAAACTAAAAACGTCTCAAAATAGAAACTTCACTAAGAAAACACATGCACATTCACTCACTCCCTTTACTAACCAACCGCAGCAAGACTTTCAATCCTTCATCATTCAACCAATTACATCAACATTAGAATCATTCCAGACATCAACATAGCCTTTAAGCTTCAGCGGTATAGATGAGGCTATGCCACCATCGCATCGTCGGTACTTCAAAGAAACCCCCTCGATTCGAATCGGATGCTTTGAAGTTGGATACCTACCTAATAACATGGGAAGCCTAGATTGAGGCTGAGTATGGAATATAGCCATGGATAGTCATGCATAAATAGGATTCAATGACATACATATCTACCTACCTAGGTAGGTAGTACAGATGTCACATTCATGCAGAACTTCGCCTTTTTATTGTATCACGAGCGACCTGATGGATGTTCTTGAGTCTTGGATATTGTGGCTGAGATACGTATCGATTCGCGTTCTTTTATATATAACCGGTGAGGTTGAATATGAGGGAGCACGACTGCCGGGTACGAGTAATAACGAATATTCCAATCTTTATTCAGCTGCCGATTGTTGGCTGTGCTGTGATACCTAGGTAGTGTCAATCTTTATGCAAATGGCCATGTCATACATGATACCGTATGTATGAAGTCTCAAAGCCATGGACTTGTCCACTCCACAGAAGCTTTTACGATTCGTCTTTTGGGCTTTCTCTTATGGACATACACATATCATATATTGTCCCCATATTTGGTAGGAATATTCTTACCGACATTTCGATGCTGTGACATTTTGATAGTAGGCGCTTTTGATATATCATCGTGAGAGTAAAGTAAAGCTTCACAAGAAGTCAATCCGTATCTACTACTAATAGATAGACTTTAACAATGAAATCATAGGTAATCATATAATCGTGACGTCTAAGGTCCTATACCCATCCTAATAACACCAACACCAACCCCCCTTCATTTCTCAACATCCGGAAAAGTCGCCTTTAAGAAATTCTTGGAAAACCTCGTACACTGTTCATAAGCCGCCTTGAAGCCATCATTCCCACCATAATAAGGATCATCCACCTCCTCGGCCTCCTCACCTCCCGCAAACTCTCCAAACAACATAACCTTTGCTTTGCCCTCGGTCCTCCTTTCCAAAGATTGGAGATCCGAAAGATTATCACTATCCATCGCAAAGATATAATCAAAATTCTTGAAATCCTTGATGGACACCTAGACAAGATCCATTTTGATTAAAAATAATGTACATACTAGGTAGATCAACCACACATAGAGTAGAACAAAAATACCTTGCGAGCCTTATGCTTGTAATCACCAATCCCATTCTCCTGGAGCGTTGCCATGGTGCGAGAATCCGGGGAAGATCCAGTATGATAGGCCGCAGTCCCTACATCCCTCCATCAATATCAGAGGAAAATTGAAATCAAGGAAACTTTGAACCTTGTAACTAACGTACCACAAGAATCAACATGAGATATCAAGGATGCGTACGGACCCTTGGAAGTCATCGCACGGAAGATTCCCTCGGCCATCGTCGACCGACAAATATTTCCTAGGCAAACAAACAAGACTGATATCTTTTCTGTCGACATTATGATGGTTATGAGAGTTGTCTCGATGTTCACGGGTATTTTTGGAGTTGTGTTGGTGAAATTATATGTGAGGTTTGGAGAAGAATTTAATTTGGTGATCTGCAGCCACCCGGTTGTAGGTTAACTTGTTGGACCCGAGAATAATGGATTTTCCGATGCCGATATATTTATTTCGATTTGGAGGAGAAAAGAGAGGCAGGAATCTTAAGATATCTACCCATCTACATACGTGTACCAACCATCATACAAACAAAATCCTCGAATATTAAATCAACTACAAATAAAATTTTAAGAATTTTATCTTTTTATTGTTCTAAAAACTTTCTATAATAAATATATTCCATATATTCCATATATCCTATATACTACATTGGAAATAAATATCAAGTCTTTAATAATGAAAAGAAGTCTATAATGGTTAATTTCGGCCTGGTTTTTCTCCTCCTCCGAATAGACGACTAGACGACCAGACGAATAGACGACTCCTTCATTTGTGATAATTTTATAATTTCCATCCACATCACACATCACACATCTATCTATCAAGTTGGATAATCATGAAGCTGCGAGTTCTTCTCCTGGATAATCTCCCCGCATCCCTTTCCTTACTGCATTTCCGGAGATGCAAGTGTAAGGATAGAAGACCAATCAATGGTATTTATCAATCAAATGAACAAAATGAACAAAATGATAAACTTAGCCAAGGCTGATAAATTCAACATCATCCACACACAACAGTGGGATACCTACATATGTCATATGTTCAATGAATGATGTACAGATACCAGGGCCTTGTGCATCCATTCACTCTTTGGAGTCTGGACACGGCGGGAATATATCCGAAATAGGATGATAATGGAGTTGTACGGCATCCCGTATCAAATCGCTGCACTTCAAGTAAAATGAAATGCAGGACATGAATACAAGTGCATGTGCATGTCCAAATAGTTCCGAAATGCAAGGAGAAGTGGAAGTTCGAGCGGAGATCAGGGAATAGGTTGGTATCCTAGGTCAGGAACAATAAATCGTCTTTCCATCTGATATAAATTTCATCAATGGTTCGCAAGATTATATATGGTTAACGCAACAGCGACCAATATGATATAGCAGGCGCAGCAGTCGACGTCAGAAGAGTGAATTGCAACTTCCATGCCACTTAATTGATTATCTGATGGCGGTGGATGGCACCAAATTACCAAGCCATTGCGGTCAATCGCACCTGCCTCTTTTGTAACATACACCCTTATATCTTTATCTTGGCCTACATTAGGTGAATGAGATAACGACAATTTCCTTTCTACGCCTCGTTTGCTACATCGAACCGAGGAAAATATCTATATCGAAAGTTGCATATATAATTAGATCCATTCCCCAGGTTCTTGGTCAGTTCCCTCCCTCAAACCCAACCCCAAGTCCTTTGCTTTCCCTGGGCTCTCCTTCGTTGATTTTACATACTTTCTTCGCTATCTCAAGCTCGTGAGTAAATGGACATTCTCACAAGATCAAACCCCAATACATCTAACATATCAACCTTCGAAGATCCAAGATGAAGTTCTCTCGTGTGCTTTCTGGCTTGGCGATATGTAGCTTTGCTGCATGCAAGTCTTCTATGGAACTTCTTGAATCACTTCGCGAAATACCACAAGGTTGGATTCAACTCGAAAAACCTCGTCCATTCAAGACTATCAAGCTTCGAATTGCTTTGGAACAGCCAGATCATGAGCTTTTCGAGCAGAAACTCTTTGCTGTCTCAACCCCTGATCATAGTGATTATGGTCAACATCTTAATCGCGAAGAGCTCAAAAGACTCATCAAACCAGCTGATGAATCCACTCATGCTGTTCTTTCCTGGTTGGAAAAATCTGGTATCTCGGATTCAAACATTGTTAATGATGGAGAATGGATCAACTTCCATACTTCAATTCAGCAAGCGGAACAGATGTTGAATGCTACCTTCCATTACTACGCTCATCAGGATAGTAAGGAGAACAAGCAGATCCGAGCATTGCGATATTCGGTTCCGCAGGAAATCTCTAGGCACGTTACGATGATTCAACCTACAACCAGATTTGGTCAAATAAAAGCCGAGAGAAGCCAACTCTTCCGGGAGGAATTTGCTAGTGATGCATTGCCATCCCTCAATACTACTGCCTGTAATATTACAATTACTCCTCAATGTCTCCGAGATCTCTACAATATCGGTAACTATACAGCCGAGGCCAATCCCGAGTCACGTCTAGGAGTTGCCGGATACTTAGGTCAATGGGCGAAATATGATGCTCTAGATGTTTTCCTATCGAAATATGCTCCATATGCTATTACCCAAAACTTCTCTTACGCACTCATTAACGGAGGTCTTGATACACAAAATTCAACAGCCAATGACGGAGAAGCAAATTTGGACATTCAGTATGTTGCGTCCTTGGGCTTCGATACAAATATTACCTACTACAGTACAGGCGGACTAGGATACCTGGTTCCGGATCTTGATCAACCCACACAAGAGAGTAATCAAAATGAACCCTATTTGGACTACCTCAACTACATGTTAAGTCTCCCAAACAACGAATTACCCCAAACAATCACCACCTCCTACGGCGAAGATGAACAATCCGTCCCAGAAGCCTACTCCAAAACCGTCTGTAATATGTTCGGTCAGCTAGGGTTGAGAGGTGTATCTATTCTCTTTTCTTCTGGCGATACCGGCGTCGGCTCAGCATGTCAAACCAATGATGGAAAAAATACAACGCGTTTCTTACCTATTTTCCCAGCAGCTTGTCCATATGTTACTTCGGTAGGAGCAACACAATTTGTAGAGCCTGAATCTGCGGTTTCTTTTTCGTCCGGGGGCTTTAGCGATAGGTGGGCTAGACCGGCATATCAGAATGAGGCTGTGAAGGAGTATTTGGGGATTTTGGGGGATAGGTGGAAGGGCCTTTATAATCCGAATGGGAGGGGCTTTCCCGATGTGGCGGCACAGGGGGTTAGGTATCATACTGCGTAAGTGATTTTTGGGATTCTTTTTGTTTGTTACAAATGGTTTGATGATGAATCAATACTGACTAGAGATTCAGGGAGGTTAATCCAATTACCGGCGTTGCGAGGGATACTCTCGCCTCTGGAACCAGGTAAGCCCCTCGTCCCTCCCTCCACATTCCTTCTTTTTATTCCCGTCTCCTCACTAACACAACCCAGCGCTTCTTCCCCAGCCTTCGCAGCAATAATCTCCCTCCTCAACAACGCGCGTCTAAACGCAGGCCGCAAACCCCTCGGTTTTCTCAATCCATGGCTTTACTCCATTGGTAAACAGGGGTTGAATGATGTTGTTAACGGTGGTAGTACGGGGTGTACGGGAATAGATACTTATTCCGGGTTGCCGACGCCATTTGTACCTTTTGCTAGCTGGAATGCTACCAAGGGGTGGGATCCGGTTACGGGGTTGGGGACGCCTGATTTCGCCAAGCTATTGGGATTGGTTGGAGGTGATGGGCATGGATGTGATTCTTGAAAATAGGGATGGAACGTAGAGACGAGGTAGTGCGAGGTGGAGGGATACACAAGAAGATATTCTAACGGTGCGCGGTACTAGCTTCTACATTATGGTTCTATTGTTTCTAGGGGCATTAGGATCAAGAAGTTTGTTCATAACTTCATAACACAATCCAAATTCAATTACCTGCAAAAGCATATTTTCATCATCGAGTAACCAATAGTGAGATCTTACATGGAGTTTGCAGAACGTTGCTGGTTGCTATACTTGGATTTGTGAAATTGTGTATGTTGAAGTAAATGATGTAGGAATGTTGTCGAAATGTCGTCGAAATAAGTTTATGCAACAAAACCATATAGTACAAGGTACTTCTTACCTATTATACTATATAGTATCTTTCAACTACTTGGAGGCTTTCAACTACTTGAATTAAGTTGCAAAGTTGCATATATAGGTAACCATGGTAATCTCCCTGCGATAGGCAACAGAGTCATAGCCAAGAAATTCACTCTATTCATCCTGTTGTAGTACAACTCCTCCCCCTTCCAATTCAAGTTTTGTTGCATATCTGAGTTTGGGAATGCTTTTGGAGTTCTGGAGTTCTTGGGGGTTGGGGTTTTTAGATGTGTGTATACTAGATGTGTGTATACTAGATGTGTGTATACTAGATGTGTGTATACTAGATGTGTGCATATACTTATTATATACCTAGCCCTGGAGGTAGTATGTAGTATGTGAGCAAACCGAAGGAGGAATTTTCTATATAACGAATTATAAGTTAAGGTTAATATGTAAGAGATTCACTCTGTTACATATAGTAGAGCCCCTCCTCCCCCCCGCCCCTTTTCCCCTTGCTTTTGATCCTTTAAAGCTTTGTTGCATATCTGAGTTGAATAGGACTGGAATTTGCGGTAATTTCTCTGATATATGTGCAACAGAAGCGGGGAATTCCCTTGAACTCTAATCGTCGGCTTTCCATGGATCGGCTATTGGTTCCCAGTCGGGAAAAGTGCTTGTCCCCAACAAACAGTTGTCCCCTATCAAACTTATGGGCAGCGGGGAAAGGTAGAGTAAGTTGTGGGTGATAGAATTGCTAAAGAGAAGTAGAAGTAGAAGTAGAAGTAGAAGTATATACTTCTATTGTACTCTAAGACTACTCCAGTTTTCATATCCATCATGCCCCTTTTCTTCTACCCATACTATATACTTACCCATATTCCTCACCATACTCTTTTACTTCTCTCAAACAACTAGTATATATGTAATATACCTTCTATTCAAAGTTTCGAAGATTGCCTACCGTAGATGCTCCTAGATACCTGGAATCTTATTGTATCTCTGTTAATATTAAGACTTTAGGGAAATGATCTTTCTTATTTCCTCGAAAAATATAAGAATATGAAAAATGTACAGACGATATCGTATATACAATGAAACTATCGATTATCGCTTCCATGTTTCCTTACATAGAGTATTTCATTTCTATACATCCCTCCAAGCCCCCTAATCAAATCAATCCATCATAACTCAACGTCCTGGTGGTCTTGTCCTCGAAAAGTGGAAAACGCAATATAAGTCAAAGATGAATTTCTAATCCCAACCTTAGGGCCCAAGCTAACCCTTTAATCAATACATCCTCAATGCTCCACCCTCCA
>NGKG01000005.1:532876-543292 GCA_002162505.1 Myriosclerotinia scirpicola | reverse complement strand
CCCTCCCGATATAACAAGCAGAGAATTAGGATCTGTGTGTAACAGCTTAGAAGCGAGTTCAATATGTTTAATAAACGTTAAATGTTCATGACCCCCCACTTGAAAGGGCGCCAGTAGCCATGAAGATTCTGAAGTCGGGGAGCCCCCCGTGTAGATGGAGTGGCAGGTGAGGAGGATGAGGTGGGTGGGTTGGGATGGGGATGGGGATGGGGATGGGGATATTGATATTTCTGTTGATGTCAGGAGAGGGGTAGACATTTTTCTTGAAAATAGATAATAGATGACAGATGGATGGAGTGGTCTTCAACGAAAAGTAAAAAAGTACTACAGTGAAGAGCAAATAATCTTTACTGGGATAAGATAATATGTAAATAAATAAAAAATACAAACGAAATTCAAAAAATGCCAAAAGTAGAAAAGAGCAGCGTCGGGTAATGACGTTCAACCGCTTCCGCTCGGCTCTCATCTAATAACCCCACCCCACCCGAGCCAACCACCTCCCGATAAATTCGCTTCACTTTATGGCCCTTGGGATGAGAATAAAAGTATACACAGAACAGAAGAGTTTCTTTTGTTGCGTATCTTATTTTTCAATAAGGGAATATCTTTGGGAAATTATGACAAGTAACAAACCTTAAGGTTCTTGAAGTGTTAAACTTGCAAGGTGAAGGAGAGAATGTAGCTAGGCAGGAGGAACAAGCTTGTCGTCACCGAGCAATATATTTGGACGCCGATAACAATCGCAATAAGATATAGTTTCATTTAATATCTTACTCGACTACTTATTTTACTTTCTTCTCATATTCGCATATCCTCATCTTTAGACTCCAAATTTTAACCTTCTCTCCTTTCCATATCGCTCAATCCACATAACTACGAACACTCACCCCCCAACATCCCCAACTCCCCACCCAAAAACTCCTCCGCATTAACCAACTCCGTACTTCCATAAACCACCCTCCTCTTCCCCATCCCACTACCCCCACCCTCCTTATTAACCCTTCTCGTCCACTCCTGCAAATTACCATACTCATCCATACTCCCCCCACCAACCGTAAAAACAATCGCTTCACTAAACCCTTGTCTACGCATTCCAAAACTCGGTGTAATACCCGGTCCTTGCAAACTCCCTGGCATTTCATTTCTTCTGCTTGCACTTGCTGGAGGTACAGTACCTCTTGCATTTGCAGATCTAGGGTCAAAATAGAGATAATCTTCCGTCTTTGCAATAGCGGAGCTAGAAGCTGATGAGGGATCCATAATGGATTCTGTGATTTTGGTGACTGTGAGATCGCGGTTTGCGGGGAGAAAATTCTTGACTCCGGAAATGATATTATCAAAATTAGTGGTGATACCGGTTTCTTTGAGGGATGTAGTCAGACGGGAGGAAATGGAAGAAAAACCGCGGAAAAGATCGCCGGATGTGCTTGATGGTTGGGATGCGGGTGTAGGGGCTGTAGTGAGCATGGTCATGCGGGTTGTAGTGCGGACCCTGCGGCGATTATTAGTCGAGTCATAAATAACAAAAGGAGACGAAAGACTTACTGTTTGACATATGCTAGAGATGTAGTATCAGCACCTGCGTTCTTCAATGACTCTTCAAATTTGTCCATCTCTGCTCTTGTGATTTCTTGCTCAGTACTTAAGTACCATATGATGAACAATCTCAATTTATCCGTTGGTTCTTTGCCTTTATCTGGATCGTTTATAACCTCAAGCATTTGCGCTTTCGTTTGCTTCATTATATTTTCCTCCATTTGGTAGAAGTTGTCCAATTGTCGGTCCTTTATACCAGTCAAAAGTCCAGCTAATATATTCATGTGCATATCTAGCACAGCTTTTCGTTCTCTCAATTCGGGTAGTAAGGTGATGGCAGCTTTCAAATGTTGTGCTGAAGCACTAGTATCATTTTGAAGATCTTCTATGGAAGAGGCTCCAGTCTTCCTCGTTATATCATTTGCATCAGCCTTATATCGCATCAATTCCGCATCAATATCTTCCGCTACCTGTGGAAATGGCACAGCAGAATTCTTCGCCCAGAAGAAATCATTTGCAGTCAAATCGTAGGCCTTCTTAGTTGTACCCTTTGCCGGATTCTCTTCATCAATTGGTGTCTCGACAGTAATTCGATTTAACTTCATTTTGAGGACATCGTGTACAAGTGATTGATATGTCCAAGAATGCGACAACATAGGTATTAAATCGACATTTCGATCAAGGATAATAAGAACAGGCCGAGAAGAGGGCGCAGTAGTGGATTGTCGATTACTTGGGGCGGAGAACAGATTGTCTTTTGAATTTAAGATGTGGTCTCGTAATTTTCGATCGAGTTTGGCAGAAATCATCTCTGCGGCTGCACCAGGAGGACATCGAATTATTGGCATAACCCCTATCATATGTTAGTTAATCGCAAACACACAAATGCCAAAAGTCTTACCCATTGTAACCATAACACTGAAAAGTCCGCTCACGATCCTATCAACCACATTGTCCAATTCTTCATCCTTTGTCTTTGCGCTGTTTAATGCCCAGTATGTATTCGCTTTTCTCATCCCAAGACTGAAAAGATCCGGTTCTCCCACAATGAAATTCAGGTATTGATCATAGAATTGAGCAATATTTTCTGATGTTCCAGCTTCCGCCGTTTGTTTTGCGAAGTCTTCTAGTAGAGCGCGGGGTATTGAGGATAGGAAGTTGATGTAGGCAGGGGAATAGAGACCCCTTGAGAGATCATTGGTAATGCCTTTTAAGTTGGCTTCGGTAGGTTCAACCAAATAAAGTACTGGGACATCTGGAATGGGGTGACGATTTGCTGCTATATGCCTAACTTCATCAGTATTTCTGAAGTAACATTGAAGCTCTTGCTTCCCCGCACATAAACATACATATGCATTGTAACTCCCCATGCTCTTAAATCACTGACTCGTAGTACACTGCTTATAACATCTCGTCCCAAGTCATCAAAGACCAACACTTTCCATATTGGTTCCCCATCTTCATTCAAAATCGGCACAGATGGGACCGCAATTCCAGCATGTGAAGTTTGATCGTGGGCATTCGCAGATTCGGGAGAGTCATGATTCAGGTTTAGCATGCGCTCAATTGATCCTATAATAAGATGATCAGTACATAGTTATGTTGGGGAATCTGGGACATTGAAGTTGTATTTACATACTGATTTGACGATCTCGAAGTGAGTTTTGAGTAGTTGCCATCTTTGTTTTGATTTTGAAAGGCTGAAGTTCAGCCAAATTAACTGGAATATATCATGTAATCTCAAGATGCGCAATAATAGAAATGAATAATGATCAAGAAAGATATAAAATGATTTGCCTTTTTTCTCAAGGACAAGGACACATTTGTGACTTTCCTACAGCTTATCCCCAAACATGGGTTACCAGATTGAATATCAAAGTGAATGAACTGTATCTACTAATAATTCTGAATCTAAACTAAAAACATATTAGTGCAATTTAAAAACAGTACCCGGGCCTTACTTACTTAACCTTGGAAGGTACCTAGGAGTAAATGGGGGGTCAAAGCTTCTGCTCTTCATCGGGCCTACAGTTGATTTTATTGGCTCATCCATCAATTTTTCAAATCCGGCAATTATACACTTCAAAATTATATCTATACAGGGATTAAATCGGATGTAGTGATTCAATTGGATGTGGAATGGATGTATTTTCAAATATGCTTAATAATCAAGCTTAATCATTATAAAATTTGAAGCTATTCAGAGTTCTACAACGAGTTCAACCAATCAATTGTGTATTAGCCACCCCCCCCCCTGTACAATACCCTTGAAAACCATTAAGACTGAAATTTTGACTTTTTGTATGTTTCTAACGTTTTAATTAATTAAATGTAGTGTTTTTGAAGCTGTACAGCGATAGCAAGTAAACGCCAACTAGTTTAGCATAACTTTTATACATTATTGCACAGCAATTAAGTGGTCCTTGCACTTGATTGGGCTAGAGAAGGAGAAGTGACTTAAAGCCCTTGCACTTTATTGGATGTACAAGGATTATTGATTTCAAGCCTCAAATCTAAGGCTCAATTTATCAACTTTCCAATATAATCTAATTGATTAGCTAAATCGAAGACATTTTATGCTCGATTTGGAAGGTAAACTAGATTCAGCTTTTAATCTACTATGCAACCAATAAAAAAATTTAAATCAGATACAAATCGGATGCAAAATATCAAGTGGATGTGAGATTTTAATTGGACGAGAGATGGATATACTACGGAAGCTTTAACCCCCCATTCCCTCTAAGGTACTTAAGCAGATGAAGACTAGTAGTAAAGTTAAGGACCTTCCCTTCCTTTAGTTGTTCCTTCAATTTTCTGTTTTTGTTCTTCAATTTAATCAACAAGAACCCAACATCAACAATCGACCTTTTTTCATACTCTTCATACTCTTCATACTCTTTCGACTTTCTTCAACTTCCTAACTCTTCCCCAATTTCATCAACTGCCCATTCATAAATTCTCTTTGATGGTTTATTATGGCGGCGACGTCTATTCAGAATATATGATCGTACAAATAATTACTGAGCAAAAGTGACCGGATTTGAAAACAACATTGGAAGGGCTGCTGGTTCGCTCCTAAGAGCATAACTTTAGAAGAGAAAATTTGGGAAAGGATTGGAAGGGCAAGCAGCAAGAACCAAAAGAAACAAAAAAAAAAGGGTACGGTGACACCTTGAATACTACACAACAACAATCTTGATACGCCATGCAATTGAAGCTGGCAAAATTATCTACATCTACACTTCCCCCTCTCCCCCCCGCCCCCTACCACAAACATTGTATTGCCACCCCCAAAGAATCCTCAATCTGCTTAGACATAAAGCTTTCACGCTTTTGCTTTCGCACATAGAGGTCAGAAGGGACCGCATATCAAAATGCAAGGTTGAGATATATTAAGTTGCCTGCATCGTATAGCAAAGTGAAAAGAGAAAAGATGCTTTCAAACTAGGAAGATCTCTATCTATATCATTTTTGTCTTGAGAGGGTATACTTGTATATCTAGAACCTAGCTCTACTGGATTGGACTGTACTGTACTGTACTGTACTGTGCTGCCGCTGCTGTACTTCTCTCTCTCAACGATAGTATCTCTTGGCCCTCTGGCTTCTGGTGTTAAAAGAGAGTGTGTGATTGTGCTGCTGAATGTACCCCAAATAAAAGGGCACTTTCATTGAACATCACACACTGATAATGACCCAGAAGTACCAAGGTGTGATTTAAATCATCATACATCACTCATTATTTTACAGCAAAAACTGTGAAGAGTGGCTGTGTGCTATATGCTGCTGTCTGTCTGTTCGAGAGCATTCATTCATCCATCCATCAATATCTTCAATTACTACTATTACTACCTACCTACTACTACTACTACCTACATCTTTTCAAGACAGAAAAACCCTTCAGCAGATCACTACATATAGCAAGAGAGAGTGCAAAGAATGCAAGCATTGTCATCTGTGTGGCTTTTGCACATACATACACATACACATACACATACACATACATTTTCCTTGCCCACCAAATTATCTTTTTCTTTGTTTTTCCCCTTTGGTCACATTTTCACTCTTGCGCCCATCAAGCCAGAAATCGGAATCGGAATCTTTCATCCTTTCATGGGAGGGGTTGCTGGATCAAAATTTGTTTAATTAAAGAAGCTAATTCATGATCTTTCGTTTAGCTTACCAATAAGGCAATCTCAATTTTCCCACTTTACCTCAAAAGGGAATAGCCGATAATTCAACATCACCTGGGCAGCCTTTGTTCGATCTAGACACACCACGTTCTTCTTCCCGCACGTCCCGATCCGAACCACTACTACAAGGTAGATCTCTCCACCCGCATTTAAGCGCATCTTCATCTTTCAACCATTCACGTGATCACAACGCCTTTCTTGGTTCCACGGTTCAAGATGGACGGCGATAATAATCATGGTTATATACCAGATGATGTTGATTTTGATGGTCTATTGAATAATGCTCCTGTCTGGCCAAATACAGCCGATCAATATGGATTCCAGCAGCAACAATCGCAATCTCAGCAGCAACCTCAACAACAACACATACAGCCAGATCCATATGCTAGATATTCGACCAATCAACCTTCTTATGGACAGCAGTATGATCTCTCTCATCAACAACCTTCATACAATTCGCTATCATACTCGAATAATCCAGGATATGCTACTCAGTACCAACATGCCAGATCATCAGAGATGTTCGGTCCTACCTCTTACAATCTTGATCCTTCTATGCAAGACCCAAACTCTTACCATGGAGTTCCAAGTTCTTTCCCTTATCAGCAAAATTCGAACCAACACCCCACAATATCTCCTCAAACTCTTCAATACAACACGTTGTTGGCTCAGCAGCAATTGAATAGTGGGATTGCATCGGCCGCTTTTCAACGATCAAATAGTGGGATTGGTAGTAAACCTGATTATAATTATGGCCAAAGAACGCAAAGTAATGATAATCATTTCTTCAATCAACCTCAGAACGGTGTCTTGCCACAAAATATTACCCAGAACGTATCCAATAATCCTGTGCAATATTCTTCTGTTGCCACAGATCTTGGTCCGAAGGAGGAGGCGAAGAAACATGTTCCTCTTGAAGACAAATATCCTTCCGAGATGCCTGCTGCTATTGCTGCTCCTCGTCAACGGGATGGCTCTGAATACCGACTTATTGCTCCGGCAAACCCACTCCGAGTCACTCATCCCGATCTCCTTGCGAACAACACCTCTTCAAGACCTAGATTTCCATATGCTCCATTCGTTGCATGGGAAGATACCCCTATACAGGTGGCTCCCGGACTGAAAAGTCAGTATATTCGAGCTTTTTCTCTACTTGGTATGAAAGTTTTGCTAATATCTCTTACGTAGATACCATCCCAAAGTATCATCCGAGGAAATCAAGAAGCGGAAAAGAGCTTGTAGTGGGACTAAACAAATCAAGTAAGTATCTTTGGCAATCTTTATCTTTGTTTACTTCAATATTGACATCTCGGTTAGAAATCTCAACAACACCCGCAAAATCATCGCAGAAAATTCGCGTCCCAAAGAAAAAGAAAACACATGTTAGCACTTACAAGGGTACTAGCAGATCAGCATTTGACAAAGATCTTAATCTACGTGCTGATGATACAAACACACCAACTAAATCGCCTTCAACACCCATAGAGACAAGCTCTTCAGAGGAAGAAACAAGTTCTGAAGAAGAGTCTGATTACGAAGATGACGAGGAAGAAGAAATGCCACCTCCCATAGATATTAGTACCGTAAGTACATATCTTTCCCTCCTAATAATTTTTGAATGTGACCAACTTGTATTACGTGCATGGCATGCATCCAGTGTTGCCATTCCGTATCATGACATTTGACGCGTTCTATGTGATTGTTTCAATGCATCATGAATGATTTATGTCAGCCTGGTTGCATACTGCTTTTGATATCGATATTGCAGTCCGTGTTTCATGTGTCGCAAATACCACTGAAAACATTGCTAACGGTCAATTCATACAGGTTCGTGAGGCCTCACGTCCCAACGATATTCCTAGTGCAGCCAGATGGGACGCTATAGGAATCATATGGAAGGATCCCAACTCCAGTCCAAGTTCCGCTGCTATCACAAGTGCTATGGACGATTATGCCAATACTGTTATTGCACTTCGAACCCAAATCAAGGATACCGCGGCAAAGATCGAAGACGCAACCAAATCCAAAGCTCCGGAATCACAATTACAAAAGCTAAAGAATCTCCGTGGCGAACAAGCCGATGCTCTGTACCAAACAATTGAAGCAGCAAATAAACTTGGCTACGGTCCAATTGTCGAAAATCTTGGTGGCCACCAGAAGTTGGTAAGTGGTCTGACAGCCACACTCATCGAATGTACGAAATCACAGGACTATCTTGGTAAACTTCCAAGAGCTGTATTCGCTTTACTTGCCAAATTTCAAACACTCACCGAGGAGTTGCTTAAGAAGTGTAAATTTGATGCCCTCGCGCAGCGATGGAATAAGAAAGGAGATCATGAAATCAAAGATTACATTAAAATTATATTGGAAAGCACAACCGATGCAAAGGAAAGAGCTTCTAAGATAGTGCAGCCAGTGGTTGGCGTTGAGGAGACTAAGAAGAGGCTTGAAAAGATAGAACAAATTAAATCTCGAGCTGCTGAAACCGTAAAGCCCACAGCGACTATGTCAAATTCGAAGAGACCTTATGAAGGAGACAGTACCAATGGGAAACCAAATAAGAAGTTTGCTACTGATGTTTCCGGCACCCCTACCTCGACACCGAAATTACCTCCAATCCCCAAGAGAACTAATGCTAATCTTCTTGGCATTGCCTCCAAGCCAGCTCCAAAGCCAGCTCCAAAGGTTGCGCCGCCTAAGAAGAAGGAACCGTCTCCGCCAACTTCATCCAGGTTAGGAGATATCTTAGCCAGCATTGAAAAACCACCCGAGCCACCAAAGAAGGCTGCACCGGCTGCAGGACCTCCCGAGACACCCGAGGAAAAGAAACGCCGTGAGCGAAAAGAAAGTCGACGACATCTCAGAGTCAAATTCAAGCCAGATGATGAGCTTGAGCAGATTCGTCTATTCAAACATGAAGTGGCGGAAGATGAGGGACGACAAGATAACATGTTAAGAGATGCACATAACAATCATTCCGAAGGTATGATGCACAAACAACGTGTTAAGGTTACAGATGACGATGACGATGAACCTATGTCTGCAATGATTCAAGATCGGCCTTACCCTAACTTGGTCGAAGTTGACCTTTCAAACCTTGATAAAAATACTACATACGGTCCAAGTTATATCACCAGAGGCGGAAATGTCAAATTTGTTACTCCAGAACAACAGGTACAAGAGAGACGAGAAGCCAATGAGTTACTCGTTATCTATAATGATCCTTCAGAAATTCCACCATCTGCAAAAGAACCATCTGCTGCAAATGACGCCGCTACTGCTACCGCGAAACAATTGAAATATCCAAATGCTCCTTGGTTGATTCAAAGACTTCATGACATTCATCAATATGGTCCAGAATATGCACGAACCCTTGCAATCAGTCGCCTTGAAGAAAGAAAGTACAAAGAAATGCTAGACAATCAGGCACGCGGTTTCACACAAAATTCTTCAGCTTCAAATGATGTTTCTTCAGTACTACAACAACTTGGTGGAGCACCACAATCTAAGCCCAATATGGACGCAACAGCATGGGAGAACTTGCAACGCATCGTCGCAACATTAAAAGGCAAACCATATCCAGCTACCGAACCACCTGAGTGGATGAACGAAGCTCAAAAGAAGGATTGGTGGGATGGTTATGATAAAGATCACCCTAATGCCGCAGGAGAGAGATTTCTTGCCCAAATGCAAGCTTCTCAAGCACCAACGGCACCAGCACCACCACCAATGATCCCTGCTATGCCAATTCCTCAAATGCAAAGTTATCAACCACAAATGGTCCAGCCGGTGATGACTTATCAACCAACTATTCCAGACATCAACCAACAAGTTCAGCAATACCTTGCGAGTTTGACTGGAAATGGCAATACCATGAGTGGTGATAATAATACCTCATCATCAGCTCCTCAGCAATTCGATTTCAGCGCCTGGTCTAATACCCCTGCACTCAAAGGCTATGCGCCTGCCGTTCCTAAAGACGATACCTCGTCCCGACAATGGGCTGCCGGCTATCAAAACGATGAGAACCGCGATTCCAGATCGAAGAATACTCATTATAATGATAATTGGAATAAGAGGAAGACGGGTGCTGAGTGGAAGAGAGATTCAAACAGGGACGAAAAATATGAACCATTGGACGAAAATGGACAATACAAGGGAAAGAAAAAACCGTGCATGTTTTGGGCAGAGGGGAAATGTGCTAAGGGTGCTAATTGCACTTTTGCGCATAAGCCTGAAGATCAGGGTATGGGTGGAGGTGGACGCGACCGTTATTGAGTGACGATGTGGCATATGAGCGATGGATTTCTTTTCTTCTTTTGTGGGCGAACAGCATAGCATGGCATTTGATGGCGTTCTGGAACAAGTTGAAGAAAGCATGTAACCTTTCCTTCTACGACAATGGATCAAACACTTCGACTACGTTTTACAATACCTTTACGGCATACAGTACCTTAACTTCGCATTTTTCAATTCCTTTCGACGGATCGTTTGTACTATCACAATACCCTTTCCATGCCATGCGATACGATTCCTCGAATCTACATAATTGCAAAGACTATGTGAAAATTGTCCGGGCTGGTATTTTTTGCTCTTTTACGTTTCCTTCTTTCCCCTTTGCAAGGTTTCTTGTTCTTTTTTCGACTTCGGCTTTTTGAATGCGAGTTTGCGTGGAGGAATGTTTAGGGGG
>NGKG01000005.1:512969-529722 GCA_002162505.1 Myriosclerotinia scirpicola | reverse complement strand
ACAAAGGTTAGATTTTGGACAGGGAGTACGCCAAAAATATTAACCTTTGTTCAGGGGGGGGATAGTAGGTGAGGATTGATGAGATAGACTTTGGAGCGGGGTGGACAGGGTGGTAAATTGGTAAATGTGTAATAGTATTCTGTAATCGTTCATATGATGGAGTATGTTGTAAAGATGGTGATAACAACGTGGAAACGTAATCTGGAAGGATGTGTAGAAAAAGAGCATAAGAGAAGGATACACTGTTACCAGTTCGAGGGATATTTGAAGTTAAGTCTGACAATCCATTTGCTAGTGAAGCATATCTTAGGGAGGCTCATTCCGGCTGGCGTTGAGCGAGTGAGATACGTTCATGAAGACGGACATCCTGAGATATCACTGTCGCGATTTTCCAGCTTAGTGAGTATCCAAGACAGGAACTCCCCAATGAAAGACGCCTGAGGAGATGTATGCGTGTGCGTTTACGTGGCCTATGAAGGATAACCTCGGCGAATTTTCCACCTAGCCCTAGCATAGACATCAATCAGCAGCGACGGAACACTCATGATGATGAGGGATTAGAAGACTCGCTTACTTCTCTAGAAACGGCAGACAGCCCAAAGTTATAGGCTTGGATATAACAATGGAAGGATTCCAGAGCTAGTGGGGTACATGCGTAGGATTTAGGGTTCATTACTTCGAGAAATTTCAGTAAGCGCCGATCGTTTGTAAGGTTTGGGATTTGGATACTAAATTAACCCTGGTGTTTTGTAATAATAAGTGTGTCGAGGTGCCGAGACTTTTTGCAAGGAAACAAGCGAGGACGTATGATGTGCTATTTATGGATGTCCGGAAAGATTCGCTTTGTAAGGCAAATTTAGGTAAAACATGAAGTGCGGCCTGCGAACTGGTGGACCTTGGAAAGAGAGCTGTAATATAGGGCTATATGCATGTGAGGTATACGGAATTTGAGAAGTGTGAGGATATACGCAATTATGACAAGCGGTGAAGAAATTGGTAAAGTGTAAGGATTTTTAGGGTTACAGTAGTGTTCATGTAATGCCACTCCTGTCATATTAGCAGGTCTTGAGAGCATTCTCCGACAAGTGCATATGACGAAGAACTTTTTGCTAGAGGGAACATGTGATAGTTGGGGGCGATAAACGGGAATGATGATGTGGTTACTTGAGTGTGCTTGAAGAAGAGAGGTGTTATGTAGCTTTTGACTATTGGATGACTAGAGAATGAGCAGTCAGTCGCTCAATGCTGTGGGACTTCCATGCCAGCCCCTTTCCCAACCATCATGTACCGATACTCATGTCAAGAACCTGGGTAATATCACCATATGTATGTCAGAAAAGTGGGATGTCAGTGGACCGTGAGGAATACATCAGCTTAATTCATTGGAATATCTAGTTCATAGAAGCTTGAGTATGAATAATAACAAATGGTTTGGTTGATCAAAAGAATGATAGCAAGCTCGGATGGAGCTATCGGTAGTGCAATCCAGAGGAAACCTCCCAATACGACCAGAACTGCATCTTTTGGTCATTGGGCATCATTAGCACCATTGAGACGAATCAAATGGGAGGGAAGGTCTCCTCTACCGACGATACATTAAGATGGCAATTAGGTCATAAGGCCAATCGCAAGATTTCTTCCTACCTTTTCAGCAGTTCATGCAGTATGTGACGACGGAGAAAGCCTTCAAGATTCATTTTCTAGTCTTTGGCACTAATACTTTGTGGCAAGGATGAATTCGTGAAGCAATTATGGAAGCAGTTTGACAATTGAATTCTCGCTCTTGAAGTGTTGTGGTTTCCAAGAAAAATACCGACATATTAAACTTGAAGCCATAATCCATGTCGACCCTTTCTACCGTTGAGGTAACAAACAACTTGGAGTGGCAGCTATATCCATTCGGCTTAGGTGAGAGACATGCGTCGTACACTGATGGTTAAGCACAATGGTCCATCGTAAGCTTCTACAAGATGTAAAGGGCAAGAAGTTGGGGGCAAAGGAAGGCTGTGAGACATACCCACTTCAGATTCTGATGGGATTCCACATCATCTCAAGATTGAAAATACTTTGGATGAAGTGCCACGCACTACCAATCACACTGTAGATCTAACAACGTTGACATACGATGACATCAACATAATTGGTCGGATACCCTGGCACTTTGAAGTTTCCTGAGATAATTGAGATGGGTAGAAATAGCTAACGACCCAGGAAGTAAACACTTTCCACCCGACCAATGAAATACTCCGACTTTTAGTCCGGACCCAGGTACTGTAGAAAGTGCTATATCTGAAGTGATGGTATATATGCATTCAACAGATATAAGGAAGTTTTTGTCAGGAAACAATGTAATTTGACAAGGAATACCTACATCCTTTTCTTGATATCATGGATTATTCATCTCCAGTTCCGGTTATTGCATCTACCGTGCTACTGTGAATAACCTTGGGATGACATGACACAACACTTGACGGCATGATTCAACCGCACTCTAAAGTTGCCTATTCCAGTATTCGAAGCATAGAGCTTTGAGACATACAGTACAGTGCCTAGGTATTATCTACCAGGAACTTAAAATAGCTCTGCACACAACTGATATGTTCATATAGACCGAGTGGGAGTATTCCAAATGATTTTCGATTGATACCGTTTGAGTATTAGAAGTTGACAGGAGGAGAACGCAAACAGTACACAGAATCGCTTGGTGTAACCTTTCTAACACTTTGAGTTTCCCCCTCTTGTAACGCATGAGAAAAGATTCTTACCGGGCGACCAGGGTATGACATAGCCCGAAGAGATTCAACCAATCGCTTCTAGACCGTATGCAGATATACCTGAGGAGTGTTCGCATTGCTGTGCTGACAACAAGCCGCGGAGGTCCACGGGTAGATGTAGGTAGGTACATTAGGTATTAGGTGGTGAGTAGACATGTGAAAGAATACTTCGGATGAAAATTCTGAAGAAAGAATGAACCGATCTGCTTCAGGGTAGGTGGGAAAGGGTGGGATCTCTCAACGCCCAATATAGAAGCACGGGCAATTGATTTGTTTGATATCCTTCCTCAATTGTTCCATCTCACGTCAGAGAAATTAGAACATATATACCATAATCATGATCACGAATAGGGCAGCTGGAGACTTACAGTGAATCTGAACTTTGAAGTTTTGAGATATACACAGCCACTATCTACTAACCATTCCAGTAACTAGATACTAGATGTTATACAATACAGAAACTGTGGTTACATGAGCCAAAGCACCTAGGGACTATCTGTACACAGCTTACCATATGTTTATTTCTAGGATGGTATTATGTTATAAGAGCTCGTGTCTGTGTCTGTGTCGTGATAACCTGATCTGATCTGTACGTATAATTCTTAACAAGGAGGAGCAGTGCCAGTATGAGAAGTTGTCGTCTTGTGTTTCTCTCTCTCTCTCTCTCTCTCTCTCTCTCTCTCTCTCTCTCTCTCTCTTCGACCTTTCAACAAAACAACCCTTGGAGATAATCTTCGAGCATCGATCGCATCAATTTTGACTTCCAGACTGGATGTCTATCCACTAGTGCTAAACATTGATGCGTTTAAGTTAGTTGAAAGGGAAAAGATTCGAGACCCCAGAAATGACGGTCCTAACGTGCATTTATTACCATATTGGGAAAGATATTGATATTAATTTGCTATTAACGGGTTCGGAGAATTATGAATAGTGTAATTAGTTCCCTATTATAGTTTAGCTTGAATTAAAAAAACAAAAAGCGTCTGACCTAAATTTGGGCGGTGCATAGGTAATCCTAGTAGAAGATGAAACGAGAGCTCGGCCATTAATTATGAGTTTTGATCAATTGTAATTAATTGGAGCGGCAGCGGCAGCGGCAGAAAAAGAACACAGATCTTTTTTGTCTTTTTTTTTTAACTTTTTCTTTCTTCTCTGCATCTCTCACTCACTTCAATCCACACTTCATTCAATCTACTGTCTGCAAAATGGCTTTCTTCATCTACCTACCTAGTAGCCATCAACAAAGTCACAACTTATGAATGCATTCTATTCTCCGGAAGCGATACCATTCAGAGTGAGTGACAACATGATACCGCCCCCTCACTATCTGACAAAGCGTATTTTTTATCTCAAGTTCAATTACAATTACAGTACGAAGATGTGGTGTACCGTGTACTAAATAGAAGATAAATAATAAGAAAATAAATCATGGATCCCAGCCACCTTCAATACGTATGTATGTACTGTCCTGTATACAGAACAGAGAACAGATGCTTTTCTCCGTACGCATTGTGTTGTTGATGGATGTGTTGGCAAGCAACAGCGCAAACCATACCAAGCAGAAGCAGGAGCTGAACACAGCGAGAATAAGAAATCCATCTGATTTGAGATAGGATTGGATATGCGTCTTATGAACATGAGTAGACAAGTTACTCACTTCCCGTAAGTACTTTTGCCATGCAAATAACCCTTCTGCAGCTGTCATCTGTGGTTCCACGGCATAGTCACGATGGCAAGACAACTTATTCATAGGTCAGCCTCATGTGCATTATCCTCTTACAACCCTTTATACGAAGGTACATTCTGCTTCCGCGTGGCTGCAGGCATAGAACCAAACCTTCATGATCTATCTAGCCCACTATCTAACCTACTAGCAAGATTTAGAACGATTAGCCAAAATAACCAAAAACACCCGCACCACACCCGAATTTGGTGTAATTTGTCCTTTGTTTTGAACTAGAAAAGGGGGGAAAATAAACATATTCAAATAATCTCATTATTTTGATTGTTTCTTCATCTACACAAGATTGCACCAGATTTGAAAGAACTCCACTACTCAATATTTCTAATTCTCTAGTAGGCTACAGTATTAAGAGCCGATGCACTCGGACTACCGAAGATGCATCTGTCCGTGAGCTCACTGGTCAGACACCAGTCAAATTGAATGATTGCACGAATTTTCGAAGTAGACCACTAGTCTTGAGATCAAACATGTCATTCTAGAACAAAGTAAGTTGTTTGGTTCTTAAAGCTTCACACGCAAATACAACAAAATGTACCAACTATCTTTTGACTGATCTACGGAAACATTGGCCAAGTCAACTCCATGATAGATTCTACTCCACATGTTCCACACTTTGGTTTCTCGCATCAGCTTCTCAAAGTAGCTTGTGTGGAGAATTGGGGTCAATCGTATGATGCTGTATCAATTGTGATTCACCATAAGGTCCATAACCCGGGTGTAGAAGATCCAAGTGTTCAGATGATTATCTCCATCTAAAAGAAATCTCGAAACATGGCGGACCACACTGCCACACGGCCATTATACATGGGTCTAAATTTGCCTACCGAGCACAAGGGCCAAGAGTTATATGGGTTCACCCATAATCAGAGATAACTCGACCAAAACACCCCTGAACTACTATCGACAAGGCTCCGAAGATGGGACCCAGTTTAGCTAACCTAGCTAGTCAACATGGATTAGGTGTATAACAAGAGTAAAGAGTGTGGGGAATATTAACATCAAACACTTGACATAGTCCCGTTTTGCTAGTGAACTTAATGCACTCAATGCCCCTCATGCAAGTTCACCACTTCCAGTCCTCGGATTGGACCTTCCCTTCTCACTGACCCTGCTTCATATCCAACATCCAATGTCTTTACAGTACTACTTGGGGTTATGTGGGTTGCCGCCAGTTGCCTCTGCTCCTGTCTGATGCTTCCTTACCATCATCCGGTTGCGCATACCCGAAGTAGCCCTACTTCATTCTTATTAGTAGCGTCAATCATCGCCCTTGGCTTCGTCCTATCTATTTTGCCCACTTATTCGCCTGACTTCGGAATCAGTTTTGTTTGTCAACTCATCTCGACATCAGGTATATTCCGAACTTTGATATTCTCGCTCAAATCTATAGTCAACGGAAGTTCAACAGAAACCTATAGATCAAAGGAGAAGAATGGAAACTTGAGAATTTGACCATTGTCAATTGACGCATTGTCTGATATCTCGAACCTCCAAACAAGCAGATAGCTACTGTCCAAGCTGGAAAGCCTCAACGCTTCGACAAGACTTGAAGGAGTAGTGATATCACATTGTTTCTCCCGGACTCTAGGAGATCCGCCAGTCAGTTCCATCAGGTCAGATGTTTGGACGATATCCGCGATACACCAAACTTCAGAATAGCTGTTTCGAACCTGCCAGATGAGGTCAATGCATTGTCGGACGTCGATCCACGAATTAGCTTAGCCTTGTCATTTCGCAAGAGCTCTTGGGATCGGCACCACTGTTTTTATATAGTATCACTCTATCGAAGTCAATCTGAACTAGGAAGAGTCCTTGTCAGTTAAGTCCTTTAGTTCAGTACAAGCTCTGAAACAACCTACATCACTCAGTATACTTTACTGCCGCATATCCTCGACCTTCTTCTAAATTGAAAGGCCATTGAAATCAGCAAACAGTTTTTTATATCGAATCGACAAAGAGTATCATTGATTGAAACCCTTTTCGCAACTTTGCAAGGCATTGGAGAAAGGAACATCAAGTGCCGGAACACCTGTATGAAAGGCATAGAAACAACACCCTGCAGCGCGGAGGATTTATTTATTTGAAGTTCAGAGAACTTCATACATTTTCAATATGGACATAACATCCTTATTGAATTCGAGTAGTGTTACTGCTGAACAGCAAAAGCTTCAAGGAGAGAGATTCGTATTGCCGTCAAGAAATCGAACTCCATGGGACGCAGGTGGCTATTCACTGCCTATCAACACATCAAATCATACGATTAATATTGGAGAGCTTGGTATTGGAAATGAGCCGAGTACGAGAGATTCAAAAATTCACTACTATGATTCACACTGGACGGATTCGGAAAGGTCGGCTTATCATAAATTTTCTGATAGTCGAAGCAGTTTGTCTTCCTTTACCTCGACAACCAACTCAACTACAACCTCTTCTTCGAACCACTCCAGATTAAGTTCATCAAGCACTGCGAACAGCACCCATCCAGTTGTCTTTCATCAAATTTATTGCAACTCTGTAGTGGAAAATTCTAAAGATTTAAATTGTTCTCCTTACTCCTCCCTTGTTCCTCGAAATAAGACCGAGTCGCATTCTGCCCCAACATCCCCATACCAACAAAGAAAAATCAGCATTATGGTTTCCAGTCCAACTGATAACTTAGATGCTTTGGCAACCTTAGCAGAACAAGAGTCATCTCGTTCTCCAGAGAACAGTGCTGTTCGTTCTCAAAGTGTTGCTGTTGCTTCAGGACCCATGGCCGACTCTGCTGATTCTATTAAGGAATCAGATAGTCCCCCTCCTGGGCCACCAACTAATGCAGTGTTCAACAAACGTCCCGATCTTCCACGCACAAATCTTCCACGCTTGAATACCGACACAAGTGACAATGAGATTGATTCAGACTAGTAAGTTTACCTACACTATAATTTCCATGCGTCTTTTTTATTTTATTTTATTGTTGTTATCTATACTCTCGAAATATCGACTCAACTAACAAAAATTTGTAGCAGCAGTCAACAACTCATCGCTCCTATCGAATTCAATCATGGCGGTGCTATTTTCAATCAAGGCGGTGCTATGCATCCTCAATTGCTTAGACCGCAGTCTCAATTGCATAGACGAAATACTTCGGCACCAGTTTTGCCTCGACCAGACCGTGGTCCATCCACTTCTGTTGGTCGAATTCCTGAGCTCACTCCACCAAACTCAAACCGTCTTGCAAACTTACCATCGCCATTAGATGATGACGATGAAGATGCAGAAGGTGATCCATCCACACCACCACCAGCAGAAGGTGATGCTGACATGCCTCCCCCGTGCATGTACATTCCCAATTGCGACACGGGATCGCAGCCTCGCAAAGCAATCTCACACATTTTTGGCCGAAACAAAATGTGTACGAGATTGATTCCGCAATCTGTTTGGGTTCATTATTGCAGAAAGCACTATCAACGTAGTCGCTACCGCAATCCAAAGGAATATGCTAAGCTACAATGTGACTTGGTGCAACAACAAATCCGTCGTGTCTACGACTGGTCTGTACAGAACCAACTTCGAGGAGAACCTGGGACCATTCGAGACTGGGGTATTGCTATCAGAAAGCGTGAGCAAAAGCGTTTGGACGAACTTAAGGGTTCTGGTCGAAAGAGACGTGCCTCTGCCTTTGATGATGAGGATGATGGTGACGACGATGCGCATGCTCCACGTCCACCAACCGCCGTTCCGGATTGGCTTTTGCGTGTAATTGGATCAGGATATACTACTGAACAGATCCTTGATATTTTCAACCGACTTCATCGGGAGGTGCTTGATGATCTCTTACCCTGTTTCCCCGATATCGAAATCCTGCCCAACATTACCGTGGACCAGGACGAACCGCAATCTCCTAAGGGCTATGCTAAGCGCAAGTCATCTTCTGCGGGTCATAAGCGTTCTCAATCACTCAGTGTTGGTGCGAAGAAGACAAAAAACTACAGCTCCCCTGGAGCACCCGATCGTAGGATGAGTCAACCATTCAATATGCAGAACCCAAACACAGGAGTACCTGTCTACAGTACTACATTGAAAAAGAAGCGTCGTCCAAATGAAAGCGATGCCAATCAACAATACTCAAACATGCAATTTTCACCACTTTCCGCGGAAGTTGAGCATCGTCGACAATCGTTCCAACCATCTACCTTTACCAGCTTTGAGCGAATCGACGAAGATCATCAAGCACAAGTTGGTGATAATGATTTCGAATCTCCACGTGGTCGCCAATATGGTCGTGCATCCTTAGTATATCAACCACCATTGGTGGCACCCGTTGCTCGTTCGTTGGGCATCCATCATAACCAAGTTACAACCCAACTTCAACAAATCGAGACCAGCAGCCCTGGCTTTGGTATGAATGGCAACATGACCATGGGTATGGGTATGGGAACGAATGGTATTCAGGGTCGTGGTTCCCGGCCTTCACACCAACGCTCACATTCCGATATGGTTTTGCCTAGGACTGCGATGCAACCGAATTTCATGTCCGGAACTGCCATGCGAACAAACTTGATGTCTGCTTCCCAGAACTACAACAGCAATGTTGAGTTTTCTACTCCTCAATACCAGCAATCTAGCTTTGCTCCGATGAATGAGTCCCGCCAACAGCATGGTACCCGCCAAAGCTCCTACGGCATGCAGCAAGGTCGTCGTCAATTCGCTCAGCAGCAACAATTTGTTCAACCTCAACAATTCCGACAAGATTCTCCAGGCACTGGTAGCGTTGAAAATAGCCCCATTACAGGCCCAATTGGTCAAGGCAACAATTCTACTCTTCAGCAAGGTTCTCAATCCAATGCCAGACGAGGCCAGAACCATCAGATGCGAGGAAACCAGATGTTCGACGAGAACACCAGACGTCGTAAATATGACCACCAAGGCAATTAAGTCTATTAATATCAATTACATCTAATCATCTTTGGTTTTTGATTTTGATTCCTTTAGGGTTTGGGATGGTTTGTTATGGGCGCATATCGGCTTATGATACCCATCTGCACACTTCAAGTTGCTTCTTTGTTTTCACTGTTTTCTATTATGGCTCTTTCTACATCGGATCATCGCACTCAATCCACTAGCATTTGCACTGATTTCTGGCAATCCGACTCTTGCCGTCTGACCTCCAATACTCTCCTCGGAGATCTAATCAGACGGTGAGTATCGGCCGAATTCTTTAAACATATCGGCTGTCAAGGAAATGCAAAATTGGATTCTTCGGACTGGATGGTTCAGATTGCATCCGAATTCTTTTTCTTTATGGCACTCACTTGCTGCACCTGGGTCCACTTCATCACAACATAGCGTCTCAACTCTTTTGATGATAGGCACCAGGTGTCCTTTCCTTTGTTTCTCCTTTCAATTCTGAACTTTTGATTTCAGATGGTGTTTTATTGTTGCGCAGTTTTATGAGGTAGATGGACAGCATGGGATGGGCGTCAAAAATGCATGGTGGTGGAGCATGGTCTGATGAATTGGATGGATGGATAATGGATGGGTGGGTGGATATTACTTTTCTTTGCATCTTTGCATGGTTTTACAGCGGGTTTGACTTGTGATTTTGAGTGGTGGGCTTTATGGCATACATATGAACATGAACAGACTTACGGACATACAAACCCCCACCAGGTAATTGGTGTGTAATTAATAGATAGGTAGATAGTAGAATTGAGAATTCTCGATTCATTTTCGGGCTCTTCTTGTGTGTGTGATATGAAATTTGAGGGTGCAGTAGAGATAAACTTACAACTGGTCTACAGCGAACATAGCGGATGAGAACTTGAATACTTAGGTAACTAGCTTTATTGGCATTACCTAGGTCATCTTTTCTGGAAGAAAATTTTATTGGAAGTGAAACCGGACGATCGAGGTGGCACTCTGGCGCCTTCAGCTCATCTCACAAATCTAAAATGAGAGTTTGAGTTAAGTTTGTTGCTAACTTATTTGACTATCTAAAAACCAGCATCATTGACGCAGAAGAATATTCTTCTGTCCTCCTGCAGGTACGAATCCCTGCAGAAGGTCTCTGCAGACCATGCTGTGAACAGCCCTAGTGAAATGAAAAAGCTCTAATATCTAGCCCCCAATATTCAAACAACTACCAATGCAACTCCGCCAAATCAAAACCGGCCTTCGGATCACAATATGCAAAGCAAGCGACACCGGAGGCCCCAGATTCCATCCTACAGAATTTTAAGAGCACATCTGTGATACAGCATACACATAAGAGCGAGGTATCACATCAAGGATGATTACTCACCATACAAAGTATACGGAGGATGCGCTACGTACGGAGTACTCATACAGCAGATTGTAGGCGCCACAGGCAAGACTTATCAGGCTACACGAACGGCGTCTTGATCGCCTGATGTTGTGGGGGCGAAAAAGAACGAGAATTGAAATAGGAGAGTTTTCGAATTGGAGGATTGCAAGATGAGAGTTTGCATGTACATACCTGCATCTGGTGATAGAAAGTCTTTGCTGCTGTCGTTCGGGTTTGGAGTTGGAGTTGAAGGTTGGAGCGTAACGTAGTTGTAGATGTGGTATTGATTGTAAATATTCCTTGGTGGTTGAGGGAATACAAGAAATGCAAATTGATACTTCGCCCCTTCGCGTCTTCGCTTTTGCCTCGAGATCTTTTTGAATCTGCCTTGCCTGGTTGCCACGATTCCGAGATCTGCAGTAAGATAAATGTACCAAATTGAGGTGTACTTTCATACGACAAAGGTCTTGAGCAATTTTCTTCTTCTGCATAATACGAGGGGATAAGAACTCCGTCGAGAATTCGCAATTCGGCCTGAAAAGGTTTGCTATTTGGTCTGATATCGATAGGTGCTGACCTTGTATCGCAAGGTGCAGAGGTGCAGCCTCATCATTACAGCAAGCAAAGTGAGCTGAGAATCAACAGGTAATGCAGATAGATGCATCGCAGATGCAAGACTCCCTTATGTTTCCAAAGCAAACAATATGTATCTCATCGAGACTTCTAGATGATGGTTTTGATAGATGACGAGTACGCTTAAATTATGACGAAGAGGAAAAGTTGCTCTTGGTAGGTACAGTACGAGGAAGAGGATGAATGAGGCAGACGTTTGATATTTCTCCCTCATGTGATAAATTCTCCGAGGATCATCTAAGATCTTTGAAGATCTTATGCATTGCATTAGCCATGAATGCACCTTTTTACCCTGAGTTTATCCATAGGTTTTATCCCCATCCCTTACCCTCCTCTCCTCATTAGCCTCATCAGCCACAGTGGCTCATATACATCACGTGCAAAACCAAGCGGCTAAAAGATCCGGTATTGCTTATCTCAATATTCAGACCCTCGTGTGATTAACGTTTTTACCAATTTAGCATCATATTACAGTAATTTGTTTAATTTGTTTATTTTGAGTATAATTTTTGTATAAATACACATGGTTATAATTTAAACCAATTAGGGCAAAGAGCACGTTAATCTCTACAAAGGTTTGAAATCTTTTAATTGCATTTTTGGTGAGAGTTTCAAAACCTTTGGTGAGAGCTTTTTAAAGCTATAGTTGTACTATTCAACAACAAGTTATAAAAAATCTAATTATACTATTCGAATGTGTTTGATTAGTATTATAATCTAAATCAACTTTATGTTTATTGGATTTGTAGTTGTGGTGCTATTAGATTAGAGATTATTTTGAACCAAAATAGAGTAAGTTTTTATCAATTTTAATAATATCGTACTAATAATAAAAATAGTATCAATCGAATTGCTATATCGAACTGTATATACTACAGATCTGCTAACTACGTTAGTGGCGTTGGAGAGTGGTAATAGTAGTAGTAGTGGTGGTGGTGGTGGTAGTGGTGGTATTGTTAATAGCAATATAAGGTTACGAGCTTTTTAGAAGTCTAAAAGCTATCTAGTAGTTTTTTAAGAGTATATAGGAGTATATAGGAGTGTATAGGAGATGCTAGAAATATAAGAGATGCTAGAAGGGGTTAGGAAAAGAAAGTAAAAGGGAATAGAAAGAGGTGAACTACTATCCACTTTTTTATATTTCAATAACTATAACTTTTCAAAATAAATTGTTTATATGATGGGAATCAGGATGATTAGGGCATTCTTATAGTATATTTACTTTTATGTTGCGATACTTAGTATATAAAAAATCAAGGAGGAGGGTAGTTTTTAATATAGAATTGTTACCTTTTTAAAAATCAACTTTTCAACTTTAACCCTGTATATGTACCATATTGAATATAATGATAATAATATAATATATATTAAAATAATCAGAAAAATCAACTTTATAAAGTAAATCAACATTAAAAAGTTATATTGATTAATAAATTTATTATTAATATTTAAATATCTTAATAAAGTACGAAATATTACAATACATACCAAAATCGTAACTAAAATGTTTTAGACTTTTTGGGAAATGATTGTCTTACCTTACATGCTTTTGATTAGCTAGTTTATAGATTTTATGCTTAAGTAATCATTGAATAAGAAGGGTTTGAGGATGAGATAAGGTATTGCGGGACAACTACTATTCTATTCTGCACCTCACGAATCTCGTCTAAGCCCCCTTGTCATGTTTCAAAACTCATTCATTAATCCTTGTTTTAATATATCTGATGGATATTACTTCTCCATAATAGATTAACTGAACTTTGTGAAAAATGCTATGGAATGTTCAATTTGGAGGAAAGGAAAAGGATATGGTGCCATGGTGGAAATGGGGGAATGCAAGGGAATGGTCAAGGATATACGGACGGGCGGTCCGCCGTGTCATTTGAGCGGTAAAACTCGTAAGAGGAAGAGGGGATTTAAAAGTTGGTGATGAATGGATGAATGGATGATTTGAAGGATTGTTATCTGATTTTGTGTGAGGATGTAGGTATAGTTGGATGAAGCCTAGAGATTGATGAGGGGTTTGAGAAGGGGGGTTCATTGAAAGCTTAATGACGAAGCGATTAAAGGTAAAGTATCCTCCTCCTTTATTTTATCTTCCTATCTATTTAGCTTCAACACTCCTATTCACAAACATCACATCTTAACACCAAAATTCCCAAATAGGATTCGTGATTCCCCGTTTTGTTTCTCTAGAGTCTACTCCGTAGATCTTCTATCCATGCCAAGCACGGATAAAAGCATCAATAAACATAAGCAAGTGCCCACTTCATCACACCCAAATCAGATGAACTTAAAACATATATTATATATGAGACACCACCTCATATCCGGACCGTCCTGCCTTAAAACCATCAATTCCATCTAAATTCTTCATAAGCTTTTCCTTTATTACCCCAATCATGCCATTTGAATTGCTCATCTGACTATATTCAGCCTTTGTGTCATTTTTGGATTCCCTAGTAGGGGAAGTCCTAGCTCTGGGCGGTTAACGATTCCATATTTGATGATGGCACTTTAATTTGGGAAATTGGAGGTACAAACCAAAGTTTCCGAACATTGGTTGCTTGTTTTGTTCCGTAGTATTGCCTAGGTAGGCATCATCAAAATCGCCTTACGAACAAAAGCATGATTCTCTATAATAAGTATCAATTTCCTTTTCTTTTCTGATTTTTGAACTTTGTCCTGTGTGCTATTCAGTTCGTTTCACTCTTTTAACCTTTCTGTTCTTTACTCTCCAACTCTCTTTTCCAAACACTTTATATATCCAGCGGGTATTTAGTAAGGTACTTGAAGTATCCAATTTTCAAACACAATGCATTTTTCAAAGAAGGCTCTGGCAGCCCTTATTGGGTCTGCGGCTAGCGGTAGTGCTACGATCTTGTGGGATGGTCGATTCGATTCTTCGACTATGTCGGAATTGCAGGCTTGGTCGTGGAGTAACCAAGTTGGTGATTATCAGAATTATATCGTGAGTAGATTTTACTTTGTCTACTAATGAGTAGACTGGCTTGGATAAAAACTAATAAAGGAATAGCACGGCTCAGAAAACATCACCAAATATGTTGCCCTTGATAGCAGCTTCAAGAACCCAGCTGATTCCGGATCTTCCCTCGGAGCCAAGATTACTCTCGATAGTACATCCTTCTGGAATGGACAAAACATGCGTCGTACTGAATTGATTCCTCAAACCACCGCAGCCATCGCAAAGGGAAAGGTCTACTACCATTTCAGTATTATGCATACTGCCACCAACCCACCAAGTATCTACAGAGAACATCAAATCTGTTTCTTTGAGAGTCATTTCACTGAGTTGAAGAGTGGTTGGATTAGTGGGGAATCGGGTTCTAGTGATCCTTTGTTGAGATGGGATGTTAGTTCTACTAGTCACTGGAGTACTAACTGGACTGCTGGTGTTTGGCACAACATTGCTTACGGAATCGTATGTTGAAAATTCTTATTCTTTTCCTCTTCTCCCACTAACATACCCTCAGGATTTCTCCGCAGGTTCTGTTGAATTCTACCACTCCACCGGATCCGACGCCTTGACCCTCACCGTCCCAGCCGTTTCAGTTTCCGCCTCATCTAATGGCGCCGATTGGCATTTGGGTGTTCTCGAACTCCCAGTCAGCGGCCAAGTCGACGGGACCGAAGATTTCTATTTCTCAGGTGTATATATTGAGAGTGGATCGCTTACCACTAATGTTGCTGGACCTGGAGGAGCTGTTTCAAGCTCTAGTACTTCTGCAACATCGTCAGTAGATTCTTCTTCTAGCTCAGTTATTTCTGTTGCCAGTTCATCTAGCTCGACCGCTGTAGTGGAAGCGTCCAGTGTGTCAGCTTCTAGTACTTCATCGGTTCAAGCTCTTTCTACTACCAAGGCTGCTCAATTAGCCTCGACTGTCTCTTCTATATCTCCTATTGCTTCGTCTGTCGTTACCTCTGCAACTGTAGCACCGTCATCATCAGCGGCCGCATCATCCTCAACACAAAAGAAGTCCTGCACAAAGAAGACATCTTCCGCAACATCAATGTCATCTCAAGCAGCTCCTTCTACTTTAATTACTAGCAAGAAATCTTGCACCAAGAACGCTTCCTCTACTTTCATTACCAGCAAGAAATCTTGCACCAAGATAGCTTCCTCTTCTTCTGTTGCCTCTTCTCTAGCTGGAAACAACAATGCTGCTCCTCCAGCGCTAACCTCTTCTGGTTCAAGCAGACCCCATACTACCGTTACAACAACAGCTACACAAACAACCTCGACAACTGTTTCTTCCGGGGCAGCAACCAGTACTGGAAGCGCCGGAACCATTGCTAAATATGGACAGTGTGGAGGAATGAACTGGACTGGAGGCAACACTTGTGTTAGTGGGACTACTTGCACGGTGCAGAATTCTTATTATTCACAGTGTCTTTAAAGTGTGATTGATGAAATATTGGAAGTGAGAAGATGTGGCTAGGGGGGGGTTATTATTCTTTTGTATATAGTTTGAGAGAAAAGAGAGAGAGTGTGATTCGAGCTGAATAGTAGGAATTTATTTTTAGTATGTATATATATATATATATATATTATACATTCAAGTATTATACATTTGAGTTTCTGCTATCGTGGTGATTGAGTAAGAGAGTCAACATCTACGAATGATAGTTTGTGAGTCTTGATAGTGCAACACTCAAGTCGCTTCATCTTCCACTCAGCGTTTTGAAGGAAAATTCAGGAAGACCTGTTTCTGGGAACTAAAGAATTTTTATATTGAAGGGTGCTTTTCATTTCTATTCGTACGTCCTATTTAAAAACAAAGATAATCATCTTTTACATACAAATAGCCAAATACAAGTTTTTATATAAGGGCAATTAACCCTAGGAATCAGAACAGCTAACCAAGCCAAAATCTATCTCAGATTCCTGACGCAGGAAAATACCACCAAGACAGAGCCGTCGGGTGTCTCTATAAGCCCTTTCCTCCTGATCATGCATGTGACCGATCGTAGTGACTTGTGGAGAAGTGAGTCTAAGTTCCTTGTACTGAGCTTCTTCGACCAGGCGATTCATACGGAACAGGGACGGACTTAAATTGGAGTGATACCCGGCTTCTGAACTCATGTAAAACTGGTATAGATCAAAACTATTCATTGCCATCCCATCACATTAGCTGGGTAAAACGAACTTTGTACAATACAAGTAATATCTTTAGCGAGTACGATTAGCCAAGTAGTAGGTTAGTCTCAAACCGCTTTTATTGCTTTTATTGCTTTTATAAATATTATAAACATTATAAACATTATAAACATTATAAACATTATAAACATTATAAA
>NGKG01000005.1:478216-500754 GCA_002162505.1 Myriosclerotinia scirpicola | reverse complement strand
TATTATAGTATTATAGTATTATAGTATTATAGTATTATAGTATTATAGTATTATAGTAGTTATTTTATAAAATTATATCTTTTTAATATCGGACGATATTATAGTAATTTTATAAGACGATAATATATTATCAAACGGAAAGTTTATATATCAGATAATATATTTAAAGATTAGCTAATAGTATATCAGATTGTAAAATCGTATTGAGCAAAAATCGCCGCATGGTACGCCATATAAACTTTACCAAGTTCTATATATAAAACAAAAAGTATAAAAGCAACAATAATAATTTTATTTACAAATTTTTTATTTTTAATAAAATTGGTTAGAAAATGGAACTTTTTGATAATATATATTATAAAACATTCTTTATTATATTAAAAAACAAAGCTTTTGATTATTATTATTTTAATTACAAAAATCTTTTCAATATATTTGAAAGATTATATAATTATATAAAAAAGAACTTTAAAGAAAATGAATATTATTAAAATATGCTTAATAATTGGAATAATATAACTTTAAAATTAGTTCAAAAAAAGTATAATAATAAGTTTATAAAAGAATGTTTTAATTTATTAATTAAAGATTTATATTAATTATAGTATTAATTTGAATTAAATATATAAAACCCTGGTTTTCTTAAAAATAAGATTATTTAAATATATAAGGATATGCCAGCATACAACTATATAATAGTTAATTTAAAGAATATAGTTTTTGATTTAATAAATTAATTAAAGTAATTTGTAAATATATAAGAGAAATAATATTTTTTTAGAGATATATATTTCATAAATTAAAGATTCTATGATTTTTGAAATAATATTCGAAATAACTTTCAAAATAACTCTTAAGATTATAATTCCTAGAAAGATTCTTGAAATTGTTTATAAAAACGATTTAGTTTTTAAAGGAATAAAAGATATTGGATTTATAAGAAAAAGGAATATAAATTAATAAAGTATTCAAAAAAAGAACAAAAAAAACAAAGATAAAAATATAGGAAAAGATTTAAAAATAAAAGCAATAATTCTTTCAAAAAGTAATATATTTAATAGTTAATTAAATACAAAGGAAAAACTAATAATATAGAATTGGATTTAGATATAAAGATGGATAGTTATTTTATAGATTTTAAGTTTAAAAATATTATTGAAGATAGCTTTTTTATTAATACAAGATTTATAAATAATAAAAAAATTTTCAACTAATTTTTTATATATTTAATTCTTTATACTATTACCGGCCAATTCAAGAAACTAAAGGAAATTAATAAAGCACTTTTTATTGGATTAATTTACACAAACAAGGAATTCTTTGGCATATACATTGATATTGGTTATTCCTAAAAATTAATAATTGGGGTTGGATAATATAAAGCATAAAAGAAGATCACTAACATTACCTATAACCCAAATATAGCAAAAATAGCAAATGTTAAGTTTAGGAAGGGCATTGTAATATTTATTAGTTTATTTCTTATCAGAATACCATTCGGAATTGCCGAATTTTATATTTTAAAAGCCAATATACCCTTTTTATTATGTTTAAAAGATATGGATAGGTTTAAGGTTTTTTATAATAATTTAATTAATAAACTAATATCATTTTATCGAAATTACTTTATTATACAAAAAATAGACTATACATTTTTAACCTAAAAAATTAATATTAACAATACTATTTAGGAATTAATTAAAATTAATAATTGCTATTTAACATTTATAAAACTTAAACAATTATATCAACGTTTTGGGTACCCTTTTGCTAAAAGATTTAATAAGATTTTATAACGCATAAAATATGATAAAGATAACAATATAATTAAATACTTTATAAAATATTGTAATTATTATTAAATATATAAAAAATTATTAGGAAAATTTAAGTTTTTGCTTTTAAAGGATATTAAATTCAATTATACTATTTTTATTGATATTATATATATTAAAAGCAAACTAGTTTTATATATTATAGATAAAGTAATTTAATATTAAACAGCTAAATAGCTTAATAGTATTTCTGCAAAGTATATATAGAATAGGATTAAAAAATACTGAATAGATATATACATCAGACTATTGGAATATATTATTTATAATGTAGGCAAAAACTTTATTAATAAGGAGTTTATGCAATATACCACCTCAATAAAAATTATTACAAAATGTATATCTATTAAAGCCTATAATTTAATTAACATTGTTAAACAATATTATTATTTAATTCAACAAATATATAAGATAATCAACAACGAACTTGTAGATAATGGATTTATAAAAAAGATAATTTTATAAATAGTTGTAAAGGCTATAAACGATATAGTAGGTTTTAATAGATTAATCCCAACCCTATTGGTTTATAGTATATATCCTAAAATAAGTGAAGTCAATTTATCATTAGTTACAATTATCCAAAAAGCTATAGCTATTAAAAAGGCTATAAGCAAGGTGTAACGAATTTGTGCAAAACAATAGGTTACAAAAGTATTAAAAGTACAAAACAGATTTTTAACTACGACTATTTATTTGTTATTATTAAATTCAAAGATTTTAATATAAAAAGAAGGCAAAGGTGCTAATAAATCAAAAGAATGGATTGGATTATATATACTGTTAACAATAAAAAAAGAAATATGCAAAATTAAACTTTTAAGTGGATCAACTAAGTTCAAATTTATAATAGTATAATCATTCTATACTGAACCAGAACTAAACGAGGGAGAACTAAATAAAAAAGAACAAAACAAGGTTGAGAGTGAGGAAAAAATAGAAGAGGCTAATAACAATAACGAAAATACCATTCGGGTAAATGCACCAACTAGCAGTTTACTTCAAGTTGATAATATACTACTACAACCTCTAACTCTACCAATAGCAAAACAACCTCAAATGCAACTTAAAAATTGTATAAAAAGCAATTTAGTTAATATAATAAATATAATTAATCAAACTAATTCTATTAAAATTGCCCAAAAACCATTTCAATTATCAATATTTTTGGTAAACAATAAAAAAAACAAAATCAAGTTTTTCAATATATTTGCTACTAATAATAATAATCTATCAAAATACATTATATTAAAATACAAAAAGATTAATAATTTGATAGAAAATGAAGTATTTCAAATTATATGGAAAAAGGATATTCTAAAAAGAACCCAACTTTTTAAATTAAGATTTGTAAACAAGATAAAGAATAAGGGTATTAACAAAGTGTACCCAAAGTTACAATTAATTGTTTAAGTATATTAAAACAAAAACAAAACTAATGTACTAATTCAGTTATTTATTATTTAACAGGTAAATTAGCGTATTATTATAGCATTTATAACTATTATAAAATATAGCAAAAAAAGCATTACTATATATCTATATAATATTACACAAATATACACTTAAGTAACCATAATTTTAAACAAAATATTCTATATTCGGGTATTACCCAAATTTGGATTTAAAAAGGATTATATTCTATACATTATCAAACCATTTTATAATATTCTAAAAGTAGAAAATTATTAATTTAATATTTACTACAATTATTATAAAAAAAAGCTAAAAATGAAGTTATTTATATATAATCTATACTTAATATATACAAATAAAAATAGTTTTAGTATTGTAGAACTTCAAACTAATAATACTTTTATTATCACCAATAAAGCATTTGTTTAATCAAAACAAAATAAGTTAGAAAAAGCAAAGTTTCTAGCAAAAAATTAAGAGCAATTTATAGAATCTATTTTATTCAAATTTAATAAAGGGTTAATTACTTTTAAAAACAATAAGATTCATTTTACATAGAAAAAGCAATATAACAATATAAAAATGGTTAAACAAAAAAAGATAGATATTTATAGAATACAAAGTAAATTTAGGAAAAACGTTATTTCGAAAAACTAATATATTATCTAATATACCCGAAATGCATATATTGCAACTGTTTGCCAACCAAAAGTATCTTATCAACTTTTTATTGTTGCTCAAATAATTGATTTAAAAAAAAAAGATGCAAAGAAATTTAATAAAATTATTAAATAGTAAATGGATAATTTATCCAAAAGAATTACTTTTGTACCACTTAACCAGGATTCTATTTAATTAATCGTTTTCACAGATATATTTTTTGCTAATAATACAAATATATTCTTTTAAATTAAATATATTATCTACTTAATTAATAAAAATAATAAAGTTAATATTATTTATTAATCATTTATTAAATACAAAAGAATTATAAAAAGTATCTTGGTTTTAGAATTATATAGTTTAGTTTTAAAATTCGATATCGAAATGATTATTAAAAAAATAATCAATGTTATATTGTAATTTAAAAAACAAATACCATTGGTTATTTATATTAACTCGAAGTTACTATACAATTTACTTATTAAGCTTGGTTTTATAACAAAGAAAAGGCTTATAATTAATATTATATTATTTAAGCAATTATATAAATAAAAAAAGATTATGAAGATTAAATGGATTAATAGAAATTCCAATCCAATAGATATTATAATTAAGGATAAACCTTATCAAGCATTTAAGGATTTTATTGATACTAATAAGATTGTTATTAAAAAGATACAATAAATAGAAAGAGGATAGGAGGAAGAAGGTATATAACTTATCAACTTTTAGATAGTTGTTAGTGTTGGTATAACAATTATATAATAACTGTAGCGAAGGATAGGCTGTATTAACTAATAAAGCGCTAATGATTTGGATATGTATTTATAAATCCTGTTTTCAATATATTTAAAAATACAACGATTTTTATATGTATAGATTTAAGTACTTACACTTTATAACCAAAACCACCAAGTAATACTAACAATAATATTCATAATATTCCACAAAATCCTTTATAAGGTCCGAAATACTTTCTTATTCTTTATAATATTAATTCGTCATTTTAAATTAAATAAATAAATTAAATTGTTTGATTATTAAACCACTCCAAAAATGTTTATTATTAATTAATCTATTAAGCTCAAACAAACAATTGATAATATTAATATCATAACCATTATTGTTGTATAGTTTGAAATTAATTAAAAGCAAGCTTTCCGTTGTCCCAAACTGATAAGAATACACAACCAAGCTCATAACCTATTGAATTTATAAATCACTCAATAAAAAGAAGATTCAAGAATTAATAGTTCTTAATTAAATTGTTTAGTTGAATTAAGGATAAAAGAGTTAATCTTTTTTATACAAGCTTATATACTTGATTCAAATAAAGAAAGACATTAGACCTAATTAGGCCTAATCACCATACAGTACGGTTGCTGACTATTTTCAACAAATAATATAAATAATAATATTAATATTCTTTATATATTATTATTTGCTAATTGCTCAATATTTGCTTTATTATATTTTTTTATTTTTAGATTTCTTTAAATAAGTATTATAAAGCGTAATAATTTTGTTTTTTTTGTTTATATATCAATTATTTGTTTAATAAAATATTACTCGTTTAAAATTTTAAAAATTTTTTCTTCTCCCAATTTTAAATTATAATCTTATTAAATATATATATTTATTTGGTATTAAATTATATTAGGATTAACTTTTAACGTTTTAATTATAAATAGGAACTTTTCATATATTATTTTTAGATCTTTAATATTTATATTAAGATCTTTTATTGTTATAATTGATTACAATATTATTAAGATATTACTTTTAACTATTTTTTATAAATATCTACTTTTATATTCTTAATTAATAAATATAACCTATTCTTTAATCCAGTTTAATATTGATTTTGTGAGCGCTCTTAGGCGCTAGGTAGCGTCATATGGCGCTAAACCACATAAATAGCAGATAGCTTAGTACAATGAAAAGCAGATTTACAACCACACTCATAAAGTACCTATCATTTGGTAGTAAGTCTAGTACACTAGCTTTAAATAATTAATCAAGTGTAATTGAACAGTTTCAAGCAACCAGTTTTTATTAACAATCAAAAGAACGATTTAATATAAGCTAAGTTAAAACATTAAATAAAAGTTTTTAATAGAGTACAAAATTATTGAATAAACCAAGCATTTCTAAGCGTTTTTAAGAACAAATTATGGTTTCACAAGGCACATTCCGACAAAACTGCAACAAATAATTGCAAAGATCTATAAGAAATACCTACTTTTATTTTTCTAAACATTAGCAAACAATAACAGCGGAAAATATACTAAATTAAATAGTATTGTAGAAGAACTTTTCCTAAAAGATTGAGTATTAAACAAACTAATATTGTAATGGGTAATAAATAGCTTTAAACAGAATATTAATAATTAAACCAGAAAATCAACAGCGATTAAGGTTGAGAAAAAAAAAAGCGATTTGAGTAGCACAAATAAACATATTGTAGTTGCCAAAAAGACTTTGGATAACCAAAGCTTTAAAACAATCGATTCGTTTAAAAACCCATTATTAAGCAATTTGCTTTAAGTAATAACATTGTTGGTTATTATAACTTTATTGTAAAGATTTTTGCCAAATATTATTCTAAGATAGACATTTGGCCCATTAATAGTTAACAGTGCTTTAAATTATAGATTATATAGACAAAATACAAAAAGCAAAAAAAAAATATTATATATTATAATAATTACTTTAAAAAATCTAGAAGTAATAATAAGCAATAGTAAAAACTTATTTCTTAGTTTTAACTATAAAAACAATAATTTGAATAATACAAATTCTAGCAACGCTTTAACTAAAGTTAGTAATACCCTGATAGGATTAGTCGAATACAATACAAGGAGAAACGATATAGGAAATAAATAAAGCTAATAGTTCAATTAACAACATAATGTAAATCAATATTTACCTAAATATAATAAAAAATAAGGTTTTAATAAAATATAAATAAAACAGTTATCAACAATTATTGTTTAATAAGTCAAAGAACAATTATTTTTAACTAAATCATTAAATCCAAATTATTAATTGAATAATCAGTTTTATTAACAATTTCTTTGAATAGAAAATATAGATCTTTTTAATCCTAATTAGAAAGATATATAGAATATAGAAATAGTAATAATAAAGAAATTAATAATATATATTGATATTTATATATTTATTTTATATTTGAAACATTTAATATTAATTGATAACGAAGCTGTTATTATCAAAATTTTTCTGAATTACTTGTAAAATGTAATTTATATATAATATATAATAGAATTAATAGATATCAAAAAAACGCTTATAACAATCATAATAATACTAATATTATATAATATTTTGGAAAAGCGCTTTAAAATATATTTAAAAGTAATAATACAAAACTTGTTGAAAAATAAATATTATATTAAGAATTTATAAGAAAAAAGAATTATACAAAGTTTCTTTAATGCTATATTTCAAAATGCGAAGGTAGTAGGTATAATAATAAAATATAATCAATTAATAACAATATAGAATAAATTGTCCCTAAATTTTCAACTTTTCATTAAATGCTTACAATCTAATATTTGCCTAGTAAAGTTTTTCAAGTAAATCAACAATCTAAAATTAATATTTCAAACAATAGTTAACCATTTATTAGTGTGTAATAAAGAACAACAAAAAAGTTACAATAACTTCAATAAAAACTATATATAAGGTGATCAATGCAAATTTAATAATTAAAATCGGTATCCTTATATAAGCTAATAATTGTATAATTAATTACTAATATCTGTATATAATTAGTTGCTGGTATTTACTTATAATAGAAATTCGCCTTTAATTTATTTTTTAATATAATAACAAATAGGATAGCCTAATCGTATTCTACCAACACTACTATAATATAGTAAGCCTATAAATAATACCAAATTCAACTACAATTAAAATTATAGATAATAGTTGTTTGATAATAGACAATTGGGATATACGGTATCAAAGTAGATAGTATTTTAAATGTTAGTTGATAAAAAAAGCTACAACAAGAATAATGCTTATAATAATAATTAAACAAAGTTTAAGTTAGAATATAAAGGTTATATAGATTATAATGAATATAGTTATTAAAATAATTAAAAACAAAAAAAACAAAACATTAATAATAATTTTGTATTATTAATACCCATTAATTTCTTTGAATTTAAAGTATACCCCAAAAACTATAACAACAAACCATTTAACTTCTTTATTATAGTTATAATACTTTACTATATACAATTATTGTATTGTTGAAAATGCAAAAAAGAATTTAGTTTATATAATAAATTGTTTAAATATTTATATGAAAATTATAACAAAGCAAAATCCATACTGGTTTATAATATAATTAAGGATAATATATCCATAAAAGATATGATTTTTATTAACTTGTAAATAAATACAAATAAGTATATTGAAGTAGAATATAGTTTTTGTAGATAATATTTTATAATAGTATAAGTACGTTTTAGTATAATGAATAATATATTATTTGATATATATATAAATATAAATTTATAAATAATAATAGCTGAAAAGAATTGGTTATTAAATATAGTTGATAATATCCTAGTCCGTATTTGTGTTAAATTTATCAAAATCGAAAACATTGAAAAAAATAGTATATAATTGATAGAATATATTATAGTGATATTTATATTTCTAAATACTAAAAATGGCAAAAAAGTTGTTGTTTACTTTTGCAAAGAAGTATATTTAATAAAAGTGTTAGTAATAAAGATAATTATTGATAACAATATTCTTATACTAAAAAGTATTGATATTTTTATATCCAAAAAACAAGCAATGATTATATCTTATAGTGTGATAATCCTAATTATTATAATTATATAAAATTTGGAACAAAAACGTTTTATTATTAAATTGTTTAAATTTTTAATAATATTATTAAATCAATTGGTTTTTATTGTAGTTTATTATATAGCAAAAGATAAAAAAAAAGATTTGTTGTTTAAATTAAAAAAAATACTTTTATTATTGTATATATATAAATACGATACCAATTTCTTGGCTATATTAATTTGAAACGATTTTATCAAAAAAGTATATTTGTTAACGAACTTGATAATAAAAGTATTAATAGATTTCGACTTTGATAAAATATATAAAGTAGTTAATAATACAACAGAAATCGTAAATCTAACAATTAAAAAGCTACTTTGCTTAATAATAACAATGCTAATTAATGTTTTGAAAATGAATAAGATAATTTATTCTATAAGAATAATAATATATAGAGATAAGTATATTATAGCAGAATTTTCTAAATTACTAAAAAGCTTTCTAGATATATTATAAAATAATATAGGATTTGTTAAGTTTCTAAAAAAACGTTAACTAATAATAAAACTATATTTAAGTTGGAAAACAAGATATAAAAGAAAAGCTAAAAAATACTTGCTAAACAATAAAGATTAAAAAACTTTAAAAAAAAGCTTTAAAGCTTTAATAAACCAAAACTAGTTAAAAAGAATTTATCTTTTAACACTTTTTGCTTTTTTAGTTTTTATTATTAAAAAAACCTTATTAAAAGGAAAAGAAAAGGTATATATTATTATAGATATACAAGATTTTAATAGTAAAATAATAGTTAATATATACTCGATATTATCGCAAAAAAACATTTTGTATGTAATACAAAGATACAAGTATATTATAATAGTCGATTATATATTTTTCTTTTTCCAATAACAAATATATCTATTATCCAAACAATGTTTTATAATGATATTATATATAAAATAATACATTTTTAATTGCTTTTTAATAAGATTTTGTAACTTATTAATATATATTTAATGATAAATAAATTTGATTTTAAAAGATTTAAAAAATTTTATAAAAATATATATAAATAATATAATTATTGCAAATTAAACCTTAAAGAAACATTTGTATTACTTTTAGTAGCTTTTTTCAAGATTTGTAAAATACAATATTGCAATATAAAGAACAAAGTACTTTATAGGATACCCATTAGCAATTGTTTTAAATCAGAAAGTTGATGTATACAGTTTATCTAATATGGATAACCGCTTAATAGTACTATTAAGAATTACTTTTTCAAAAAATTTATAAGATTTGGAATGCTTTTTAAATATTATAAAACACTTTTAACAATTTGTAAAAAGCTATATAGAAATTATAAAACTATTACAAAAAAGAAAAATTTAGCTACTAAAAAGCGTTTTGTATAAAGAAAAAGCAAAACATAATTTTACAATTCGCAAAATGTTTAAATAACCTTCAAAAACAAAAATTATAGCTTTTAACAAAGTAAAAATAACTTTGCAACAAAAGCAAATACTAGTATATACTAACCCGTAATAATCGCTTTTTATAAACTTTGATATATCAAAAGTAAGAGGAATAAGTTTGATATTATATTATATTAAAGAAAATATTGTTCCAAAAAAGTATTCTAATAAAACAAGTATTTAGTCAATCTTATTTTTATTATAATAATTAAGAGATACAAAAATAAAATATTAACTTTTAGAATTGAAAATGATAATTTTTGTTTAAAGTTTAAGAAAAACAAGTTATATTATTCAGTGTAATATAATACTCTTTATTATTATATATACAAATTATAATGTACTAATTGCGATTGCTAAGAAATTAGATATTGCGATTACAATATTTATAGCAAAGTTAAACTTTAAGTTAGTACTTATAACAAAGTTCATTTCAATATTTAATTTAAATATTAAATATAAAGTAGAAAAGGAAAATGTAATCCTAGATACTTTATTAAAGCTATTTTGCTATAAAAACAAAGATAAGTTAAAAGTAGAACTAAATAAACTGAAATTGCTATTTTCAATTGTTTAAAATAACAACTAATAGTTGTTTAATTATATAGCAATATTAATAAAAATAAGTAAAAAATTCTAAAAGAATTTAATAGAAGATTATAAAACAGAATCAATTTAGATTAAAGTAATAAAAGTAATAGAAAAAAATAACAAATTAAATACTAATATAGCAAAATTGTTTTTTTAAATCAAAAAAGGTTTGTTATATAAAGTAAATAATAATAAAGGTTTAATAAGGCTTTATATACTGAATATAATACATAAAGAAATATTCGATCTTCTATATAGAAATGGTTATTTTAAATACATTAAATTTATAAATTTATTGAAGCGGAATTTTTATGTTCATAAAGTATTAAAATTAGCAAGAGAATATTTTTGTTATTACGGATAGTGTTAAATATATTAGATTAAAAGATATAGGCTATATAACGCTTTGCAATTAATTCCTATACTATTTATATTATTTTATACAATTATTATTAATTTTATTTTAGTTTTATTAACAATAAAAGAAGGTTTTGATGCGGTTATAACAGCAATATATAAATTAGCGAAAAAAATAATATTAATTGTTAAGAAAATTATATAAATAGTAAATAAATAAAATTAAGCATTAATAATGAAAATATACAAGTTAAACTAAAGCTGTTTAAAAGTTATTATTAATAATAAAAATCCAAAATTTTTATTAGATTTATAAAAAGCTATTTTTGTAGTATTAAGTATATCGTTATTATATTTTATAATATATTATATATAAATAAATGGGCAATTAAAGATTACAAATTAGATTGCAGAAATATTATAGTATTACTATTTCGATAATATAATAAATCCATAACAATAAATAACATCGATATTAATGCTACAATTTATATTAAACAATTCTTTTTAAAAAATAATTAATAAGTTGTTTAATAAAGTAGTATATAATTTTATATTAAACAATATAGCACAATTACTTAATACAATTAATTAAAAGCTATTTATATTATTATTGCAAATGGATATTACAGATTATATAATATTTATAACAATAATAATTAAATAATAATATAATAAAAAATATAAACCTATTTTCTTTGAAAAAAAAGATTTGATTTATTTGTATTTATATAAAAGGTACTTGATTCCAATTATTGATAATAAAAAGCTGATGTAAAAGTATATAAAACTTTTTTTAATTTTTAAATATATAAATATATTTGCTTATAAAATAGATATTCCAAAGTATTAGAAAATTCATTTGATAATATTAGTAGCTTATTTAAAACTAGTGTTTGTTAGAGAAAACTTATATTATAGATTGAAGCTAAAGTAATTAGATATAGTAATTGTAAAGAGCTATAAAGAATTCGAAATAAAGCATTTGATTTGTAAATGCATTACTTTAATGGGTATTATTAAATATTTTATTAAATGGAAAAAGTATAGCTTAAAAATGGATTAATAAATATTACGCAAATATTTTAATTATATAGTAGAGTTGATTTATAATTTTGAATAAGAAATTGCTATGGTTTTGGTTATAAGCGAAGCGCATAAACTAAAGTGTAAAAAGGGTTGCTCGCATAAAGCAGAACTTGTAACGATACAACAATCAGGAAATAGTCGGTTATCAGTTGCACAACAATAGCAATTACAAATTACTAAACTTATATCCCATATATTTTTATCCAGATTTTGTTTTTCTATTCTCAAAAATTATTTTTCAAATTTTAAATTTATATATAATACTAGCAATTTATTTAACAATATAAACAAGCTTTTTTATAAAAGGCGTTGTTTATTTTTTATTTATTTTATTAATTTTGTAAATTATTAGCAATAATAATTAAACGTACGCTATACAATACTAACAATCTAATTAACACACCAATCTGCTTTGCAAAATAAAGTATATATATTATCAATTATAAAAAAGATATCGAATAAACAATAATATAAATGCAAAAAAAAAAAGGTAAAGTTTTATAATAAAGAAGTACGCGGAAAACAGAATAAATTGCAAAACGATATAAGCGAAAGTGTAAACGCTTAAAGCAAATTAATTAGATTAAAAGATTTCTAAAAGAAAGATATTATTGATATAATAAAAGATTTTCAGGGTTTGGTTTAGGAAACGATATTAATAGTTAATAAATATGGTGATGTAATAAAAGGAAGCAAAACAAGCAAGAAGTTAACTTTAATAAAAGATATAAAAGATTTGTTGTATAAGTATATTAATTCAAATTTATAATTAAATATAAAGAAAGTAAGTAATACTATAGGAAATATATAGAATCTATATAATATTAAAATAACATTAAGAAAATTCTTTAAATTTGAGATTTTGAAAAGAATGCTATAAGTAATTAAATACAATATAAAAGCATTTTAATTAATATTAATTAGAATAGAAAAGAATAAATAAAACGCTTTCAAAATAAAATGCAAAAAGCAATAAAAAGTCATATATCTGGAATAACAAATAAAGAACAAAAACAGCAATCCGATAATAGTATACTTTTGATATTAGTATAACCTACTAGTCTTGCTAAAACTGTTTATTGTACAATTCTATAATTTCAAAAGTATCAATGGTTTTTTAGTATATATATTTCCAAAACCAAATGCAATCGTAGTGTTTTTAAATACATTTATTCTTATTAGGGCTAAAGCAAATTATTACTTAAAAATGTTTGGATCAAATGGATGTTTATATTCAGATTGGCTTTTATTTAGTAAAATTACTATTTTACTAAACAATAAAATCTATACAATCATGGTTGGCTATAATAGCAAGAGTATTGTATTGTGGGGCAGCGAAATGCGAATTTATCGAAATAATATAATCAAATTTCTTACTTTTAATTATTTAAAAGCAACAAGATTAAAGCTAATCAAAGTACTATTAACCAGAACTTTTCTTTCAAGTTTAAATTTGAAAAGGGAGTTGTATAATGCATATATACCGGAATCAATAACGTTAGCAAAACTACAGCTGAACAACGACGAAGATATATAACAAAAAACACTTTTCAGGATTTAATTAGAATAAAGCAAAAAAAAAACACAAGTAACAATTTTGGTTAAAAGTTTATAAAAAGCAAAAGTAAATACTAACAAGTTGAAATTATAATTATCAAATACATTATTTAAGTCTAATACAAACAACAATAGCTTAATAATTGATTACAGATAGAACAAAAATGTAATAAGATTAGTATATACAATTGTAAATATTATAAAAGTAAATAAAGTTCAATTGAGAATATTGTATTTGGCAATAAAGGATATTAACAAGATAATAGATTTAATTATTTTAATTATTATAAAGATTTAGATATAAAAGAAGTAGTTAAAGAAAAACAATAATAATAACAAGTTAATAAAAAAGATTATTAAAATTAAAAATATCTTTAATACAAAAGAATTAAATACAGAAAATATACTTTTGTATAATATTATAGAATACAATGTTACAAATACAAAATAGTTATTAAACGTTAAAAACGTATACAAAAAAATGGCTCCAGAATTTTTGAAAACAATAAAGGGCGAGAGTATATATACAATAATGACCCTGGAATTATTAGATATTGTATACTTGTATATATTAAAAAAGTACATTATAAAAGCAAACAAAACATTAGCGAAGATTGATGATAAAGAAGTATCAAAGAATAACAAAAATATAAACAAGAATATAAACAACGAATAATACAATAAAACAATAATAGTTATTATTTCGAGTACTCCTTTGTATTCTTTTTTGATTTTTTGTATCGGTTTTGATATTTCTTTTTTCTTTTTCCTTTTTTCTTTTTTTTCTAAAATAGTAAACTTTATAAAGATTATACTAAGCTATGTTAACATTTCAGCTTTTTAAACGAAGGCAATTAGTAACAAAAACGTTGTAGTTTTTTATGTTGGAAAAAGATATAAGTACTTTTAAACGCTAGATAGTGTTATATAGTGTTAGGTAGTATCATATAGCACTAAGCCATATAAATAGTAGATAGCTTAGTACAATGAAAAGCAGATTTACAACCACACTTATAAAGTACCCATCAGATTTAATAAATTTAACAATATCCTTTAATAATATAATATTTTTTTTAATATTATATACAAAATCGCTAGACATTAATATAATTGATAACCCTTAAACTTTTGATTTCTAGAATTTTTCTGGATAATTAATATAATATATTATATCAAAATGTATTTTATATTTTAATTTAAATATATTTAATATCTTAAAAATAAAATTTATTAGATTATATTAATAATACTATATCTTTTATATAATATAAATACAATCAGCCTTCCTCTTATTAATCTTTTTATTATTCAATAAATTTGCTTGTTTTTCAAAAATCATTATAATAAACTTTTTTATTAATTATAATATTAAGAGTTTTCTATGTATAACTCACTTGAGTATATTTAAATAAAGTAATAGCGCGAACTTCATATCTTTATCTTTATTATTATAATTATTAATCTCCTAATTTATTTCCTAGCCCATTATCCAAATCTCCTACAATTATTTGTAATCCTTTTAAGATATTAATGTATGCTTATATTATAAACTAAAAGTTATATAGAAAAAAAATAATTTTCTGTTATTAATAAAATTGAATATAGATTTTATATTTATATTAATTAATAATACCAGGTTTAATAAAAATACACTAACCTCTTTTATTAATGCATTAATTATTATTTATAATTTATTATCCCTACTTTTAGATTCCAACTCCAATTCGTTATTTTTATTAACATTTAATAATAAATTAAGATTGTAAATATTATTAAATACTACCATCGTATTATTCGATGTATTTATTATATCCTATATATATAATTAAATATTAGTATATATATATATTAACCCGTTATATATTAATACTCGATTTATATCATTAAATAATTCCATAAACTCATCAGCTTTGGATCTTAAACTTCTATCATTTAAAAGCTTTTAGTTAAATAAGTCTGATTTAGTTCCTATATATATAACAATATTATTATTATAATTAATATTTAATAATGATTTGAAATTGAAAATTAATACTTTATACAAAATCAATATTGGAGATAAAGGTAAAGATAAAACTAGTGATAATAAAGATAATATGAGGGAATTAGTAATAATATTGGGGGGTGGGATAGTAATAGTTGTTTATTAAACAAATAGGTAATCGTTGGTTTTATATTGTAGCATTATACTAGCTTTATTATTTATTATTATATATAATTATATTTAATATGATTATCTTATATATTAAAAATATTACTAATAATAATTATAATAAAAAAGAAGATACACTATATTTAACAATTATTATAATAATAATTATTTTAGGAATTAATATAATTAATAGCATTTCTATTTATTATTTTTAATATATAATTTAATTAATATGTAATAAATAAAATAAAATGTTAATAAACGTAAATGCTCTATAAGTTACAAATGAAAATAATATTTAATAATAATAATAAAGTACTTTAATACTAATATGAAAGCGAATTATAATGACAATAAAATATCTTAGTATTAATGCGAAATCGAATTATAATAATAATAAAATAGTACCTTAATACTAATACGAAAACGAATTATAATGATAATAAAATAATACTTTAATATTATATTAAGTTGCTAAGCATACAATGAAATAGAAGCGTTATTTATCGGGATATTTTGAGGAGTACTAATGTGAAGGTGAAAGCGAATTGTAGTAACAGAAAAGTAGTACCTTAGTACTAATACGAAAGCGAATTGTAATAATAATAAAATAGTACCTTAATACTAATGCGAAGGTAAAAGCAAATTATAATAATAAAAAAAAATATAAAAAAAGCTAAAAAAGCAAGCTATATAAAATAATTCTTATAATTATGAAATATGATTTATAATATAAATAGTATTATTTAATTAAAAACATAGATTAAACTAATCCAGCTCAAATTAATCTTTTAAATTATTTAAAATAATATTATTAATAACCTTTTTTATATTAAAGCTATTAGTCTTTATAATAAAATTTTTATTATATAAGTTATAAAAAATGACTAAAACCAATTTATGAGGTAATAATAGTTTTATAATTAAATTTTTAAATTAAAGATTATTTTTAATAATAAGCTCTTTTTTATATATATATTATTTATTAATAATTTATTGAATATCTTCATTTTTTTTTATCCAAATTCACATTAGGATTTTAGTGGATATTAATTATAAATTCCGCCATTACTCCAAATAAAATTTTTAATATATTTGATTAAATTTATTTATTTTAAAATAAATTTTCAATAAAAAATTTAAAGCTTTTTATAATATATGCTTAATCAATTTTGCGAGTATGGTTTATAATTTGTTTTTTAAAGCTTTTATTAGGTGGGGCGTTAAAAAAGATAGAATAATAATAATAAAGTTATAGATTATATTTAATGGATTTTATTATAAAAAAAGCAAAAAAGATTATTACGTTATTTGTAGTTATAAATATATAAACAAATTTGATATAATCATTAAGATTTAATTTAAATATATAATATATAATCGTAATATTAAAGGCTTTAAAAACAATATTAAGGAAAAATTATATTACTAATAATAAATACTAAATTATAATTTTTTTGTTATATAATATAACAAATTTAGTAATCATTTTTAAAAATATATAAAGCTTTAGTGCCTCACAATAAATTATAGTTATTTGCTTAACAATATTTTCTTTTTCTAGTAAATTAAATGAAGGGATTTCTTTATCCAAAACTTTATAAAGCTTTTTTATTAATATATAAAATAATTGATTTAGGTTTTTTCAAGTAATAATATTATCTGTTTTAAATAAATCGTTAATATAATGAAATTCTATTTATAATAATAAAAAAATAAATTGTTTATTATACTTCCAATTTTAAATTATACTTTTATTAAACAAAACGGTAATTAATTTTCTATTAGTTTTTATAAAAAAAGTTTTATATTATAAAATTTCTTATATATCAAATTTATAAATAATGCAATAAATATAAAAAACGGTAATATTTTTGACAATCCTTTTATTAGGAAATTGTAGATTTGATAATATATATATTTTTCTAATTATAATTTATTCCCAAATTTTAATTAAATAAACTCCTATTATCTTTTTATTTTTTTACTCTCCTATAATTTAATAAATTATTACTTTAATAATAAAATATAATATTACTACTAAATATATATTGGATAAAGTAAAAAAGTTAATAGTATTATTTATTCCCTATTTAAAAAATTTTTTAAGTATTTATAAATCTTTTTTTGTTTTAATAAATTTTATATATTTAGTAAAGTCCTTAATATAATTTAATAATATTATGGCGATCGTTATTAATAAAAAATCGGCTTTAAGCTATATTATAATTCAATGTGATATAATATTAGTATTCTTAAGGATATACACTTTATCGATTATTATATATTGAAATAATCCTTTTAAATTTTGGGGCTAAAAGGGTTTATTAATTATTATAATAGTATCCGCGTTATTTACTATTATACCAAATTTGGATATATAATAACTTTTTAGGGTTAATAGATTATATTATAACCTAAATGTTATTACAAAAATAATTATTACAATATAGGAATTTTTTTTAGTATTATTAAATATCTAATATTTTTTGATAAGTTTTTTTGTAATCTTTTTATAATAGTTTTATTTATCCTTACATTTGTTATTATAATAAATATAGATAATAAAATCTTTTAATATTTTATTTATTTTGTTCATCTATTGTTTAATTAACTCCAACAGGATAATTAGTATTTTTGATTGTATTGAAAGGGGGCAAATAAATAGATTAAATATATTATAAGGATTTTTTTGAGGGGCTTAAAGTTTAATATCACTATTGCTATCAAAATTTGTATTATTGTTTTGAATTACATTAATTTGAAGATAAACATTTGATTCTTGGATTTACCAAATATTATATAATATTTTTATTTGATTATATTCTTTTAATAAATATTTATATTCTTTAAAAGCTTTTTTATACTCATATTTGTTTTATATTAATAATTAATAATTTATATAAAATTGATATATACAATAATTTATTTATATTTAAAAATCAATTATTTTAATAGTCTTATCAAAACCAATAGCATTTATTAATAAATAAACCTTAATTAAAGAACTTTAAAAAATCTGGATAATTTAGTGTATTCCAATAACCTACCAATTTTTAAATTAGAAAATGGATTTAATTAAAAGGAATTTAAAATATTCAAAATTAAAATTAAAGAATTTATAATCCTCATCATATTTCTGTAGCTAATAGTTTTTATTATTCAATAATACTTTAAGTTTTATTATTTAATTAATTAAAGATTAAAATAATATATTAAAATTAGCGAAATACTTCTTTAAAACTAAAGCTTTGATTTCTAAATTTCGAAAGGCATTTTCTTCATTTAAATTTAATATATTTACTATAATATTGTATAAAGTATTTATCATCAGTTTTTCTAAAAATAGTTTATTATTAAAATATTTAAAAATAATTTAAATATTCAAATATTAATTAAATAACGTTTTTAAATTAAAAAAATCTTCTAGATTTCTTATTAATTTTAATAAAATTATTTGATTTATAAATTTTTTAAATATATTAGCTATATTAACCTAATTCAATTATTTTTTGAAAACATTATTTTGATTGGTGAATAAAAAGCCAACTCCCACTAATCTTTTTTTTCTTTTTAATCATATAAATAAATTGAATTTTAAAAATAATATACATAAACAAATAAATTAATTTATAAAATTTTTCACAAACTAAATAAAGGATTTTATTTTATCAATTTTTAATAAAGATTATAGAAAAGTATATATACCAAATTTTAAAGCTTTATTTAAAATTATATATAAAGTATTTATATTTGCTTTATTAAAATTTTTAAATATATTAATAATTAAATTATTAAATATTAGTAAATTAATATCTAATTTGCTTATACTTTTCTGCTTTTTAACAAAAATAATAACATAGTTTGTATTAATAGTTATGTGTATTATACATATCCATAAATATATTTCTATTTTAATTTTATTTATTTACTTATTTAAAAAAATACTATTTTGCACAATTAAATTGATTAAATATAAACGATACAAATAAAATATATAATAATCAATATCCTCCTAACCTATCTTATCCAAAAAAATATTTGAATATTTTATGTTTTTATAGTTTTTTTTTTAAATAATAACATTTTATATTATTTTTAATATTAAACCTTTAATATTAAATATACTGAAAATACAAAAAAGTATTATTTGTTAATAAAACTTTTTAAAATACAAATTTTTTTTTTGCAACTTTAAAAATTTAAATATAGTTTTATTATTAGGTATATTTAAATATCTAACTATTTTAACAAAATTTTGTATAGTTTTAGGTTTTATGGTTATACCAAAAAGTTTATATTAAGTTGAATTAGTATCTTCACTTAATAATAGCGACTCTACTAATGTTTTAAAACATGCGTTTTTGGTTATATATGCTATAATTATTAAAGATTTGGTTGAGGTTTATAGGATTAAAGGTTTAATCTATATGAGGCTTATGGGATTAAAGGTTTGGTCTGTATGAGGCTTATGGGATTGAAGGTTCGGTCTATATGAGGCTTATGGGATTGAAGGTTCGCACTTGTTGCGGAGGTGGTGGTAGTGGTGGTGGTTGTTGTTGTTAAGGTGGTGGTTAAAGTGGTGGTTAAGGTGGTGGTTGAGGTGGTGGTTAAGGTGGTGGTTGAGGTGGTGGTTGAAGTAGTGGTTGAGGTGGTGATTGAGGTGGTGATGGTGGTGGTAGTTATTGTATAAAGAATTTGAAGATGGAAGGAAAATCCAATATTGCATTATAATACATTTTTTTTAAATAAATATTATATTAAATATTATATTATATTATATTATATTTAATTATTATTTTAAATGAATGTTAATATTAAAGTATCATTAAGATTCTAACCTTACAAATGTAGCTTTACATAAAGCCTTCTATCTATACTTTAGGTATAATAAAATATATTTATTATATCTAGTAGGTAATACTTTATTTTATTTTATTTTATTTTATTTATATTTATTAAATATATATTTAATTATAATATTATTTTTTTATTATTTTCCTACTATTTTTATGTATTTACTTTAAATAATTTGAATAATTAAAAAATTAAAGATTTAAATTAGAAATTTATTTATATTAACTTTATTTAAATAAATATTTAATATATTATTTAATTAATAAATAATTTAATAAACAATTTTATATATATTATAATAATTTATATTTAAATATTAATATATCATTTCTAATATAACCCTAAATAAAAAATATTTTGGAATTATATTTTTTTTATTATAAAAGATTTCTTTGGCTTTGCTAATTTATATAATATATAAACTAATATTTAAAACTTTTAAACTAACTTTATTATTATATTATCCTGAATATTATTTTAAATATCGAAAACTATTAAGTTATTTAGAAAACTACAGCAAAAACTTAATTTTATTTTTTTATTAACAAATCCCAAACAAAGAAATAATATTGTAAGATTAGGAGCTAATAATAAAACCAATTTATTATATAATAGAGTTGGTAAATATAACAAACAAAAAAAGGATATTTAAATTAATAATATTGATGATGATAATAATAACGATAACAATATTTATAATAATAGTTTATTATTAATAAAAAGATTTAAATAGATAAAATACGGAGGTCGCGGTCACTATAGTCGAGATTATAGGCTATATGCCTGAAAGGCCTTATAAACAGTATGATTTTCAACGACCCTGTAGATTAATGCTTGAATAAGCTATCAAAGCCTGAAGCTTATGCCTAATTAGGGCTAGAATTAGGCTTGTTAAGCCTATATAAAAGCCTATAGGTTCGTTAAGCCTATATAGGTCTTTGCACAGGCCTTATAAAGCCCAATTCAGCATATATACTTTGTAGACCAATGATACCCTATAGATAATACTTAAATAAACTATCAAAGCCTAAAGTTTATGCCTAATTAGGATTAATCTACAGGGTTGTTGAAAATCGCACCGTTTATAGGGCCTTCCAGCGTATACCCCTGAAAGAAGCCTATAATCTCGACCATAGTAACCGCGACCTTTGTAAAAGATTTTAATATAGAATAATATATACTAATGTAGATTTATATAGTTAAATAATAGATTGAAAACTAATAGGCCTTTTAAAACTAATACTATAATATAATCCGCTAAGAAGAAGTTGAATAATACAAAAACCATTACTTCAAATAATTCAAATGCTGTATAAGAGCTTAATAGAACAAGATTGAACTCCAAGCCCAAATCTAAACGTGAGATTATTAACAATCCGAGCAATATAAAGAACGATGATAATGATATTATTAATAAAATAAAAGAACCCCAAAAACATTTGTTAAAGATGTATAAATATACAAAATTTATTAAAATTATACCAGGGGCCTGCGAGCCCCCGGACCCCTTGCTTTTCGAGAAAGTTTAATTTAAAATTAAATTTCTTATAAATTTTAAACAAAGTTTATATTATTTTTATTAGTTATATAATTTATATTAGCTTGCAGGCTTAAAGTCGGCTTGCTTTTTATTATTATAATGTTTATATTATATTAATACTTTTCTTAATATTTTTATTAATATTTTTATTAATATTTTTATTAATATTTTTA
>NGKG01000005.1:436830-464843 GCA_002162505.1 Myriosclerotinia scirpicola | reverse complement strand
TGTAGGTTGGGGAGGCCAAGATTGCTTGAGCCAAAGCCTGTTGTGGTTTCGTTAGTTGAGAGCTTTATATTGTTGGGATTTGATTGGGACATTGAGAGGGGGATCTATGTATCCAGACGGATTAATAGGTTTTTGATGTCCTTGAGAGTAGTGACAATTAGACCTAGTCTATGATCTCGAAGGATGGATATATTTTAATGTTTGTAAAGCTATGGAACATTGAGAGAGAGGTATATATGACTAAAGGATTACTAGAAGTTTAATATCCTTAAGTGTAGCGACAACTAGGTCTATCTTATTAACCTTGAAGAATGGATATCTTTTAATGTCTGTAAAGCTACGGAACATTGAGAAGGAGGTATATATGACTAAAGGATTACTAGAAGTTTAATATCCTTAAGTGTAGCGACAACTAGGTGTAGCCTATTAATCTTGAAGAATGGATATCTTTCAATGTCTGCAAAGCTACGGAACATTGAGAATGAAGTATATATATCAAACGGATTACTAGGCTTTTAATATCTTTGGGACTAACAACAATTAAAACTTTTTATCGATCTCCAAAAATAAGTATCTTTTAATGCTTGCAAAGCTATAGGACATTGAGAAGGAGGTATATATATCTAAACGGATCAAAAGCTTTTGATGTCCTTAAGAGTAGCGACAACTAGACCTAGTCTATTGACCTCGAATAATGGATATCCTTCAATGCTCGCAAAGCCACGGAACATTGAGAGTAAAGTCTATCCTGACGGGTGACTAGGTTTCAAATATCTTTGAAGACAACTGACAACCGGACCTAGCTTGTTGACCTCGAAATATGGATATCTTTTAATGTCTGTACAGCTACAGAATATTGAATAGAACCGCCTGAACTCCTACGGGCAAAGACTTCTTGTATGCCCATAGCGAATATATGTATTCAGAGTCCATAGATTATACCACGGGCGAGTATACTAGCCCAAATGAAAGTGAAAAGAACATCGATCATGTATAGAAATAAAACCAGGCGAGAATAAACCAAAATACAGAGAAATAAAAGAATACCTACAGCAGTGGTAATAAAGGGCCTCCCCCCCATGTTGCTCATGGCAGCACGATTCTCACGCGCAGAAATCCAAGCCTATTTCAAGCAATCAGCCTCAAATCCACGCACCCACCACTTATAAACACCACATAACCCCCCTGAAAAACTCACAGCACTGGCAAGAACCAAATCCCCACCACTAACACCCGGCACCACCAACTTCATCGTCTTCACCACGTTAGCCGGCATGACCGGGACCCCAAGATTGACGAAGTGACCCTTAAATGCCTTGGAGTCCCAGTCAAGCCGCGCGTGGTTGTATCGTCGGAGCAACTGCTCGACGGTTTCTGGCACGAGTTTGGTCGGCGCGTTGATGCCCGGGATACCGGGGATGTATGGAATGGAGTGGTAATGGTTGTGGCGGTTAGGCCGAGTGGCGTAGGTGACGACGGGAGCTTGGGCGGCCATTTTTTGATAGTCTGGGAGAAAGAATGTTAGTGGATGTTGCATTGGGAGGATTGTATTGTGCATTCTTGATTTATTTGCGGGAACTCGATACTTCGAGTACTCTAATTTATTAGGACAATAAATTTATGAGTTAAATCAAGCTTTATTTATTGAATAAATTAAGCCAATTGTCCCCAAAATATCCAAAAGTTGTTGGATAGGTCAAGTCCTTCGAACACACTTGTTTGGAAATCGTCGGTTAATTAAAGGAGTCGGGAAAGACAAAACAACAACTGTCAACCACCCGACACATCAATATTTAACAGTATCATTAAGATAAACTGTCAAATATGTGTGCAAAGGTATATGAGAGTTGTTGATTGACAATAATCCAAAAAATAAACCAAATCAATATGTCCAAGACACGTTTAGTCCATTCAATGTTGTTGTTATTGTCCTCACAACCACCATCAAAGCCAACAGAACACGCAATTGTTGCCAAAAGAAACTGGAAGAAAGGATGGTACTTACAAAAAGACTGCTGTCAAATATTCTTTGGTATTGAACGAATTGGAATTGAGAATTACGCGCTGGTTGGTTGGTACGAATTTCAAGAATTGATATTTGTACTTGCGTGTTAAGTCAAGGAAGGAAAATTCAAAATAAATGCACTGGAAGTTATTATTTGGCTGCGCAAATTGGCGCGGATTCTTCCGTAAATGAAGCTTGCCTCAACCTTCACTTCAGACAGCCTACAACATTGCCATTGTATACTATCATCGAGCACCACAGGACCACTTGAATACTTAAAACTTCCTAGATTTTAATAATAACTTATATATCCAAGCCTGTTATATCAAAGCCATTGAGATTTCCACACGCTCATCAACCTGTCAAAGATTAAACCTCCATCTCTATCGCATCTATTCCGCCAACCCCGCTTCAACCCTATCACCCACCTCCATTCTCCCAAAAGCTCTTTTCACCTCTCCTTCCCAATCACTCCAAGCAACAATCACCCACTCCAATGCACCGACGATATAAAGCGCAATACACTGACCCACCCATAAACCTCCTAACCCCCATCCATGAAACGCCAACCAAATTCCCAATGGGAGGGCACCACAATAATAACTAATGAAATTAACAGCGGCCCCAACATGTTGTCTACCCATCCCTCTCAAGCTTCCCCCACAACTCCCATTCAATCCATCCGCTATTTGGAATAATGCCACATAAGGCATTACTTCTGCCGTTAACCTAATCACTCTCAAATCATCATTGAAAATCCTGGCATAGAAATTCTTCACACTCATCAGTATGACCAAAACCACCACTCCCATAACCATACTCAGCCAAGCTGCCACATTCGCCGCTCTAGCTGCTCCTTTTGCATTTCTCGCTCCTAACAGGTTCCCAACTCGTGCGCTGGTCGCTACACCGATGCCAAAGGGAATAGTATTCATCACTTGATCTGTCGTCATGATAACACTTTGAGCAGCTAGTGGGATGGTGCCTAGTCTACCAGCAGCCAAGGCAACGATTTCAAATGCCCACCATTCGGTACCGACGTGGATAACGCCGAGAAGTGCAAGGCGGGAGAATGTTCCGAGGTTATGAAGAGATTGGGTGGTGAAACCGCCCCAGCATTGGTGACCGGCTATGAAGCGGGAGTACAGGACAAGGAGGAGGAAGGAGAGCCAATAGGAGAGTCCGGTTGCGAGGGGAGCGCCGATAAGACCGAGATTGAGGGTATGGATGAAGAGATAGTTGAGGCCGGCGGAGATGGGGGAGGTTATTAGAAGGACGTAGGTGCCTGGGCGCATTATCTCTGTACATATAAGGATCAGAGCTCGCTAACTGGAGGGGAATGAAATAATGGGTTTAGTACCTTGTGCTTGCAAATACTTCTTCATAGCTTCGAAATAAATATAGCCTAATCCACCCGGTATCAACGTCGTCAAAAATCTAGCACTATCCACACAAATATATTCTTCCTGACCCAACAATCTGAAGACTGGTGCAGAACACGCCCATAATATAGCAACAGGTATGTAAAAGGCCGTTAGAATGAAGAAACCCCGTTGTAACAATATTCCTAAATCGTGTGGATTCTTGCTTCCAGTAAATGATGATGATGCCAATGTATCCAAAGCTGTAGTCCCGCCAAGTGCGATGAGCCATGCTGTAGACATAGCGAACATATAACTGAAAGCCGCAGTAGCTAAAGCCTCAGGACTTAGTCGTCCGACTATCAGGACTGATATAGTTTGAAGAGAGTTCTGCAATGCATATGCGAGAATAACGGGAATAGAACCTCGTAAAAGCAGGAGGAATTCGGAAAGCCATCTTTGAGCGGGGGTTGTATCATCGTCTTCAAATTCGTACCTTTCTCCTCCATGGTCAGATTCGGGAAGAAGAGAAGAGTGTTCGTTTGGAGAAGTGGACGTTGGGGAGTTATTGGCTGAATGTTGGAAGACTTTTGGAAGCCATGATGACTTGGTATCGTGACGGTCGTTCATAATGGATGTTCACCAAGCTTAGTATCAATATATCTTGTATCTATACAAAAAGCAACGAATTAAAATATTATACTACCGATCCATTGCAAAGGAACAAATATAAGAATACGAAAAGATGGGAATAAATATGTCTTTTGTACATCACTACCTATTTGATGTATCAACTAAAAGTACCAGTAAACATAATAGATATCAAAATTCCCACTGATTAACATTGATACAATGACAGAACATTTGGACACGGAGTTAAGGCAAGGCAAGAGAAGAAAATAAAACATGCAGTATAGATTGACACACTCAAGCACGCATGTACATCATCAAACAATTGACAAATTATCGAATGTAAGCAGTATTGCGTCCATGTATTGTACAAGCGGTCAATCTATCAAATCCATCGATGAATAGATTTGTCAATGGATGTAAATCATAGACATACGAGTACTGTAATGGAACACGGGGACGGGAGTATACCTGGCTAAGGCTTCTTGCAGCTGAATTCGACGCCAAAATGCATTAGGAAGCTCCTTGAGGCATAATAGACACCCATATATAGTTATGCAAAGGGAAATCAGGGTAGTCCGTTGGCTGATGAAGAGCTTGAGAGAAATTGAGTGTCGAATGAGTAGAAGAATTCTTATCTGAAGGATGAGGATGCATTGTTGCTGTTATCTTGTCGCTTCTCGTAATAGCTTCATCGTAGCTTTACACGTGATGAAATGCCGGTTACGTATTGGAAATGTTTAAGATGACTTTTTGTATTGACATTGACAAATACTGTGGGGAGATTGCATCAGATGCAGTGATAAGTTACATTAGATGCCTTGAATTCGAAATGTTATTAGATGAACAAATATGTTGTGAAGAACTCCGGATGAATATCTACTCCGTACATATTATTGTGATTGCTTTTCCGGTGACTTCGCTTCAACGGTACTCAGGTACAACATGCCCGGGGTCCACCACTGTTATCAACATCAATACAGTACCAATCAAATACTCCGGTCCAATCAAACGCCATGCATTGCTATTGCAGGAGTACAATAGAGAGGCTCACTGCATGAACAATTGATGGCTTCAATCACAACATCAATTGATCACATATCGAGGTCACAGAAGTAGAGAAAGGTCATATCATTGACACATTGATTCATATACAGATAACGTTACTTCATCTGACTTGTACAGCCCTAAGGAAATATTCCCCGCTTCCGCCCCTAAACCTTAAACTCATCTGACTAATCCGGGGTAAAGCCAGCTCCACTGACCGGATATCTCCTTCAACACCCTTCTGAAAACACGAGAAAGCGAGTTTCCGGTTGAAAACTACTTTGGCTCAAACAGAGAACTCCATAGCCACAACGTTTCTCTTAGCCGTTGAGTTCGTACCAGATTGTTGAACAGCAACGCATCCACCGAATGGTCCAGCTTTCGACGGGTTCACAATCTTCACCATACAGACATTAGATTGACCTGCTACCGTTCCGGTACAGCTTGTTCCTGCTGGAATAGCTACGCTGAAAGGCTTTTCGAATTATTAGCATATATCGAATCGAACAAAGTCTAGAAACATGGGACTTACATAGTTTTCATTAATGTTGGTGGCTCTTTTCATCAAGCCAAGACTTCTCAAAACTCGCTCCCATCTCTTTTGCTTGCTCTTTTGAATATTACCATTTTTCCCTGGAACTTGAGTAGTAACCGTAGCTTTGACCGCATTGGAAAAGTCACCTTTTCCCGTGGTATCGACCATTGCTGAGAGAGGCTATTTACTATGTCAGTGGTTATGATTTTTGGCCACGGGGATAATTTATTACTTACACCTGCACCATCAGAAGTCACGATATGGAAAGTGCCCGAGATAGAAGCATTGTCGCTACTAATTTGTGGCAGTGTGCTGCCAGAGAGAGCCATGGCCTTAGTGACACCACTCTCCGCTTTGTTTGCTCCACCAGCCTATAAATTGTTAGCCAAAGGTCGAAGTATAATGTGGATGATGAAGCATACTTCAGTTTGTCCGCAGTTATTATTGCCAGTGTTAAAGACAGTGGTATCAAGCTCTGTTTTCGAATTAGGACCGGCACCCGCAACAACAGCTCCTTTGATTCCCAAGGCAGTGCCATTTCCACCGAGGTCTCCTGAAACGACAGCGACCTTTCCGTGAGCGGCCACCAGTGGGCTAAGGGCAAGAAGGCCAATGAGGATAGATGGAGTATACATGATGATGATTTGTGGATAACAAGTGATGATAACTGTAATGCGAAGTAAAAGATTGTTTATAGAGAAGAAAGATTGTGTTTTAGTTAATTAGAATAGAACTTTAGAAATGAAGTGAAAGAGGCACAGCCTGATATGTTGAGAAGATGAGAAATAATGAACTGAATGATGAGTGGAATAGAGGGATTTTCTCCTCATCTTATACAAATTCACGATACCTGATAACTACAAAAGCGAACTGATACTATCGTCGTCGATACACATCTGTAACTTTTCCGACATACCCCTTAGCTACGCCGGCGGTAAGTGGGTGTATTGGCCATGCCGCACACAGGAGACCCATGGGGTGCCAAAACAGTATAAAAAAAAGTACCGGGGCTTCTCGATGAAGGCAGATCTGATAGCATGGGGCTTAAGTCAAGCGCTACCAGAAGCATACATATTAAACGAAGTAGATGTTCTGAAAGAAGGATCGGGACTCGCAAACGGATCAATTATCGGCTCATTATGAGACTGCGACTCGTCTGAAGCAAGAATATTTTTGACATGCCCTCTGCACTGGCAGTGTGGAGTGATTTGACCCATGGCGCACTGCCACACGGGCAAGATCTCGAAACGATAGAAAATGTAACCCAATGAGATTGCTTAACCAATAGGAAAACAAAACCAAGGTTCAGGTCTCCAGTCAAGCTTTAGTTATTCGAGGCCTGGCATTATGATGTGCTCCCATAAACAGATGAACGTTAAGGGTCAAACATTTACCTTGGTGTCAAAAATGAACACCGCACCACACTCGAATTAGACACGGGTCAATTCGCGAACCTAAAATCTGCTTCATCTCTATAATTTTGCTGGCTGATAGGGGAACATCCAATTGCGCTCTAGGATTATGATACCATCTGAGACTTTTATAGTTTGAGGAAACGATAACCGATAGGTGAGAAAACACCCCCCCCCACCAGGGTGGTGGAGTCGAGAAAACAGAACAGAAGAATGAAGTCGTATTGTATATACCCCAATAATACAATACAATACAATACAAAACAAAACAATATTCTGTAGTAGTACATTCAAATTTCAGTTATGATTAGCATACAAACGACGGGATTTTCGATCGTTGACCATCCGGGGATACCTGCCGAGAGGAAACCCTCAAATATCCCCATATTTGCCAAGTTTCGGCATATACATACGGTAATCCAGCTTCGAAACGAACATACCGGGCGAAACCTCAATTGATAAAACAACCGAGGAACATTTGGAGCAAGTCGAGGTCGTTGACGCCTCATCTAAACCTTTGCGCTTCAGATGATCTCCACTCACCCCGAGAAATATGCAAGTCCAACCTGCCGCTAAGGATCGTACAAGCTGCCCCCTGTCATCATCTTGGCAATACGTGCTTCTATTAAGAATTCGATGTTTCATCAAAGCAAAGTGGACGAACCATTGTTGCCATATAATTTCGCTGGCCTGTTTGGTGAATCTCAAACGGGATTCTGCTACACTATATCAGCTGAAATATTCCATCGGATTGCACGAGATAAATGAATTTGTTCCATCCCGTTGTTCTTTTTTGAAATCAGTAAGGGATCCTGAAAATGCAATGGATGGCCGGCCCATGAAGCATTTCAATATCCTAGGTAGTCTCAAGCTCTCAACATTTGAAAGTAGCTGTGAAGTGGAGAGCTTTTCAATGTCTGAACATCTATGAAAAATAGAGATACGCTCTATACCAATACACCACTTTAACTCCTTCACGTAAAATGCAAATGTTGGCCGGCGTGAGCTTTTCTCGCTTGTCGTTCTGGTGGGATAATGGCATACGATTTTCCGTTTTATTCATATAACAAGAAGGCACGCGATAACAATCCAAGCGGCAGCGAGTAGATTGTTGATAATGTCGTATTGAGAAAAAAGCGTCAAAGGAAGAAACTACCTAGGTATGTATCGAAGACTACTCTCGGTTCGTGAGGCAAGGAAAGGAAGGTTATGGCTACCTAAGACCAAACTGTACCCGAACATCATCGGACCCGGGAGACTAATGTAAAGCCGAGCCGAGAATCATCTGAACAGGATTCGATCCGAGAATATTGAATTGTGAATGAACCGGTTTATTACCTATCTCATAAACAGCTCACCTCTGTCTCTCATGAATACCCTTGATAGGCTTGATAGGCCAGAATGTTACCATTAATCTCATCCTCATTCACTGCCTCACTAGTGCTAAAACCTCTCTATCGTGTTGTTTTCTTGTTTGTTACCTTCCGTGATCCTCACACCCACAAACACAAACGGATTGCAACCAACAGCAAAATGAAGCCAAGGCACATCCCGATAAGTTCTTCGAGCCCTCCCGCGCTCTCGAGCTTCACCAAATTCCCCCTCTTCCCTAAGGAGATACAACTCGAAGTTTGGTATCAGGCACTTCCCGAAGCACAATTCATTTTTAAAAAAGACGCCATAAGTCACTATGCGCCGCATCCCAAGCCTAAGAAGCCTCATGCCCTGTACTATGCAAGCCGCGATTCTCGGCAAACATACCTCAAATTTTACAAACATATCAATACACATACATCCACCTGTAAAAATCATGCGGGTCAGCATGTAACTCCTTCTTTTGTCGATCCAGAAAAGGACATATATGTGTGGGAACCTAATTCGTACCCCAACTTGATGCTTTATTTTTATCTCAGATCGGGAATTTGTTGCCAACAAATGGTCATTAATATCAAGAGATGTCTTCATTTCGCAATTCTAGCTGATCACAGTTGGTACAGAGATGCACAGGAAAACTTACGTCGGAGCGATTACCGCGTTGATAGTATAATTTTCGATACCGAATATAGGAGGCAAAGATCCATTAACGACATGTACATGCGGTTCTTTGATGTACACCCAGCGGCTGAGTCTATCAAATTCGTGGTTGGGAGTGAGACTGTCGAAATGACAGTTGAGATATTTCCTCATATGAAGCTGGTGAAGTCATTGAGGGGATCTGGGAGAACAGATCAGGCCGGCTTGAAGCTTTTGAAGGAGCATGCCTTTGAACGTACGGTTGCAAAGATACGTGATGGTTTCGAGGAGTGGAAGATGAGGCATCCTAGGGTGATGGTTCCACAGATTGAGGTAGTGTTCCCGACGAGCATTTGAGCGTAGACTAAAGGATGGTTGTGGTGTCTCTCGAGAGGAATATATGATGGGTCTGATATCCGGCTCTTGTTTGTGAGGGGTTAATGGAAAGGTGCAGGGCGGTAATTATGCGCTGGTGTTTTTTTTTAAAAACGAAGACTACCTAGGATTATGCGGACATGCTAGATGATAAATTCTAATAAACGACGTACCTATCAAGATCGATCATATGCACGAATGAACAGGAAATACCCGCGTATGCAAGCGTCTTTCACATTAATAATTGCAATTATTTCATGCCTATCATACACAATGCATGCAATGACTTCAAAAGTAACATAATACTAGAACAAGCTGATTGTATTTTGCATCACAAGATCATCTTGCCGTCCAAAAACTAATAGGTACCTATACTCTGCCACCCGCCGAGGTGGTAAGATACGATGATGACTAATGCTGCAGGAATTGCAAACTTCATGCCAACGTCCGTTCAATTTTTCATCGACTCATCAATATTGCTTTGACTACCAAGATCTCATTTCATATAGCAAAACAACAAAACGGAAGGGTTTAATTCTTGAAAACTCGAAGTTCTCAAGAGCAAAAGGACACGACCAACTGTATACCCAAGGACAAGAAACAAAGCAAAACTCCGCGAAACCATATGTTGAAAACCACGGTGTTTGCACTGGCAAGACATCCTCTCGTGATCAGGATAAATCATTTGATATCCAATTTATTAAGGTATGTACAATGAATGTCCTGGTGAAACTTCAAGGTCCTCACACCTCCATAGACGATGATTGTACAAGCTTTACACACCAGTTCACCAGTTCTCGTCAGCTAAAACGAAGCTCATCATCATCGCAAACATCTTGCGAAAGTTGAAGAATGTCATTGAAAACCATTAAAAGGCCTCGCTTCTCGAAATGATTTATCGTTTGGCCAAGCTCTCTGAGTCAAGACATGTTTACTCATCAGATGCTAGACTGAGAGAATTTCGTCATTTAAACATATTTAGCTCGTCCAGATTAGGTTACCCACTCACAGCTGGTGTGGAGGTCCTCGAAAGCGTCCGAAATCTGAATAGAGATGAAGACTGTGTCAGTCAAATCTCCATCAACATCAACTATGAAATTTGAACGATGGAATGAGTTGGATTTGAATCACAAGGTGGCTGTTATTCTTTATCTAGCTTCTATCAAGCCAGCCACATTATTGGCATGCACCGCACTGCATGATAAGGGTATCTCACTCCCACTCCCACTCCCAATCCCACATTTGGTCCAATAATATTATACTCAGCAATGTGATTGTATTGCTATCGTGATAGGACTTTGGAATTCTCTCAGAATTCCAATTGCGATAAGGATACGGCCAAAACTTACGTTATCTTGCCTTCCCAGGGCAGCCCATCTTATTGGTGTTCCTCCACGTTATTAAGACACCGATGACGTGTACGGCTACTGAGGACCTTGATTAAGGCAATTATTAGAATGCTTTTTCCAAAAGTTCATCGTTTTCCTTCAATCCCAGATCCGAAAGTTCCAACATTGGGCGTACACATTCGAACAGTGAGATCAACGCGTGCAACCGTCATGATCAACGAGGAATTGCTTGAAGATCAAATTCTAGAACAGCACCGGTACTAAGAGGTAGAATGTATCTTCTCATAATCCCCATATCCAGCATCATAGTTATTGGATTGTGCGTCGGAAATTTTAGGTAAAGGTCCGAGATCTGATAGTTCTAGGGATTATCATCTTGGCTTGTTAAGTTATCGTTAATTATTAGGTAGCCGAAGTAGTTGTTGGCCTGCCCCTGACGATGCCCCGCCCCGCTAGTCTATCTAGACTATCTACCCGCTCCGCCTAGATACACCATATCCCACTGTCCCCTTCTTCTTCCCTGATCGTCAGGTACCAACCCCACGACTTATACCATGAAGACTTTGTCTACGACCGAGGATCATATCGCATTGTAACGATATCATCTGGATAATAATCGGAAGCATGATTTGATAATTCTATTGGCATTGAAAGGCTAGTTTGCTGGAGATAAACACTTGGGAGCCTAGTTTGGTAATGATGCACCAAACTATCATGTAAAATACTTGGCGGGCAGTCAACGAAAGTCGATTCGGTGAGAGAGAGGTATACTGGCGATGAGTATAAAGAGATTATGCTTTCTCTCCTGTATTCGGCACCTCATCCTTCCACAATCAGAAGAACTCCTGCATACAATTCATCATGTTCTCACGTCTCCTTTCTATCTCTGCCTTCGCAGCTCTTGCCTCTGCGTCTCCTGTCATCTACGCACGCCAAGACCAGACTAGTCCTTATGTCTTCACCAATTCCAATGGACTTAATTTCACCCAGATGAATGCTACCTTACCAAACATTACTGTTTTCGCAACTGGTATATTATTGCTCCGATCATCGCTGTAGGATGATTAAGCTAATAAATCAAATTTTTAGGTGGTACAATTGCAGGTTCTAGCAGTAGCAATACAGCAACAACTGGATACACAGCAGGTGCTGTGGGCATCCAAATTCTCCTCGATGCAGTCCCAGAGGTCCTCAACATCTCTAACGTCGCCGGTGTTCAAGTCTCCAACGTCGGTAGTGAAGATATTACCTCTAGTATCCTACTCAATCTCTCAAAACAAATCAACAATGTTATTTGCCAAGATGATACTATGAGCGGTGCAGTTATTACCCACGGCACTGACACATTAGAGGAATCAGCGTTCTTCATGGACGCCACTGTCAACTGCGGTAAACCCATTGTCATCGTTGGATCCATGCGACCCTCCACCGCCATCTCAGCCGATGGACCTTTCAACCTTCTCGAGGCCGTCACTGTGGGAGTGAGTCCTAAGGCTGTAGGTCGTGGAGCCATGGTCGTCCTGAATGATCGTATCGTATCCGCATACTACGTTACCAAGACCAACGCCAACACCATGGATACATTCAAAGCCGTCGAGATGGGAAATTTGGGAGAGCTCATCTCAAATACTCCTTATTTCTTCTACCCACCTGTTGAGCCCACCGGAAAGATCGCTTATGACATCTCAAATGTTACTGAGATTCCTCGTGTGGATATTCTGTTTGCCAATCAGGATATGCATAATGATACCCTATACAATGCTATTTCCAGCGGCGCTAAAGGCATAGTGGTAAGTTCTCCTCTCCTTCTCGCACTTGGTTAAACATCAAAACTAACAATCCTACTAGATTGCCGGTTCAGGAACAGGAGGAGTAAGCACTTCTTTCAACTACGCCATCGAAGATGTAATCAACAGATTGCACATCCCCGTCGTTCAGGCCTCCCGCGCTCAGAATGGAGAAGTTCCTCTCTCTGGTATTAGCAGCGAGACCGCAATGCATATTGCAAGTGGATACTTGAACCCTCAGAAGTCGAGGATTTTGCTTGGCATTTTGTTGGCTTTGGAGAAAAATTCTACCGAGATTAGCGATGCTTTCTCGGGGAGTGTTGTTGCTTGATTTTGAACCGTATAGGGGATAGATAGATTTATAATGACGATTTATGGTTTATGACTTGTTATTTTTTTTGTACTTTAAATTTTTTAGCATATTTGACATAATTGTTGAAGTTTCAATATCCCGGACTAGGTAACTAGATCCAGCTCAGTTTTGGCCAATACATGATCCGAATGGAAATACCATTAATTCGCAAACGGAATGATATTATAAGGGAAAATTAGAAACAACCCAGTAGCCATCCAGCATAAACTAGAACAATATGACATCAAAACACCAACGCAAAATCTGATACAAATCATTCCGTACTCGCTCCTAAAACAAAGACAAAGGAAAGATAGAAAAAGAGTTGCAACTTCCTGCGCAACTAAGCCTTTCTATTTGGCCACGTTGGTGACCGTGGTGCATGCTGCGCTTGATCATGAAGCATTCGATTATATTCTCTTCCCTGACGATCAAGCGGTTCCAACGTCGCCCGGACAAACTTTTTACGGTCCCCAGAAGGATGATATATGGCACCATAAATCGTTTTGTCGGGACCTGTCACTCCCCTCATGAACCCCACGTCGTTGGGCCTGTTCTCAGGCTCGAGCCTCATTGCTCGTTCATGTGGAGCAGGTTCTTCGTGCTCGCGCTTTTTTCGGTTGTAGTCGAAAGATGGTTTGTCGGGAGTAGTGATTGGATACTCGTGCAACGGGATGGGTCCTGATAGTTTTGCGTTGATGCGTTGTTGAGGTAGTTCTCTGCTTTCGAAGAGCGGGTAATGTGCTTTACGGGGCCCTTCTCTGTTCATGTATCTGTGAGGCATTTGGTTGATAGGGTTGCTTGAGTGAGGGGCTGGAGCTCTATCGATTTCGGCGACCACTACCTTATGTGTAATGTTACCGCGAGGCGTGTGGTATTGCTAAGAGTAAAGTTAGAGGAGATGGCTTATGATGTTAAGTATAGAATTACCATGTGATCCTTGGTGTTGTCGGAATTTCTTCTTCCGTAATCCATACTGAGCTTGAAAATTGTGTCTCGAAGCGTTAAGCTAGTGAGGGAGAAGTAGTCGTCTTTCCGGAGGCTGAGCAACTGTTCTCAGGAGAAACTTTGGTATTTGTTAGTACCATACTTTCGATTGAGTACCAAGGATGTAGCGACTCGTGAGGGGATCCAATCAGTCCGAACAATTGCAAACTCTGGATTTGGTTCACTTACATTTTGCAACTCGATGTAGAGCGATTGTAACGGTATCAAAGTTCAATTTGAGATTTGGAAATGAGTGACCAGTACTTGATGCTCGAAAGTTATCAGCCAGCTGATGATGAGGATGTGTGTGCTTGAAAGGGAGGTGAGAACTCATCGTTCCTTATATCTTCACTTTTTTGTACATTCAACTGCGTATTCTGGATAGAAAAAGTCCAGCATGAACCTAGCAGCGACTCGTTGCCAACTCTCATCGAATCAATTACTCTCAAAATTGCTTTCTGACACCGTTGTCTTCGACGAGAGCAATGCCTAGGCTGCAGCTATCAAGTGCTCGGAAATACGCGAGTCATTCTCCTACTTGTTGCTACTAATCTAGGACATCAACTTGTGGATCATGACAAGATCTCGCGCGTATAATGACCATGAAATTGTGACATTGTGACATAAAAGCATCTAAAGCGCTTGCATGTCACGACGTAACCTAAAAGAACATCCCATGAAATTTCACAAAACAAGGTCATTTTCATAAACGATTGGAAAATGAACAGCAATCAATCAATCCCTTGCCCCTGTTATACCATTGTATCGGTACCGCTGAACACCTTATCTGGGGTCTGGAATATGTTGACATATTTGAAAGGCATCAAGATTAAGCGCCATTCATGGGCAAACATACTGGGATAACTTCGATACTCTGGTAAGAATGAACGATATCTTAGAATTGATTGGATAATATAGCCCCATGACATTCATCGTAATTTACCAACTGCTCGGTACCGCCGTGTGAATCGGTGTGACAGTGTGACTATTGGTTGCAGGACCCGTCCAGGGGAGGGATGATCAAAATCATCCGCGTAATGTGACATTGTGGCAACATGCCGTTACCGTTGTCGAGTATGCATTTTGCGTTCTTGGTTGTTGGTCGTCTTACGAATTTGAACACTCTGGTAACGCCATTCACGCCTCGGCTCAAGATGTAATGATCTTGACGCGGGCGTACTTTGCCAATGGAATGGCATTGAAGAGGGAGAAGGTGATACATCGAGGTGTAAGCGCTTGAGACATGGGACAGTAATGAGGGGTGTGTTTGTAAATATAAATCTACCCCTGCTTATTGCTCCAGCCACCCAGGCGCCTATCACCTCTATCTTTCAGCCTTTCATTCAGAAAGATGACTTATGAATAAAAGTTATAAGACTTTCTTTTACTCTTTCCATCCTCATTACAGCATCATAATCTGACTATTACTGTAGTTTTTAACGATAATTTTCATCTCACAACGAAGTTTCTCACTGTTCACCACGAGTCCATCATAATGACTTCTACTGAAAATACAACCTCATCAGCAGCCAGTACCGATGCACAGCCATGGTTTACATTTCTGAGCAAGACAACATCGACCCCTGGCTTTGAAAGCTTTGATGCAGACATTCCGAACATGATAAAAGACTTTCTCCTTTCTGATGATGTAAATGCTGTGTCAGAGACTGCCAATAAGATTGACACATATTCGGGTCCTTTCGATCATCTTACAGATCTATTCGAAACGATATTCGGTACCGCGGCGCTCTTACCTTCCACAGATCCTAAGCAAGAGAAGCTGTTGCAGCTCATTATTGAGCTTCTCAAGATACCGGTTAAAACAATCACAGCCACCACGGGGGAGGTAAGTTAGTCCAGATAGCCAATGTGGAATAGTACTTGACGTTATTTACAGACTATTCAGAAGAGACTTTACCATGACAAGTTCCTTGAAGTTGAAGATGATATGTGGAATGCAATGTCAGGTTTGTCTACTCCTTCAGCCTACCTTTCCTATCCTAACTCTGTTTAGTTCATCCATTCGACTTGGAGTTTAAGACGCAAGAAGAATATACGCAAGCTTGCATCGAATATGTCAACTTGTCGGCGTTCTTTGCGCGTTGTATAGCAGCTGGTCTCGAGGATGATGATCCTCAATCGTGCAAATTTCCAAGCTATGATATCCCCGAGGTTTTGGAGTCAGAACATGGATATATTCCTGGGATAGATACAGACTATAAGGTTATGATGGCGACACAGTACATTATTATCTCCGGAAAGAAAATGAAGGAACTTTCTGCCAAACTGTGGGAGAAAGATTCTGTGGTTTGGGAGAAGAAGTTGAAAGAATTGGAGGATGGCTATGAGAACGGATTTCCGGTTGTTGAACCTCTATTTGAACTGCAACCAGGCGAGAAGGAATATTATGGAACCGGTAACTTGGGTATGGATGTTTTGGGATCTGTGAAGGCTGCGAGGAAAAAGTTGAAGGAGTTGAGTGGGAGCGTTGAAGAGGAGAGCGAGAAAACCCCCGTTATGAGTATTCATGAGGGGGTTGCTGAGAAGAAGGATGAGTAGTTCATGACATTTTGGGTTGTTGTAATGAATGAGATGTGCAGTTCTAGAGCGCGAAGATTCTGCGAAGATTCGGAGAGAAGGGAGTAAAGACATCACAGTCATTTGCTCTATTTGCAGACAACCCCCAGGTGGAGCATGCGATGACACTATTATGTATATGGAATGAAGGTGGGAAAAGAGGAAAGCTTTACTAGTGTTAAGGACCGAAAGTATGTGTTGGTATTTTTTTCCTTACCCAGAAATTGTTTGTCTTTCCACCTTTTCGTACCCTGCTTTTGCTTCATCTCCAGTTTTTTGCCAGTACTTTTGACCCGTCTTCTTTATAGGTTATCTGCATTCTAGTAACTTTCGTATTGTAACACCAAAGGAAATTGGTGGACATTATCATATTTAAATATGTAAATTTCCAATAATAATATTAGGGAGGGGAATGAGACGAAGTATTTAGCAAACAGTAGACTGATATTTTGGTACTGAATCCCAGATCATAAATATTGAAGACACTTCTATTTTGGTTTCCAACGAACAGTGCCTCTAGGGGGGCTATAATTCGTCAATCTCTGTGAGTGAGCGTTGTACACATCGTCAAGTTTCTCATCATACCAACACTGGACCATTTCACTTGCTACGATCACTTGCAGTGGTTGTTTTTGGATTACTGGCTTGCTACTGAGTTGCCTCATAGACTATTTCATGTCTGGCCTCTGGTGAACAAATCAAAAGCCCTTCAAAGCCCCGGATTCTCGTCACTGCTCACTTAAAATGGCCAAGAAGGATACTCGGCATGTAAACAAACTATTTCTGATCTCTGGTTGACAATCCAAAGTTATATATGCGGCGCTGGAATCTTTTTGGGGAATGAGTTTTCAAATTAATCATTGCAATACCTTCCGTTCTACTTCGATATTGGTCTTCCCATCCCGAATTAACCACGTACAATCACCATCGCTCCTTTTGCCAAGAATCTGCACATCACAGGTGCAATCCAAACCTTTTTGCCTCTACCATTCAACTCTGAACATTACATTTCATACCCAAACTAACATCTTACACTTTATAGTAGATACATTATAGCTTTAATATTGGTAAATCAATTCCTTCTATCTTGTGGTCATCCCATTTCCTCGACCAATACCCCTGATGCGACACGAGAACTTGAGACGTACCATACTGTTGAGTTGACTAGTTCGAAACCACTATTTCATCGCAGAGTTCCTTCCTTCATTGAGAAATGGCTCAAAAGCTCATCTTTGCGTTTTCACATCCCAAATCCATGAGAATGCAATACATACATAATTAGCGTGTTTTTACTATAGAAGTCTTTCCGATGATTCGTGTATTGATTAGGAGAATCATCCTTTACCTGAAGATTGGGACCCTTTTGAGCGATCTTGATCAGAAGGTTATTGGTAGGGCCTGCCTAACTTACCTATTACTCACATTACATCATATCATCATATCATCCATTCATCAACAAAAAACATTAGATGAAGTCCGATAATCATGGTGATGTGCGTATTCCCTTTGCACTTATTAGACATTGACTCGAGGAAGAGGGAATCATGGCGATAGCAACACTGATGGAATGATGTCTAGGAAGTGGACGTTAGCTTCGCCTGATAAATTTCATATTTTGAAGTATCAAAGTTTATTGTCTTGATCCACCTGGTTGTCGATAGAATGATTGTTGTTGTCGGCTATCTAAACTTTTGCGCTGTCCAGACTTTCATTCGTATGGTTCCCATTCACCATTCGAAATCTTTTTCCACCAACCAACCCAAAAGGTCACTTTAGGAGTCAAACTCTTAGATTTATCAACTTTTCTAAATAAACCCAGGAACGAGAATTTGAAAACCTTTGTACAATCACCGCGTCTCTTGCGCGTTCTATCGGCTTATTCGCCTTCATTCTCTACATCCATCTGGCGCCTCCATACTTTTTGTCTATTTCACAAGGATTTCTTTGAGAGTCGCAGTCAAAGCCATTCACACCATGTCGATGCAACAGCTCAATAAAGTTCTTATGAAACAAGCTGAATTTGGTCGTCAATTTCGATCAAAACCACATGGGCATTTCTTTCAGTATGATTATGCCGACTCGCAACAAGAACTCAGGAGAAAATTTCCAACTGCTATCATAAGAGGCTTAGGTGCAATGAAAGGTTGGGAATGGTTTATCGATACAAACAGTAAGATTAACATGAATATATTTCCTTCCAAATGCTCCATATTCAGCTTCGTCTTTGTCTCCACAACCTATGTCCCATCTCACCCCATAACATAATAGAATATGATATACGGGACTGACTTCAGTTTGCAGGTTTACCTAATATCCGACTGGGCTTCTACGATGATAACTTTCACGTTCCAGTAGGCCCCATGCCATTTCCCGCTACAAGTGTTCAACAATATCGAAAGGGTCCACAGCGAGGAATTGTGGGCTTTGTTTATGCCATGTCGCAAGTAGATTTGGTTGCAATTGAACAAGAGCAAATTATGAAAGGCAGAAGACGAATTTACTACCCAATTACACTGCATACCAGGTCAATCAATGGAACAATTTCTCCAAGGTTAGCCTTGGCAATGGTTTTCCTAGATATGGCGAACACTCTAGATGGAGCTATTGATTTGAATGACATGGATATGAACTTGCGTTGGAATACAGCCGTTAAACGTATAAGAGAATCAGGAATGCCAGCATGGTATGTTCATTACATTGAGGCGAAGTTGAAGGGAGAAGAGACGGGTATCGAACCATTAGTTGTTCGACCTAATGAGAACCCCATCTTTGATCCGCAAGCTGCTGAAAGGCAGGCTGCCTTTGCGAAGTTTAGACAACAACAGCGGCAGCGGCAGCAAGAGGAAGAGGAAGAGCAACAGCAAGCGTCCAATCGGCGAGTAGTCAAGTTCTCACAGCAACAGAAACATGCGATGCTGCAACAGATCCTGCGCCATGGAAATATACCCAAGGAGCAAGCTTTGAAGCTTACCAACGAACAAAAGGGTTTGATGATAGCCAACTATCTACGTAAGCGACAGGGACTTACACAGGAACAACAAATGACTATTCAGGGACGACTAGAGACTACACAAGGACAGCGGGCACCTATGCAGGAAGGTCGAGAAAGTTCACAAGAACAGCGAGCAACAAGCAAGGGACGTCGAGAGAATACAAAAGAACAGCGAGAACCCACTCAGGAAGTACGAGAGACTACACAAGGACAGCGGGCACCTATGCAGGAAGGACGAGAAAGTGCACAAGAACAGCGAGCAAAAAGCAAGGGACGTCGAGAGAATACAAAAGAACAGCGAGAACCCACCCAGGAAGCCCGAGAGACTACACAGGAACAGCAAGCAACTAAACAGAAACAACAAGAGCAAAGTTCCAGACAGAGTATTGCAGCTTACATACAACAGCAGGACCGACACACCGAAGATGTCCTAAACAATATCATCCGCAAGCAAAAACTCGCAGCCCGAAGACCCTCCCAGCCAAACTCTGGACCCCGTCCCGAAATGCCACCTCCACCACCACCGGCACGCAGACCATCACAGAGCGAAAAAAGTCAAAATGGAAGTGGAAATGGAAAACGTTTACCTGAACATCTCAACTATCCCCAAAATCCTAACAATCTTAAGCGATCAGCCTCGAATTCAATGTCTGGCTCTAATTCTATGGTTGAATCAAATTACAACGCAAAAGCAACCGGTGCACCAGATTCTAAACGCCAGAAAATGGGACAATCTACTGATCTTACACGTGCTGCTTCTAATCCAGATGCAAATGCAAATGCCAACGCAAATATTAGCGACGCAGCAGAGCCTAAACGTAAATATGTTGGAAGAGGTCGGCCGAGGAAATATCCAGTTGTTTTACCCGATGCTGGTGATTCGACTGAAGGTGTTGGTGGTGGAAAGGGAAAGGGAGGTTTTAGTGCTGGTGGGAAGGGACAGAATGGGAATGCAAATGTCAATCCGAATGAGAATTCTAGGAGTCATGCGTTGTCTGGAAGTCAAGTACAGAATGGGATTGCGAATAGTATTGGAAATGCGAGGGGAAATGGTATGGTGGACAAGATGGGAACTCAGTCTTTTCCACACGTGGAGAAAGCTGCGCAGATGGTGAATTATTTTCAAGATAAGGTGGGAGCTGAGCGGGCGGGGGATGGGAGGATGCAGTAGGTGTGAGAGTGTGAGAGTGTGAGGGAGGTAGTGGAGGGATGACTTGGTGGATATTATGCGATATAGATCCAGCAACTGATTTCCACGACAGCTTCGCTTGCCTTTTAAGAAATTGGGAGGATAGGTTAGGATGTTGAATATACGATCGTGCATGATTGGAGATGAATACCGGTGGAATGCGAAGTTGAAGATAGTTAGGGAGTTAACATTGAGAATCGGAGCATTGGGTAGGGGAAAATTGGGGGGATTTCTTAACGAGGAACAAGGGGTGCTCTTTTGATTTAGGCATTATGACTATGGGAGTTGGGGATTGCGGATTGGCAATTGGGACATGGATCTGTGAACTGGGAAAAGGACTGCGATGATAATGATGGATGATGGATAATACGGACATGACCAAATGAATGATATGAACGATATGAGGGATGAATTGAGGCTTTGGCCGAGGACAGAAGGATAGGGAGGAGTGGGTAACTTTTTACTGAGAATACTGCCTCTTTTAAGATGCATGAGAATGAGACGAACAATGAAAGTTGCGTTTATTATGTTTTGGTGAGTTATGTTGGTAAAGCGCTGCGAAAATGTCTGTGTTTTGATTGAGATAATAGGCGACATGGTAAATGCCAAGGGTAAAACGATGAGATGAACATGCAGCAATTTTGGACAAGAAGAGAGAAGTTGATACACGTGTATATTTCATTAAAATCCGCCATCCACTATCCCCACAAACCACCGTAAATCTAAAACGTAGTTTTCTTGCCCTCACTCTCTACAATACCACCCGTCAAACGCGGCGCATAGGACTGTCTGTACTCAACCTTTTTAACAGGTCTCTCTCTTTTCTCCCCTGGAACCCTCGGCACAACCGGTTCATCATTAGCTCCAACTCTAGCGCCAGACTCACGTTCCTCGCGTGGGTGTCTTTCGTTGGGGTTCTTGGATCCATCCTTGCCATATCGTTTCTTATATCGCAATTGATCATCCTCTGCGAATTCCATACGTAAAGGACGACCTTGGATCTTGTTTACCCACCATTTTCTCGTCTTTGTTTTTGTTTTCTTGGGCTTCTCTGGTTTTATTGTGGCTTCGTCCCCTGAGTCGGAGTCGGAATCGGAATCGGAGTCGCTGGAGGATGATGATTCTTCATCGGATAGTTCTTCTTCAATGTGAACCCAACCTTTTACTGCACTTTGTGCTGCAGATACTTCTTCAAATGTAACCCAAGCGTAACCTTTGCATTTCCCCGAATCTTCAAATGTTGCAACGTGAATCTTCTCAATAGCTCCACATTTCTCAAAATGTTCCTTTAAGATCTCTTCCGTAGTATCGAATCGCAAATTTCCAACGAAAATCTTCCTGCTTGGTGGTTTGCCGTCAACTACAGCTTCTTTCTTTTCCGGTCGACCCTCGAAAGACTTGTTATCCTTGATGAGAAGTCTTCGACCTGTGAGCAATTGCTCAGATAACTCAACTGCCATCTTAACCTGCTCCTCTGTTGCAAAATCCACATAAGCAAATCCCTTATTATGAACGGGCTTTCCAAATTTCTTCTCCACCTGATTTGCAGGCTTTCCATCATTGGGACCAGGCATATGTACTCTGGTAATATTCTCCTCTGTGAGATCTGAGAGCTCCACAAACCATTTGCGCAATTCTTCTTTTGAAACACTCCAAGGCAAATTTCCAACCCATACACCATGACCCGAACGCTTCTCTACTTCGGCCTTCTTTTTTGCCTCGGGCTCGGGAGAGGATTCTGCGCCAGATTTGGATGGTGGAAGTGGTTTGCCTTTCTTTAGACGACGAAGGGCCTTCTTTGAAGGGGGTTCTGGGAGGGTGATGTCGACTTCGATCTCATCGACGGAGGATTTGCGTTTTTTGGTGGGTGGTTCTTCAGATGGCTCGTCGTTGTTCGTTTGTGTGACTTCTTCTGGGACTTCTGTAGGTGTTACTTCTGCTTCCTCTGTAGCCTCAATTGGTTCCTCTTTTTTCTCTCCCTTCTCCTTCTTCGATCGCTTCTTCTTAGATTCGGATGTAGTTGTTTCGTCAGCACCTGTCATCTCAGTATCGATATCCATTGACTCGGTGGAAGCTGGTTGTTCCGTAATGGCACTGGACTTTCTCTTCTTGCTCTCTTTCTTTTCCTTCTTCTCCTTTCTTTCCTTTTTTTGATCTTTGATTGAGTCCATGTTGTCGGATTCAGTAACAAATGGCATTGCGATTGGAAATAAAAGACAATTACTTAAATTCCCCAAAATAAAATCGAAATTTCTTATCGAGAAACTTTCAAAACTTTCCCTTTAAAATTCGGCGATAAGATAACCCGGATCTAACGAGGTATGGTATAGCCTGAGTATCCCCGGAGAACCTTGGAAGGCTACGTACCTGCCGTACTGGCTATTTTCACCCTGAACTAATCTCGATATACGCTTAGCTCTCAGCCTGATGATGCTTTACAGCAAGCAATGCTTCAATCAAATAAAACAATCTCGGTTCGGCGACAGTGATCTTTTACCTCGTCTTCGTTCTACAACCATTATATTCCATCTACAATCGTCCATCTCATTATTGCCATAATTCCACAGTCGAAGATAATACAAGGCCAATATGACGAGCTCCATTGATGATGAAATCTTGGGTGAAGATATTACAGAGCAGGAAGATGGTGCTCAAAGTAGCCCGCCCGATGACATCAAACCGCCGCCTTATAAGTCTTTCCGGTTTGTTACTTTCTTATATTTATATCTCCACTTCCGATTTACTTTTGGGGCTTTGGAGAATGATTATAATTGTTTATACTTTCTTCAAAACCGTCTGCAAATCCAACACTTCACAACCTCCTACGAGACGTCTCTTTGACCAGCACGATCACCAACTAACATGAGCACATCCAGGAAAAAGTATCGCAAAATGCGAATAAAGTTTGATGAAGTTATGCGCGAAGGCAATTCGCTGTTTATGAAGGAACAGATTGCAGATGAGACTGCAAAAAGGTTGGCGCAAGAGAATGAGTTAGTGAAGCTTCGAGTCTGCTTTTAGGAATTTTAGCTAATGCTACAACATTATAGTCGTCTTATGGATTTACTTCTCGATATCAATACCTCCGCACAAATCCCCGCCGATAAGCGCATCGATTTGAGCGTTAGTGGACCTGCTCTTGCAAATGTTCCTGCTTTAGTCACAAAAGAAGAGCTCGCAAAAGCTGCCGAAGATACATCACCTGAAGGCCAAGCTATTTATAAACAGATCCAAGATTTATTGAATGATAGAGATGGCGCGAATACCACCGTTAAACCAACGAAATCTCTCGCGCAACTCATGGCGACCGTTCCACATATCTCCTTGAAGAATCCTCACGTCTCTCCTCAATCATTAGCTGATTTCGAACCCCCTCCCGGAAAGAAGCATCCAATCGGCTACTTGTCTGTGGAAGAAATGGACAATTACCTTTACGAAGTTGACGCAGCAATGGGTATCGTCCCCTCCCTCGCAACTGTTGTCTACCCCCCTACAATGCAAGACGTTACCCTTAAGAACCCCCATAGCGTTCTGAACTGGCTCCGTCGGCATGAACCTAAAATCTTTCTCCAAGACGGTGAAGGTCCCACTGAAAAGATAAACACCAAACCCGGTGCTCTTCGTGGAGCGGGAAAACGTGCCAACATCCCCGCACCCAGTCGTCTTGATTCTCTAGAAATTGTTGAAGAAGATGGTATCGGCTATGATACTACCTTAACTGGACCATCCAGCTCTAAAGCCAAACGCAAGCGAGACCCTGAGGATGATGGTGGATATACACCCAAGTCTGGCAACCCAATCAATAAAACCAAGAGACAAAGACCATCGAAAAGAAAGTCTGAACCCACTGGTGAGCCAGGTGCTTCCTCAAGTTCGAGAAAGAGTAAACCGAAGGCGAAGAATTCATCTCCAATCGATGCCGGTCCAACTCCTCATCCTTTTGGTCCAATCGACTGAACGGATATTATGTTATTGGGCGCATTCAAGGGTACCGCGATTTTAAACATACGTCAAATCTAATGTAGGTTGATTTGACATGACGAGATTGTATTTTATCGGCAGGAAAAGGGGTCTTAATGACGGATGGATGGATGGATGGGTTTACTTTCTATTGGAGTTTAAGGGGGAAGAATGATATCTGGTTTGCTTCTAAAATGCGAAGGGCTAAGGGAAGATGGATGCATCATTTGTACAATACAATACAATACAATACCGGAGAAAGGATGGATAATATCGAAGAAGATCAAAGGGTATTTGATCACTTTTTGGAATGATCTATAAAGAATAGCTCTATTAAGAAAAGAGATAATAAAACGATGCTTAATCTTACAGTGTGCAGATTTAGCTTGGGCCAAGCGTAGATTGATTGGTATTCGCGTAAATCAAAGCTGTTCAATAACCTACCTACCTAGGTAGGCAGGTAGGTCCCAATTATTACCACCGTCACTGTCAGACAATCACCGCATACTACTTGTTCTCCACCATAAGAAGAAATACGGTTCATCAGTGTGTGTGTATATTCATGTACACTATGTACGATATATTTATTTTGACTCCTTCGCCTGCCCCCCTCCTCTCGCCAAAAACTAATGCTCATGATATCATATATTCAGAACGTTAGGAATCTGTCCTTGGACAGTCCATTGGAAATGCGATGCAATGAAATAAAAACGAAACAGGCTGAAGCAAGCAAGCAACCAACCAACCATGCGATCTATCTGAGACTTATGGTCTAGCCCCTCAGCAGCCGAGCACCAGAGATTCGTTGTGTTGTGTTTCTCCACCATGGATGTTGATGTACCCTCGGAAATCAACAAGATAGAAGCCGTTGAGTGGGCTTCTCACGTAGCTAGTGCTTACAACCTCCCTTTCAAAAGTCCCTTCATCCTCCTCTCTACCGCCTCCATATACTCCCCGGTCGTGACATAATCATTCTTCCCCATCTTCCCACAAGCCAATGCCAAATCCTTCGTCATGATTCCCTCCTGATCAACAACATCCACACATGCCTGTTCCAAACTTTCTGCAAAAGCCACAACTTCTGGTGTGTTATCTAAAGTTCCTCGTTGGACTAGTCCGCGCGTCCAGGCGAAGATTGAAGCGATGGGGTTGGTCGATGTTGGGTTGCCTTTTTGATGTTCGCGGTAGTGACGGGTGACGGTTCCGTGGGCGGCTTCGGATTCAAAGGTTTTTCCGTCGGGGGTGATGAGGACGGAGGTCATGAGGCCGAGGGAGCCGAAACCTTGGGCTACGATGTCGGATTGTACGTCGCCGTCGTAGTCTGGGGGATGCGATGTTAGCTATGAATCTGGTGGAAGAGGAAGGATAGGGGAGAAACATACTCTTCAATGCCATAACATAACCTCCTGAACTCTTCATCATTTGCGCAACCATATCATCGATCAATCTGTGCTCATACCAAATCTTCTTCTCCTCAAATTGACTCTTATATTCCTTCTGGAAAATCTCCTCAAAGATGTCTTTGAATCTTCCATCATACTTCTTCAAAATCGTATTCTTAGTACTCATGTACAAAGGCAATCCCTTGCTGAGCGCCATCTTGAAACTAGCATGAGCAAATCCAGTAATGGATTCATCGGTATTATATTGAGTTTGAGCAACTCCTCCTCCAGACTTGAAGTCATAGACCAGAGTTTCGACGGGCTTTCCGCCTTCGGGCGTGAAGATCATCTTGAGAGTCCCTGGACCTGGAACTACCATGTCTTTGGCGCGGTATTGATCTCCGAATGCATGACGGCCGATGATGATGGGTTTCTTCCAGCCAGGCACGAGACGGGGAATACGGGGAATGACAATGGGTTCGCGGAAGACGGTACCGCCTAGATGGTTGCGGATCGTGCCGTTGGGTGAAAGCCACACTGTGTGATAAATCACTTCATTAGCTTCTGTTTGCCAATCCTCAAGCTCGCAGATATATAACACGCAAATAAAGACTCACTCTGCTTCAAATTAAACTCCTTAACTCTAGCCTCATCCGGTGTAATAGTCGCACACTTAACACCCACCGAATACTTCTTGATGGCCTCCGCCGCATCAATAGTGACCTGATCATTCGTCTCATCTCTATATTCCAATCCCAAATCATAATATTTCAAATCCACATCTAAATACGGATGGATAAATTTATCTTTAATATCCTTCCAGATGATGCGCGTCATTTCATCACCATCCAATTCCACAATGGGATTCTTGACTTTGATTTTGGGGAGGGAGGTTGCAGAGGCCATGGTGCGCGAATAGGTAATGGCGCTGCCGAATTTTGGCGTGAAGATTGAAGTGCGGGGTGCGTTGCGAAGGAGGGAAGAGGTTATGCTGCGGTGGAGAGACATTTTGAAGAGGGAGGGACGAGGCTTTTGATAAGGAATTGGCTGGCTGGCTGTCAAGGGAAATCGGACGTTTGAATTCCAACCTAGCTTGCGATGCGCTTGCTTGTACCGAGGACCTGAGGTGGGGGATGCTTTAACCGCGGGGAAGTAAGAAAAGAGGGTTTGTCTCGGAGGGAAGGAATTGTAAACTCGAAGAGGTTTGAGTCGATTCAATCAATTCTGGATCGTGGATTCTGGATTCTATGTGTATACAAAAATCTAGAATAGTAGAAATTGAAAGGAAGAACGAAAGAGGGAAGAAAGATAGAAACACAAGAGAAGGAATTTTTTAAGCCCAAGCTCAAGCTCAAGCTCGCTCTTGTGTGTCGATAACGGAGTATTGGAGTCATATATAAACAATGAATAACCTTCACATTTTTAGTACATAATGAATTCAATTTAATTTAATATCATCTCATTAATTCTCCTCTCCCAATTCACTTACCAATCACTTCCTAATCACTTCCTAATAACTTCACACCTCACTCCTTCACTCCCTCCCTCCCAACCCCTCCCTACCTCCCTCCCTAGGTATTTCACCGAACCCGGAAAGAATGAAATAACAGGAAGGTGACATACCTACCTAGTACCCACCTAGCTGGGAGATACAAATTTAACCACAACAGGCAAAAATGTCAAAATGCATTCAAATTCAAAATTCTGCAAAAATCCATCAGCTGTGCTGCCTGTGCAGCTTGTGCCCCGCCTACGAATCAAATCGAGCTATCCGACAACGGACGTCTTTCCTTTGCTGCACCCACATTCATTTGAGACATCAAATTGACATGGCTTTTGTTTGCGCCAAAATGTAAATGTTCCGGGTAAGGTTATATCGTGGAGTAACGTGACTAGTTTCATGTGATCTTGGAGTAATGAATCTTTTTCAGAGGAATGAATCTTTTTCAATCATTATCTTCCTTCTCATCTAACCTTATGCTCAAGAAGGATCATGATTTACAAGAAAACACCTTTTATTTGACGGTAAATGTACCGTTTATACATTAAAGCTTAATTAA
>NGKG01000005.1:410820-428481 GCA_002162505.1 Myriosclerotinia scirpicola | reverse complement strand
CGATTCTACTCTTCAACGGAATCGCCCCCCCCCTCTACCTCGAACTACGAAACCTTCACCCCTCAATCTTATCGAATCCTACAACCCACCCCCTACTACCTTAAAATGGCAGCGATCTTCGGCATATACAAACAAATGGCTCAAAACGAAAAATGATATAATAGCAAAATCGATATAGTTTCGGCCGACTTTTACAAGTTATTTGTATATTGCAAGTATAAATGCTTTAAATATATTGATTATTTAAGGGATTTATTAAAAGAAAAATTTTGGTAAAACAACTTTATTAACGATTTTAAGAATTTTACAATTCAAGATTTCAATAATATTAATAAGTTGAATGGATAGATTTTTTAATTTTTTTAATGAATTGTACAAAACAATGGAGTTTTTATTAACAAGGATTTTCCACTTTTATTTACTACTAGTTTTTATTTTGTAGTACAAATAGATACTTTTTATTAGGATTATTTACAAAAAGATTTTAAGTATTTGATTAGCCAGATTTAAAAGATTCAAATTCCACAACCTTAGATTTTACAATTTTCAAATTAGAAAGTTGATTTTGTAGATTCTATATTTAAATCTATATTTGGTTTTATTATTTTAAACTTTATTTTTAATTTCTTTACTATTATTATTTATTTTTTAGGGCATATATACAACTTTAATTTTAATTCAAATTTAAAGTTTTGCCAATATAGCATATACAATATTCATTTTCATTTTCACTTTAATATCCGCTTTAATATTCATTTTGATATTCATCTCGATATTCACCCTCTTAATAGTTTTCAACTATACCATCAAACTCAATATAAACATCACCTACATCAACCCCTCATTTAACTTTTCTTACATACATTCCCCATACCCTCTCTAAAGCAACAATTTTATATTTCAACCTCAAACCACAAACTTTATTTCAACCTATTCAACCTACAATGCAATAGAAGGAAAAAGCATAAGCATAAACATAGACATAGGCATAAGCATAGGAAAGAGCTGACTCACATAATCTTTCACTCTTTTAAAAAGTTACCAATGTTAGTATACAAATCATGTAACTGTATAAAGAACCGTATAAAGCTAAGCAAGAAGTTAAGACTTTAAGCCTAAGCGAAGCGTTAGGCATTCAAGCCCTTTATAAGGAGCCTTTCGTATTATACATTTAATTAATCAATAAGGAATAATACATCATAGTCGGAAACACTTACGTTACACAACCACCACCAGGTTTATACCAACAGATACTTTTTATAAACTTAGATTTTATACTATTAAATTTGATTTTAAATAAATTTGTTTTTGATATTATTATTAATTTTTAATTAAATATTCTTAGAAATTAAACAAATATTTTTTAATATATTTTTTTAATATCAAAATTAATTAATAAAGTTAAAGAAAGTTGAAAAAGTAAAAAAAAAATAAGAATTTACTAGTAAAATAAGCGAAAATCACAAAACTCTCGGAATTATAAACTTTAAACATAATAATAATTATAAAATAAAATTTTTAAATAAATTAAAATCTTATAAATAGATTTATTAATATCGAAATAAAATATATACAAAGTTTAAAGTAATTTTAATTGTATCTATTAATTTATTTGAATTATTGAAAATGTAGTATAATAGCTATTTTGAGTGGGGTTTCGAAAAGTGACTACTATAAGTGAACGGTGACTGTACTTTGAACATGAAATTGCGGCCTCGGGTACTTCTTCATGACGCAAGATTAGAGTTCTTAGGTTTTTCCAAGAGCTCCGTCCTTCAAGATTGAGAGACTTCAATACTTATAAGCATCTTACGCTTACTTACCGAAACACAACGAGAACACAAAAGATGTTGGGATTTGGTCACTTTTTACCCCAGATGGTTCTGGGCTGCATGGCGAAGATTCTTTGAGTTTTACGGCTGGATGATGATCTCGTTAGATGTTTGATAAGAGAGGACTATTACTGCTCTCGTTTTTATGAGGCATTTTGAGATAATAGTACGAGTAATATTTAACGACAGTAAAGTCCATTACATGAGCCGCTAACCAACGGACATCTGATTCTTCGGCGCTGAGCCTTGGACGAAGCGCAACGTCTTCTCATGACATCAGAAGCCTCTAGCACACCGGTGCAATTCTCCCGACCCCGAGTGCGCTCAGTCAAGGTCAAAAGGTGATCGTTTCTTCATTTTATCATGGCAACCCCGAGGTATCTAGGGGTTTAAATAACCAGGAAAGTTTGGGAATATATTCTCGTTTAAATTTACTTTATTCTATATTCAGCCTCTAAATTATCATTATCTGAATTCAAAGTTGTGGCTTTTTGTTGAATTACAATTTCGAGTTCAGAATATATATCCATATATTCATACCAAAATAAGAAGTCCAATGCGGGAGCCAATTAATACAATGGTGGAGATAGTAGTGTGTGATTTGCTTCCTCTGCAGGAGCGCGGCAAGTTCATGGGTTTCAGCTTGGCCATCTCTGCTGTTTCCACTAGAATCGGGCCTTTGTTTGGGGGAGTATTTGCCAGTCGCTTGAAGTGGAGATGGCTCTTTTACTTGGATATTCCATTGGGCCTGAAGTAACATATTACCTGTTTTTCTAGGCCTTGCGGGCCTGCTTTCTTCCTCTTATTTAAGTTGAGGATTTTAAAACCAAGCACAACACTTAAACTATTCTTCAATCAAATATCGCTCGTCACGATTTGGCTCTTTTTCACGCACAAAACGGTGGTACTTTGGATCCTCTTCGTTCTACACATCTAATTTCAGGCCGTTTAGAGCTCCTGCGTTCATATCTGGTACCAAAATCTTGCCCACAGTTGACGCCTGATAGTAAGTCAAAAATTTCGCCGTTGGTGTTTTCATGTTTGTAATATTAGCTGTTGGAATCGCGTTAACCGAGGGGTAATTTAGGAAGAATTAAGATGATTACGGTCCATTTTATAAGAGAATAATTATTTGGAGCTCATATTTCCTATTTATCTTTCTACTAATAATAGTATTTTGAGTGGTGAAACCTCCTAACATGTAAAACAGCCGACCGCCTTGGAATTTCACCTCTTTCCCACGCGACAAAAGAAAGAACCTCTCAGCTTTCCTTAAGATTTCATAAGCATCTTAGCTAATGAGCAAATGAAAATAGCCAGTCTGCTAATTTGAATTTCTACTTGATTCCCGTTCCATATTATAAAATTTGTCCTTACTCTTCACTTCATCACTCCTTGACCTATACGGCCCCCTCATCCTATTGGCGAGCCCCTTAAAGGTAAAATAATAAAATCCCATTGGCCACTTTGCCTAATCACAAACAGCAAATGTTTACTAAACAACTAATATTGGAAGACCACAACATTTAATAAACAATGCAAAGCCGAGGAACCTTCGTAACAAACTCAAGCTGAGTACGTTTAATTCTGGTATAGTAGCTCTGGAAATGGCTCCTGATAGTACACTGTATCACCCTGCAGCACTAGAGCGATTACTTCTGTAGGTTCACAACCTCCCCAGTTTCCAACAAGTATGGGGTATAGTATCCCACCGAAACCAAGGCTTTCGATACGACAACCCAATCATCTTGATTCTTGAAAGTTGCTGGCCAGTCGAGATCGGACATGACATTCTCGACAGCTAGCAAATTAGAAATCGTGTACTAGATGAAACAATCAAAGTCAGAGAAATCCCAACTGGGTCGAACTTTTCCGATTTTTGGCTTCAATGCCTGGTTGATAGGAGCAGGAGTAATGAACCAGATATGAGATGTTAGTGAGGAATTCAAATCTGGATAGTAAATCTCTAACGAGTGAATGGGTGAGAATGCCATGCTTTTTGAAGATGGGTATCGCAAGTGGGATCATGGATGTGCTCCTCAACTATCCACTTGATGAATTCGTCATGAGTGCGTTGCGGATTGCAATAGGTGATTTGCTCTCGATTGATATTGCAAATTTAAGAATATCATGGTGTTTCAATAGCCAGGAATGTTCAGAACGATAAAATTAACTGAGACGCGTGGAAATGGAAGTGGAATTAGACTGTTGATCTTCTCCCCTAGACATACACAAATGCTTCAGATTCACTACCACGCCATCGAGTACGGGGTTTCCAGGTTTGTACACTCCTTATGGTCTACTCAAACCCCATCAAAGTTTCATCCTCCCCAATCAACAGTAAGAGCACACAGATGTACCTAAGTATCAAGTGAAGAACGCCCTACCACTCCCCAATATTGTACGTCAATAATTACCTCAGTCCATATCTCAAATCTTTTCAGGGTATTAGGGGGTGTTTGGGAGCAAAAAATATACTACCATTAAAAAAATTTATAATATTTGACTACTACAATATAAATATAGTATTCAACTATTACAAGCTAAAATACTAATGACTGTTTGGTAGCAATTTATATACTACCATTTAAAAGCAATATATTTTAAAATTAATTTCCGGGGTATTGTTAAAATCTAAGGGGGGTGAATCATTATTTGCTTTTTTGAAAGTATTTTGATATAACAACTTTAATAAATATCACATAACAATAAAATTTTAAGAGTACTATTCTACTCAATTTCCTGATTCTTTTGATATCAAAAAAAGTAAGTTTTATATCTTCAAATTTTTAGATATTATATATTGTAGAGTTGAATAGTCAGAATATCACTTATTTCCTATATTCTACCATTCAAAAATTTTGTATGAGGACGAACGGTAGTATTTAGATACTACTATTTGATATCTACAATTTAAAAAGCTACCAAACATTTACGAGGTCAATATCCAAATACTACCAGTTGGATATTTTCAATGGTAGTATATTTTTTGCTTCCAAACAGGCCCTAAGTTATACAAAGATTTGAACTCTTGAATACCTGACATAATCATAATGTAATGAGTATCTTATCATGCATAGACGAAAGACTGCGGTTGGAACGATTCGGAAAGTTATGTCGTTTGGAGAAGTATTATCAGACTATATCACTTCCCCGCAGAACTCTAGTCAAAATAAAGATCTACGAATACCTACGTCTCCTGCAACCTACTCGTTTCTGATCAGCCTCATGTCCATCATTATCATCATCATGTTCTTCTTCTTCTTCAAGATAATTTGACTAGTAGAATACATATAGAAACCCTATCAATGCTTATATGTTCGATCAAAAAGTCTGATAGCTGCATATTGTCTCGACAAGTCTCAAACCATGGGAGGCTTCAAAGCTGCTGGAAGATAAAGCAATTCGAGTGAATAATGTACTGGTGATCTACTGAATGGCTTTTCACATATTTTTATTCAGTATCATGCGTGCTCTCTACTAACATATATTCAATCGCATGTTCCACCTTCAAGGAAACGCACAATTTCGCTCCTGCTAAGATTCATGCACGAAAATACCCACATATTTTCCATCAGTGAATCACCGCTTGCTCTCATTACCTTCCACAAATTCTCTCTAGTACTACTACTTAAGAAACCATTTTCTTCGGTATGGCAGAACTAGGCAAATACTAATGATACACCATGAGGCTACTTCAAGGACAGACTCAGAGGCCAAGGAGTGAGTGCATTGATAGGTTCAAAGTGGATCGAAAGTCGTTTTTCTGAAGGGATATTAACAAAATATGATAATTTTAAGGAAAACCGACAATTCAAACAATGAGAAGACATTCATCAACGATAGTGATAAAGAAACAAAACAGTATAAAAGCTGGGATTGAGTAGTTATAATGAGACGATATTAGGTTTCCGCAGAAGATGTAGTTGGAATAGGTCTAATATGACCAGTATATAAGCTGGGTGAGCTGACACAACATGATTCTGCCAACAAAATCCCAGAGAGGACCTTGGGTGCATTATCTTTCTCATCTTGGCTTCTACGATTGTATCAGAAAAGGTATCTGTCTACCGTGGTGCTCATATAACATCACAATGCTCAAGTTCCGAGAATCCAAACGATCAGATAGATGAAGTAAAATCATGTAAGCCGTGCATTGACTGAATAAAGATCTGTGGCAGTATTCGAAAGACCATTTACTACAGTGTTTTAGGGCTATACTAAGCCAGATAGGTAATATTCAAGAGAGCGTAGCAGGGAAACGAAATTAGGAAGAGTTGGTTGGAAGATACATAATTCGGGCGGTCAGTATTATTTTCCTAAAGATTAACAAAACATTTCATTCAACTACTAAGAATAGCATAGAAAAAGAGAACATGACAGTGGAAATAGAACGACGATAATAATAAGTAAAAGACGACAATACAATCACTACATTTTGAAGTTATCAGATGACATGCTCTCCACGACCATTTCTTGAGGATGAAGCCCAAAAAATAAAGACGTGGTTATAAAATACTCGTTGGACTGATTCGTCACAGTTTGAGCTGCACCACTCCCTCATTCTCTTGAGTGTAATGGTTATGAGTATGATGGTATGTCTTACTTTTTGCACCATCAGGGAGAGGCAGATGTTTAAATATCCTAGAGACTTGGTCCAAGCTGGAGAGAATGCGGTGAATATATGGCGCATTGACTGAATGATGACGCTATAGCTTGGTAGGAATTCACTTCAAGCCCCTCAATGAATGTTATTGTCATATGTCACCATCTAGATAGTCTATTTCCCCGCCTTTAGTGAATTTACCTCAACTGCGGGGTCCATCACACGTAGATTGAGCAGATATCATAATGACATCGCTACTCATGAGTTTATCTCCTACAAATCTGTAAAGCTATGCGGTCTATACCGCTGAGTGCCAGCTATCTACTCAAGTCAATGATACTAGATGGGTGATTATTTCCCCTGATTTACTTTGGGAAAGGGGTGCATGGGAGGAGTAGATGGATATGTTAAGTATGAGTGTTGGATGACTTGGTAAATATGACAATATTAATGTGGGAAGACAGCGTGAAAAGCTAAAACTCAAAGGACATGATCGGACGATATCATTTACCAATCAACGCTTGTCAAAAATAATTTCCAAATGTCACAGAAGAGCCAATACTATGATGTCCATGTTGTATAATAAGGCCCCCCCCCCTTCCCCGCCCCTAGTTCGGGTTGATTTTTCCATGTTTCTCATAGCTTTGATTACAACAGTACATGAAAATCGATTGTTTTTATATCCCACCATCCCTCAACCTGGAAACCCATAGTTCTCCGCACAAGGCTGAAAAAATGGAACGTCCCCCGCTTCAAACATTCACTATTTCTTCAATAGTGTGTAAATACCAGTCCATTCTCCAAATGAGTGTGGTTAGTATCCCACTGTATCTAGAATACTCTCTCGAGACGCCTTATACTGAACAGGCAGAAGCGAAGCCGTAAAGGTCGCAATATATAGTATTGCTCGTTATTTGGGAGTAGAGACCAACATATCTGTCTCCTCTGGTCGAGGTCTCTTCGTCTAGCCTGTGTGTTGCTCTCGTCTCTGTTGTAGAAGGTGTTTGTTTGAAGCTGGGAAATCTTCTATATTCAGAGTGGACGAGTATATATATAAGTGACAGTGATAGATTCAAATACTACCGGTGAGACTGCATAACTTCCCAGCCGAAAAAAGCACCATGTGTAGGCACGTCCTGAAATGCTATCGATTAACATACTTGACAGCCTTTGAACTATAAACAGTGAAGATACATTATGCAAGAAGAGTGATAACTTATGTATATCCAGAAGGCGCAGGATGACCTCCACATATTGTATGTGTCATTCTTGGTGTTGCAACTTCTGGTTCCCACTGGCTCCCAGTAAAGATGGCTTCGTACTGTACTCTCACCTTCCATGTATACTCGCCTAGATCTACCTTCTCAACCACGGCCAGCATCACTGACCTCTGTTCCTGGCTATCTAAAAGATTGTAAGTGGTTACGAGTCGCAAAATAAAGACCACAATAGCCACCAACTGTGGGCTGTTGTGCATTTGATTCATGCTTGCTTTTGTTGCAAAGAAGGAACAAAGACCTGACTGCCGAGCTAGTTTCAGAGCTGTCTCCCACTCATCTGGTTTGTTGCAGTGAACATTGATTGGAACTGATCATTCATTGAAGAACCAAAGATGGAGCTCCTCAGAAATCTTCCTCGCGACGAGGTCAACAGATACGGTTACATTACCCAGTATCATACCTCTCGGTGGATACCTCTAGAAGAATAGCCATTATCAACGTCTATTTCTACCATAACGAAGACTATGGTGCTTGTATTTGTTTCCTTTATGCTAAATCAAGAAGACAGGCGACTGTGCGATACGTCATTGCACGATATTTGAGCCACGCTGAAGGTGATGGTTCTCGTCTGTATGCTACCGTCGTCCAGTTCTGGAATGAATGGTAAGGCAATCAGAGGGACGGTGTATGATGGAGTTGGGTCGGTGATCGATACACGCGTATGATATCGACACTGAAGGAAAACGGGGGTCTTAATATGGATCTCAACAAGTGAGAGGTGGTTGATAGTGATTGAACGAGTATATGATGTCGTATGGTATAGAGACATCTAGGACATATCTCGTGTCAGACTATATGCATATTAGCTTAGAATTCAGGGCTGATCAGAAGCATAGAGCATGAACTTACTTCGTCTTTACTTTGCTGCTGGATCTCGCTCGTTAGATCGGCAACAGGATCTCTTTACCGTTGCATAGAGCTAGTGAATGAACACAGCCAAATAACCCACTCGAGTCCTTTTTGGTGGAATATGGAGCGAGGTCATAGGAATCGGTCTTGGGGAGATCTGACTTGCCAAGGAATTCGGGGCTTTGATCAACTGTGCCATCAGTATCGAAGCTGCTACTTGCGAGGTAACCTGCGTAGTATTCTTATCATATCATCAGTACAATAAAACTCAATCAAAACTCGGGATATACAAACATTGATCGGCTTCCGAACACATAGATCTCGTTGTGAGACCAAGATGGAAACTAGCACTGCCATGCGTATACATAATTGTCGAAGACTCTCGAGATTGGAGATAATATTAAACACAATGGAGGTAGCCACGCGACTATAAAAAGAGAGAGAATACAGTCGTTCCTCCGGAGTTTGATGTATTCAAGTTGTGAACAATAATTGTGGTGGCGGTCGTAATTCGTAGCTTGCCAATGTCATGAAGCTAGAATACCGATGGATTCCAGCGAATAGCTGTAATCCAGAATTACGCCATCTGAAGGATCGAGCGCCAGAACAATGGCTGCTGTCAATCTGAAGCGCTGGAACTTCCATGAGCGGTCTTGTCGATCTTATTTCCGCGATGAATAGTGACTGAGAACTGGCCTGTTTGAATATCTGCAGCCGTTCCGTCTGCATTTAAACCGCACCAATTTCAAGTAAATGTGCGAATTGCTTATGGTAGACCAGGTAGTGGGTAGAAGCCTGATTCTGTGGGAGGGGGATTCGAGGTTTGGCGATGCCGTTCAACCATAAATCGGAATTTCATATTATGACTGCGAAAGATAAGCAAGTGTAAATTAGATACAAATAGTAGTCCCTGGAATTAATGAAGCCCACAAAGTACTCACTCAATCGTCAATGACCTGTAAATATCGGTGCTAGTGTACACGAAATTGAAAAACCAGCAGAATTGCACGTAGAGTTACCGTGACAAGCGTGAAATGACAAAACGCAGCCTCGAAGGACCAGGCTAACCTACCGTCTGATCTTCCTACCCAATGGATATAAGGAGAAACTAATCACCGGCCGCTTCGCTACCAGTGTATATTATCACACTGTTGATTTCTAAATTTTCTCTCTTCAGCATTCACGAGGTCTGCCAGCGATATCAAATATCGCACTTATTACTACCAGCAAAGCTACCAATTGAACACTGCAAATAATTTGCCATCATCTGGTACGTATATATACCCTTTTCTTTCTTTCATCCTCTCAAGTATCCCCATCATGGTGTTTTCACTGCCCAAAACCGTGTTTTCAGTCGCGTTTTATACACAATCGAGAGATTTCGACGTCCTTCCTCCAATTATGATACACAAATACACAACGAAACTGCATACACAATATTATAAAAGGAATTGGGGTGTGTTTGGGGTTGTCGTGTCTCATGCATGTGCATACCCTTACAAATCTGACCTCCTATTTAACCGAGAATTTTGTTTTGAGAGACAGTCTATAGGTGGGGTCGAGGGAACAACCAACAACAATCGGCGCATGTTTAAAGTAAACTGCCAATGATTTTTTTGCTACTGCTGGTTCTTGTTGGTGTTATCAGCATATGAATTCTTCGAATAATGTGCCATAGTGTGGTATTGTTTGATGTCTTGCTATGCGTTGTCGGCGGATGTTTCATGATGATTGAGATACTTTGGTATATTGTTTATCTGGGATTGAGCTTTGTTGAAACTTCCATTGCATATCTTCCAAGAATATTATATCATAGTATGGAATTTATGATGCTTTTTGTACTCTTTCGAGGTGTCTTCTCCAGGAATCCTTCGACAATTGAAGGATGATGGTATATTGTTCGTTTAGGACCGGGCTTTGTTTGCACTGTTGGTGTATATCTTTCAGACAAATTATGCCATAGTTTGGTATAATTTGAGGCTTTTGAGCTTTTTGAAGCTTTTGAGGTGTTGCATGCAGAAAATATTGGATGGTTGAGAAAGTTCTGTTCGGATTTAAGCTTGTCAGTGCTGTCTTCGAAAACCATTCATAGATAGTGTGCTATATCATGATTTGTTCAATGATCTCTGGGGTTTTGTACCCAGAAAAGATCCGACGGTTGATGGTTATTGGCATATCATTTTGTTGAGACTTGTTCCTCTTGATACTATCAGCTTTTGTCTTACTTGACTAGGGTGCTATAGTGTAGCATGCAATAAGCTTTCAAAGGCGTTGTTCACAGTAAAACGATAGATGATCAGGAGATTCTGGTATATTATTCTATTGGAGTTGAGAAATACTGATGCTGTTGGTATATGTTTTATATGATTAATGTGCTAAAGTCTGGCCTAAATTGATTCTTTCATAGTGTTGTTTACAGACTACTTGAGATGACTGGGTGGACTTTCTGTCAATTTCTAGTTCAAGGGGGAGCAATAGTCTATTTTTGACTCTTGGCTTCTTCGAAAAGTTTGCTGTATTTTAGCAGAGATTAAGACTTTAATTGCGTTGTCGGCTGGTAAACTAGAGATTGTGATACCATTAGGCAGCTTGAAAAGAAACAATGTACTACTATCATGGGAATTTTCTTGGCATATTGTGGGATATAGTTTGATATACTGTGCAGTTATATAGCTCATTATTTGAAGTATTTTGGCCAATATTGCAGGTTGTTCTATATTGGTTGGTCATTAGGAAGAGTTTCGATCTATGTCTCCTGCAAGCAGTACCAACGTGTGATATTATTCAGAGCTTTTTGGAGTATTATATGCACAGTAAGTGCGTCTATAGTTCAAAAGCATTGTATACTGTTTAGCATTTGGCGATTATGTCTCAAGGACATGTGGTGACTGTGGTTAATTGTCCTAACCAGTTTGATTCCATCAATCAATCTGATTGTCCCAGTGGTTCTAACTTTCCTAGGTAGTCTTATTGTCCTAAACAGTCTACTTGTTTCAGTTAATCTAATTTTCCCAATGGTTCTAATTTTCCCAGTAGTTTTAGTTTTTCCAGTGGTTCTAACTGTACCAGTAGTTCTAGTTATCCTGGGCAGTCTGATTGTACCAGTGGTTCTAATTATCCTAATCACTCTAATTATCTAACCAGCACTCACACATTCACCCNCATTTTCCCTTCTCACAATAACCTTAAAAACACAAACTAATCACCCAATACAACTAGAAACAATGGCCCAAGCACCACCCGGCACCACCGTCTATGAGTTCGGCACCCGCCCCAACGTCGCCGCGGCCGCAATCCCCTACGTCCCCGGTCTCCCCGCCTTCTCCGCTCCCGCCGACGGACAGCCAGAGACCCTCTCGCGCCTCAAACAGCGCTGGAACGGTTCCTGCAAGGACTGGGAGTCGCGGGCAAAGGACGGCACTTACCGTCGCTTCGGGGTAGTCTGGTATCGAAAGACCCGGCACCTCGTGCTTCCTCCTACTTTGGCAGGAGGCTTGATTTACGTTCCTTCGGTGGTGAGCACTGAGTTTATAAATAGAGATGGCTGTTGACATGGTTTCTAATTTTTGTATATAGTTGTGGAGAGCCGCTGCGCCTGGTCGTAGCGACTTCAATGTTGCAATGGGTCCCACCACCCACATCGGTGCCGCGGTATGTGTATCTGTTGATTTTTGGGTATAAATACTGATTGTTCACAGCAATTCGGAGCTGCGTTGTTGGCCAATGGCCTGCCTTCTTCGGCGGGTCTAGACGCCATGCTAGTGAGTTATTTAAATCAATCTCTGTCCACAATCTATTGTCACATACTGAGCGTTTCAACAGGCTGCCGTTCAATTGCCCAGGGTGGCCGGTGGGCTCGGTGGTCCTGGTGGTGGTCTCCCACTTCTTGCTCCGGCTCCTCCTCAACTCGTAAGTTTTAATCCCGCTTTGAATGTCCGTTTCAGTATCTGACATTGTAAATAGCCTCTTCCGAATCCCGTTCCCGCTGTTGTCCCCGCTGCCCCGGCACCCCCAGCACCTCCAATCCATGCCCTTCCCCCCGCTGCTGCTCCTACTAGTTTGCCCGCTGGTCCGGTCCCCGCTCCTCCTCCTCTTCAGGCTCCTCTCGTCTCCTCCTCCTCCTCCGCCTACTCCTCCGACGAGGAAGAAGAGGACGATCCCACTGGCGAGTGGACCGAGATGCTCCTCCGCCAGGGGGACATCCAACCAAGAAACCGCTCCGTACGTACATGACTAAGCTCTTGCTTCTCTATATTACAATCGAAAAACCCCGCTAATAATCGGTATACAGCTTTGAATAGTATTTTGTACCAGTAGAATTCGGGGTCACTGCTTGCATACCCATTACTATTAAATGAAAGAAAGAAGAAAGTCCCTTCGGGCACACGCGAGATGCGATAGAACTTAATTTCCCAAATCTGCTCGTGATATATATACTGTTGACCTATCGTGATAGGTCAATACTATTCCTGATTGGCTACTCATAATAACCCATTCTCCACTTCCCCAAATCTCGTAAACCCTCGCTTAGACCTCGACGTTTTCTATATAAGCGACTCTAACCTCCAACCTCCCCTTCCTTCTTCATACAGAAGGGAGGCCGATCAGTACGATCAATCAACGAAGCTGACCCGTCTAGCGCGGAAGAACGATTCTATGCACTCCTGCTCGCCGCTCCAACCTTTTAATTTCCAGGAAAATTTGTAGTAGCAAGTGAATAATAGAAAGTAACGTACGGGGTACATACAAAACACGATGGAATTGTATTCATCTGATATATTTCTACTATCAACCCTGTAATACTTATCTCATATTCCATAGACCATATACAAATCTAGGTTAGGATAATAGTCAGTCACATATCCATGGACCCCCNNNNAGTTACCACCAAACCGGACGAGACAATGTATTCAGTAACACCCAAAACCCCACCCGGAGAACAAAACAACGCATAGTTCTCATACATGACTCCCAATCCTTGTAGGAGCGCTCTAATTCTAATTTCATCCATCCAGTATTATCCACAGCTTAAATAACCAAATACCACTTCCCCCTTTAGCACCCTTATCTCGCTTCCTCAATTCCTTCCGCACTAGCTTTCCTCTCGCTTAGCCTGTCACATTTTCTATTTAAGTCACGTCATAGACCTCAAGCTACCCAAATTTTCTTTTACTAGATTAATCAAATCATTCCCTACCCGGTTCGCCAAGTTTGCGTTTCTGCTAGGAGATTTTTTTTTTGAGAAATTATTAGGTGATGTGAAGGTTGTTTTAGATTCGTCTGTTGGGAATTTGAGGTATGGATGGCGATGATAATAGACGCGGATGTATAGTTATATTTATTAGATTATCGGATGAGTTGTGAAGGGATGTGGGGATGATAGATATATTTTAGTAGTCTTATGAACAGCGAAGGAGATACTTAGATAGTTGGTCTTGATACAAATTACGAAGTATTGTATTTATAAAGGATTTCGATGGGATAGGATGGATCTATTCATGATAGTGATAGGATTGTCGTTTTTAGAGAAGAGAGATGATGGGAGGTGAGGTAAGAGGAGAATAAGAGAGGAGATCTATACAATACGCTTTGAAGATGAACGAACGACAAGAGAGATAAAAGATCAGACGAGAAATATTCAAACAATATACACTCAAAAATAAAAGATTGAAATAGTATAAAAGAATAAGTAAATACCTAAGTAGACAAAATCAATTCTATTCCGATTATTCTATATTAAAATCCACTTTACTTATATTCTAATATATAATCAAATAAATAAAAGATTATATAAAAGATATAATATAATATATAACAAATATATAATAGAAAAAATAAAAAGGAATTAATTAAAAAATAACAATTTAAATACCTACGTGAATATAAAAATAAATATAAAAAGATCTTTTTTACAAAATACAATACTAATATAAGCAACCTTACCCCACCTACTTAACTACTAGATATTTATTAATAAAATCTCTTATACAAAGTACGAAATACAATTAATCATTTTTTAACTATCAATCAACAATATATATTTCCAATCAAGAAATAAATCCAACACTAACAATCAAATACTCTCAAAAACATTTCTCTATTTTTCCCGAATTTATAATTTATACTTTTGTCTTAATTCTAAATAGTTGGTTTTGGATTTAAGTTATAAGTGAGTGGTTGGAATAGGAATTTACGGGGTATTTAATCATAGGTACAGTATCATAACCTAACCGGCCAGCAATGGAAAAACATCCTTACCTCCATTTCCTACATCTCCCAAAAAAAAAAACATTTTCCATCTTTCCATCCAATTATTTCTCTCGCGATTGTTTGTTTATTTGTTTTGATTTTAATATGATTTGATTTGATTTAATTCAATTCGATTCGATATAATCTGATTTATCGCAATGAATTGATTCAAATACCCGTCATAGATGCCATGCAAATGCATGTCGCATTTGAATTGTTCCCGTCAGCAATGAACAATGAACGAACGTGCACGTCCGCACGTCACTGCTGTAAACCGAGGTATCTATCTACATCTGCATCTGCATCTGTACATCTCCGCATCTCGAAGGTCCTGGACTTCCTGACTTTCATATAAATAAATCTTCACTCGAGTTGAATGTTGAATATTGAATATTGAATTGCAAGACGAAAACATCGCGAGAAAAGTTTCTCATTTGTTGTTCTTATTCGTGATATACGAATTCAATCAATTGTATCGTCTCAATCGTTGTTAAGATGACGTCGGATCCCAAGATCATATTATATCATTACAGGTTCTCGCCATTTGCTAAGAGGTGCGTTGATGTTCTTCTTCTTGTTCCTCCTCTTCAACTACTGAAATCAATGTTAATCTTCGAAAAGAATTGTTTGGTATCTGAACCTTCGTGGTATTCCATATTCCGAATGTCTTCAAGCTCCAATCATGCCAAGGCCTGATGTGGAAGCATTGGGTACCAAGTATCGTCGCATACCCATCGTCGCCATCGGTCGTAACATATACAACGACACGCGATTGATTCTACAAAAGCTTGAGAAACTGTTTCCCGATTATCCACAAATATCAGCATCTTTGCCGGATCAATTGGCCACGGAAAAGCTTCTTGAGTTTTGGACCGTCGATGGTTTATTTCTACGAGCAGCACAGTTGATGCCGTTGGACTTACCGTTACTCAATGATGCTAAGTTTACATCGGATCGTGAGAATTACACTGGCAAAAGCTGGGAGAAGGAAAGTCTTGCTAAAGGAAGACCGGAAGCTTTGGTAGCTTTCCAAGGCGCTTTTGAATTTTTGGAGAATACATTTTTCTCGGATGATCGAGAGTGGATTCTTAAAACTTCAAGTCCAACTTTGTCGGATATTGAAGGTATGACGAGATTTCAGACAGTTCAATGATGATGGATTCGTACTGACTGAAGTTTAGCTGTCTGGCCATTTCATTGGTTAACCACGTTGCCTGGTGCATTACCAGAAAATTATATTTCGCCTCAACAGTTTCCAAGAACATTTGCGTGGATAGCCAGGTTCGATGAGGCAACTAAATTAGCTGCAAAGTCGGTTCCTAAACCGGAAACTCTCAAAGGACCGGAAGCGATTAGAATCGTAGGTGCATCCAACTTTGTAGAGTTAGATGAGCTAGTGGATGTTCAAGATCCTACCGGACTTCAAAAGGGGCAAGAAGTTGAGGTCTGGCCAATCGATACTGGTATGAATAATAAGGATAGAGGTTCTTTGGTGGGACTTTCATCACATGAGATCGTTATCGAATCTCAAATGAAAGATGGGATAAAAGTTAAAATCCATACCCCACGGCATGGATTTAGAATCAGAGGCGTTAGTAGAGATGGAGGAAGTATATCGAAACTTTGATGCATGCATGGCTGATTGGATTGAGATCCGGTACTTGGGATTTCGGAATTTCGGATGTTGGCCCGGCAAGTTAAGTTAAAAAAGTAGCTTAATGAGGGGAGGCGATAGCAAGCATTGTCTCTTTCTCTTTTCATCTTTTCGTCCTTTTGTCCGTTTGTACTCCCAATCTGAATGTCAATCTCAATCCCCAAAATGACAATTCTTTTGTGGAAAAGAAAGGGTGCCTAGGTGGGATGAATGGCATAAGCACCAAACACAGGGTGACAGGTAAAACCAAACCTTGACCATTTCTAGCTTCTTCGGTCGGCGATAAGGGATCAGTATGGACCGCCGTACTCATATTTGCACGGGCATAAAATACTCGAGATATTGGTTACCCGTGCTCAACTTTCGGGCACTGTACAGTCTGTACTTCGTACTACTACAACAAATCGCCTTTGCACACGAACGTATGATACCTACCTAGGTACCTATGGATAGGTAGCGATAGCAAAAACAAGCACCTGTTACACCAAAACACCAAAACACCAAATTATATCCCCATGCCATGGTCCATGAGGCAAAACTGACGCGATTTAAGATCTAGACCTGAATCTAATGAATAATCCATCGGGAGAGTTCACTGGTGTACCTCTGCCACTGTACCTAGGTAGTTAATATCTTCAAAAGTGTCCACTGTCGACATTATTAAGAAAAGTCAAATATCAACGGATGGGTAATAAAGCAAGGTAAAGCAAGGCAAAGCAAGGCAAGGCAAGGCAAGGCAAAGCATAACCAAATGGTATAACTAGGTACCTAGGTAGAGATTATAGTAAAGACCTTCAAAACAACCTACTCACTCTATTAATGCACTAAATTCTTTAGATGCCTTGGTAGTCAGATAACCTATACTCGCCCTGGCTCTGGCTCTGGCTCTGGCTCTTATCAACAATTATTAGAATGTTGGTTGTAACTTGCAATTTAGGTCTCTATCGCTTACCATAGTAATTCAATCCTTGTTCAATCCTTGTTCACTCATTTTTTTTTCTTCTTTTCCTCCTTCTTCTTCTTCTTCTTCTTCTTTCTTTCTAATCAAGGAGTCTTATCCTCCGAATGTAGTATAGTGAACTCATCAATAAGGTGGAGTAATTCTTCAAATCAAATGAAATGATTGGTTCAACAGGAAAATAGGACATGACTTTTGGAACCCACGCTAGGTAATTCAAAGCATTTCCCCCC
>NGKG01000005.1:362402-404797 GCA_002162505.1 Myriosclerotinia scirpicola | reverse complement strand
GTTTAGACCGGGAAGAGTTCCTCCCACGGACAACTTTTCCCCGGTTCTATTGCTCTCCTTGCGTGTACTTGACGTAGCGCTTGATTGCTCCTTTGGAGCTTCAGTATTCGTGGCTCTTTTCGTAGCTTCTGCTTCATGTTGTTTTGCGTCTGGATTGGGGGGGCTTTAGGCTGGGGAGGGTTCCTCCTGTGGTGAACTTTTCGCGCATCATGGTATTGATTGATGGATGAACGGAGACTTGCGTTGGAAAAGAAGGTTCAAAGGCTCAATAGATCTGGATCAATTCTGTGTAGGTTTGAGAGAAAATTGTTTTTATTTGGATATGTGAATGAATTAGATTCGAGTTCTACTGTAATGACGATTAAATCATAGCTTCATATAGATCTTTAAATTATCATTAATAATTATATCAATATAAAGCCAAATTCCAATCGAGTAAGCTTTTAGGTCAAGATTTAAGCTAGTTATTATTTATTATTTCCTTTTTTTTAAACTTTATAATTGATTTTTATATAAATCAATAATTTTAGCGTTAAAAAGTTGTATCAGCTTTAATAGAAAACTAAAGATATTAATCGTAAAGCTTTATTTATAGTCTAGCTATATAAAGTCTTAACTGGCGGTTACGAAACCTAATGTTGTTTATTTGTATATATTCTAATAAATATTTTTCGCAAACGATTAATTTTTTCGCTGTAGTAATTCAAGAGTTTATATCTTCTTTGTTATTTATAAGACTACTATATAGTAACTTTGACGTATAAACGAAATGAGTTTTGATTATTATATGATAAATAACTATATTATTAATACAGTCTTTTAAAGCGAAATTGAACTCTATATATTCAAGTTTCTATTTATTTTAATAATATACATAGTATTCAATAATATTATAAAAATCTATTCTGAAATTTTTTAATCCTGATTCTTTTTTAAATTATATTTCTAGATCCAAGATATAACAAACTTGAATATCAAATTTCCAAATTCGATACTCAGTCTAAACCCTCCCAATCTTGAAACTAGATCAAGAAGAAACAACGTCACTAGCGCCCACGCGAACTCAACGGCCATGAGATGACGCCAGGAAAGTTCTTGCAGTTGCAAACGTGGGAGTGTACTCTAGGCCTGCTACATGCGTTTCCACATGCACAACCCGCGCCATCTCTCATGGGACGAAAACATGTGTTTTTGGCAAAGTAATTTCTCTCGTCTTGGTTTGGGTGTGCCTTATCTCTCTTCCTCATCTGCGCTCGTTCTTTCTGTTGGCGGATTTTTTCCTTTTCTATATTCCGTCTATCTTCTTCATCTAATGCTTTGAGGTGTTCTTCTTCTTCTTCTTTTAGTTTGAGAATTTTTATTTTATCGGCCGATCGCTCGGCTTTCAAGCATTCTGCGTCTCCGTGAGAATTTCTGGTTCGGCTCCTGTTATTTTTACTCCGAGATCTTCGATGAGATCCTTGGTCATCATCTGTCTCCTGGTTTGATTGATGATGGCCACCATGTCCTCGGGAATTTACAAAATCTGCGAACCCTTGAACTTTGCTTCCTCGTGGGGGAGTTTCAACTGGTACATTAGCTTGTTGCGTACTTGAGTAATATCTATACTGGCGAGAGTCTGAAGATGTTCTATCTCTCTCGGCGCTTCTCGCTCGTCCTTTAATCTTCTGTCGTTCTCTGAATGCTTGGGACCTTTCTCGTCGAAAATACTGCCATTCTTTGAATAGCCATAGAGTATCTTCTTTATTATAATCGTCGTTTACTTTTGCCCACCAATCATCCTCTATTTCGCTGTAAGTCCATTGTTCTTTCCCTTCTCTAGTATCAGGAGCATGCAACTCATCTATTCTCCAAAGCTTCGGCTCTTCTTCGGGTTTGTCTTTGTCTTTTCCTTTGGCAGCACGTTCTTTGGGGGCTTCTCTACGCGTTTCTTCATCAGTAGTTTCTGCATCACTTCTATTTCCTCTGTCATCGCCAATAGGAGGCCTTGGGAGGCGAAAAATTTCCCATGTAGATGATTTCTGGCTCTTGCTGCGTGCGCTCTGCAGCTTTTCTTTCTCTTTTGCTGCAGCTTCCGGTTCTTTCTTTTCTTTCGCTTTCTTTGCTTCTTTTTCTGATTCAAGCTTGTACTTCGAGGGTCTTTCTGCTGCACCAACGGGGGGTTTCGAAGTAGGGAGGTCTTCTCCCAAGCTAATCTTTTCATATGGCATAATACTAATTTAATAATGTTTAAAGACTTGTATTGCGTTACCGAGGAAATTCAAAGAGCTAAATGGATTGGTATTTGGATTTTGAGGGAGACTTTTGCGTCTTGGAAATGATGGAGAATTAAAATAATAGATTCGTTACGACCATAGTGGATATAGTCTCTTATACATCACTATATAAACCAAGTTACCACTAAGATAGACTCTGGGTCAAAAATAGAGGCGATAATGAATCCAAGCTCATAATTATTCGAAACGAGCTTTGGGTGATGATTTGTGAGCTCGTTTCGAGCTCAATAATTCGATGCTGATAATACATACAGTATGGCCATCTGGGGTCATGACCGTTTATTATGAATGATTCATTTTCTCGTTATTGCTTTTGGTGAATCTATAATTAGCATCACTTTGAGAGGGACGAAGTAGTATAGTATATCGCTTCATCTAATCACCTATTGATGATAATCTAGAGCCACAAATGCACGCATTAATACCGTATGATCGAATTATTCATGTCCCGATACTATTGATTGTTTGAAAGACAAAGAGTATTATAAATATGCGAAGATCTTAAGCTCCTGCTACCCCTAGCCCAATCCTTTGCTTGGCCTGATTATATGAGATCCTATACCCATGGCTTTGCTCGTGGATATGCCTAGGCCTAGTCCTAATCCTAACTCTTGTACGCTCATCCCTCCTTCGTGCTGGAAGTTAAGTAGGTCGAGTAGGTCGAATTGAGGTTGTGCACTAGTAAGGCTGAAACGTAAAACTTTGTAGAATCAAAGTGCGGGGACATGTGTAAATGTTGCAGGTGTATACGTAGAGTACTAGTTTAAAACTACTAAACAGTAATATTTCTTATTAGTAAGGTATTACCATTACTTCGAAGTATAATCAAGCTAATGTAAGATAATTCTTTTAAACTTACATAATGCCTTGTAACAAATAAAACTCTAAAGTTGTAAAGAGTGGTGTGTATAGTCGGGTTTCCTAGCGCTGATCTTAATAGGAGAATCAGTATAGCGATTTGGGGCCATATCCGTTCAACAGGTTACTTGATTGACCGGAATTAGCCCTAGATATTCGTCGGACTAAGACATGCTATAGAGAGGTCGCCACAATAACCGCTGAGGGATTTGATACCATCCTGTCTCGGACAAATAAGGACTTGTTGTCTCTGTGCGCCGTAATTGATTATAAGATGGACAGACGGTCGTGCTGGTCTTGATGGGATATTGAGGCTCAGATTGCCTTGCGGATTTCCTCGCGAAATGGTGGCGGGGTCAGGGGTGATACTGCTTACATAAGCTGGTCGTCAACAGTCACGTACCCAACGCCCTTCCTCTGGCAAAAATCCATCGCATAATATCCATTCTTCTCAATTCTCAACTTTTACCATTGCGTCTTTCCTACCCTGCGTTTATCCTGTATCTCATCTTAATCCAATATAGTTGACTACTTGATGACCTCAATATGCAATTTATCAAACACCTTGCCCCGGCGTCGTGCATAACACTTGGCTCAGACAGAAGCTGATGGACTTCGACGGCCGTTAGTCAAGATAAAATCTGAAGAGATGTTGCTGCGTTTTCGACTTAATATATAAAGAACTGGCAAACTCCACATACAGACAGAAACATATCCAGCTTTCTGATAGAACGGCGAATATTACGAAGAATACAGGATCTAAATCGTCTCCACGATGTTTAGACGCCTGCGAAAGTCTCTCTGATTTAGTTGTCCCGTCTATACATTGGCTCTGCTAGAAGATGAAGTCCAGGTTATAAATACAACAACTGAATCCGACAATCGATGGTTGCATTAACCCATTGGAACACCACCAATCAAATTGGACGGGAATATCCAGATATATCTTGCGATAGTATCAGTAAAGATTAACTTAAATAATTGGGAACTGACGAAAAGCATGCAATTTTTAAGGATTTCTTAGCCGAGAATGATGATCAAGACAAGTCTGCGTTGAAGCCTTTGAAAAGATTAAAGATATTAGCCCCAGATATTGCGAAAAACTTTGAACTAGCACCAAGTTTATTGGAAGATTTCAAATTTAGTCTCGTCAATGATCAGATTCCAAAGTCATGGCTCGCTGTTAGCTATTGTTGGTCGCCCAAGTACCAATCATCTGAGGCCCGAGGGACAAAAGATAATCTTGGGAGTATCAGAAGAACATCCATTACCATGAAACCCAGTACTCTTTTACTCTATATTTCCGAGTTCACCAGACGAGATGAAGGAATTTGGGCTGATCAACTATGCGTTGATCAAAATAGTCAAAACGAAAAAGGAACCGCGATACCAGCGATGGTTGCAGTGTACAAAAATGCACAAAAATGTATAGTACTCATCAATGACGTCATTGCGTCGAAAGTAGAAGTTGATTGGTTTAAGTAGTTTATACCAGTGTTTGAACCCGTTCGGAAATCATAACAATTTATCGTCCTTTCACTAGCGAGAGTCCCCCCTTTGTGGAGAAGATGAAACATTTCCGCAGTTGCTTCGAGAAGATATGTTTTTCGAGATGGCTCATGAGGGATTGGCTTGGTGCTCGCATGAGATGAGATTGGGACAGCGATACAGGGATCAGATTTCATTATTTGCTCACGGCTCACTTCTAAAAATTAGGTACTGCAACAAGTTTTCTCTGCTGCCCAAATGAAGCGGATCTGGATAATCTCCCCAACTCCCACTCTCTCCCACACTTTCAGAAGACGAAATTTTCAATATTTCCATCTCATTTCCATCGGCTGCAGATTGGTATCACTTCCGCTTCTCTTCATTCCATCACAGAACCTCATACATATTCCAAATATCTATCTCAGTACCTCTAGTATCAGACTTTGGCTGTGGTCTTGATCCTAATTCAAATAATTGCCCCGGTTTTGAACATGATATCTGGCGTCCTCGTATCCAGCGTGTTATTGAGCTCCTTGAGATGTGGGAGAAGAGCGTGGCTTGTGTATTGTACTGCGGGGTTGACTGGACGTTGGACATTGCTTTTAAGTGCGGGTTTTCTTTAATTTAAAGGGAGAAAGCTTGGTGATCAAAGGATCCAGGGTGTTTTAACAAAGATTCCAAGGCTTCTGGGCTTGGAGAGTTGATGGGAAATGGAGAAGAGAGTTTGAAATGGATGGGAAATACCCAGGGGTTGAAAGTTGTTAACGCGATACTGAAATTTAAAAGTTGGGTGCTTTCATGGGGATACTAATTACCTGGGGCACGGGAAGCAAACGCTTGGGCGTGGGGAGGGAATGGAAAAGAGGCTGGTTAGAGATTGGGCTTTGCAACCTATGGAGCGAGGGGCGAATGAATATGTCATGAAGGAAAAGACGAGATTTTTCATTGATCTCTCGATTAAAAATGAGGGGAAGAGTGAGTGGAAGAAGATCGAAGGGTCTAAGGTTTATGGGTCACAGTGATTTGTTCGTCCTGGTATGTATGATCCTTGATTTATACAGTACATAGTAGTCTATCAAGAAACGGAATTAGATGAAGCTATTTCCACATTTTTGACGATTGGGATCTTTATGCTTGGAATAACTATGGCCCTTTTAGGTCTTTTGATTGTGATTTTGAAACTTGTAGTAGCTCATTAATGCATCTGAATTCTTAGCGCGGCTGTGAGGACAATGGCGTGGAGAGTGTGGACTGTGTGACTTTGAAGTTAATGTTTGGTACAGACGTGGAGACTTATTAAACATTAATATGAAGCGTGAAATATTACTTAATCAAGGGAGGTTTATATAAGTTATAACATTAACTCAAAGTGTACATTATTGTTAGACGGGACGCAATCCACGTTGGCTTGAGTTTTTGGATTTGAAGTCACGGTCATGGTATTGGTTTGAATTTCGATTAATTCAATACTAAAGTCCGTTAGGCCTACAATTGAATGCTGTCTACCTAGAAGCATACCAAAAAGTATCTTAAGCATCTCATAACTTCAATCGCTGTCGTTACAACTTTTATCGTTGCAAGTTTTGGTTGGACTATGGCCTCAATATGGTTGGCATCGGCCACGGTCACTGGTGGTCTCTGGCTGTAGTGTTGGTAATAGACCTTTTGGAGCGTTAGTAAAGGAACGGAATCTTTAAACCCTTGAGAGACTGTTGTTGAACTGAAGACCTAAATGCATCTTCCCTGTTACGATCGATTTTTTGACATATTTTAGACTAAATAGTTGCGTATGATTATTGTAGTGCCTTCGGTGACGAGTTCAACTGTCACGCTTGAGTTATCGGTAAGTTTAGATGGTCACTACGGCCAATTTTCCTGATGAAAATGGGCATAGTCATGTTGATATGAATGATGGGAGGAGCTGTTCGTTTCCGAAAAGAAATTTGGCAGCCTCTCTCAAGCTTTCTTAATAAAATTTCCATTCATTCCTATGATGTTTGAACTTCGGAGATTCAGCACGCATGCATTAACCGTATTCAAACAACCCGCTCTAACAATAACATAACTGTATGTTAAAAAGCACCAAAAAATGACCCAAAATTAGCCCCATACCATGAAGTAAGGATGCGTCTTCTTATTCCACCTCTATCAGGCTTTCGACTTCAACTTAGAAAGCGCTTTTGTAAGCCCCGAGCGTCTTTTCCTCCCTTTGTCAACTTCTCCGGTGTTCTTCCCTCCAACACCCTCTTCAACTTTCCCTTCCTTCTTTGCGGTATTCGTCTTTAACTTCTTGGTTACGCCAGCAGTCCCATCTTTGGAAAGTTTTTGGGTGCCCAAGCCACTCGCTTTCTCGATATTCTTATCTTTTGCATGATCGATTCTTCCAACTCCGGCGCTAGTATTCTGCTTCCTCGCTTTCTTGACAATAGGTGCTGGTTCCTGGTCGTTTTAGTTTGCTGGCCAGGTTTTGGATTTAATATCTTCCAGATTCGATGCTTGGAAGGTTGTGGGGTGATAACTAGCGTTGGATCGTTCGTTCATTTTGGGATATGGCGGTAATTAAAGATTTTGGTGAGTTAGGTAGTGAGAGTCGATTTGGTGTGATATTATTTTGATCCAAATGATATTAACTTGCCCCTGTTTTAGAATGCAAGTCGATGCAATTACTCATGTACGTTGCGGGGAATTGTGTGTGGGCGTCTGACTTAGACAGATGGATATAAATATATTACTTAATGCCCCAGAAGCTTGGCAATCAGTTGCGAGAAATAATTCCTACATGACCTTTAGGAATTCCAAAATCACGTAAAGATGTTCCTGACCAATGGCCATCATATTGGTATCACGTTATACCAGGCGGGTCTATAGATAAATATTCCTTCAGCCACATAAAACTTTCTGGTCTTACATCCTTTACAGTTTCAAAACCCGAGAAATGTTGTATCACAAAGCCTTGACTATTTGGTCTGAACGAGCCTATAAAGCTTCTTTTGAACTTCGAAGAGAATATTAAGCTATCTAATAGTACAAAAACCTTATTAGTTTCATTTCATGTTCTTATGATGAGCATGAACTCTTATAATCTCATATTTATGAATTTTTGAGCGAGGTTTGTAGAGAGCTGAAGTTATTAGATGAAAATATTCTATTATTTAGTTGGAAGAGATTGTAGGTTGGCATTGTGTCTAGGTCTAGGTCTAGGTCTAAGGCGAAGTGTAGTACGCAGTTTGTCTGACTCTGTTGGCAGACCATTTTTTAGCCTCATGGGACATTCAGACTTATGTAAAATCCGAAAACAATGGAAGAAGAATCCTCTGTGGCTTCTACTTCATTTGTTAATCTTCCCGGTTCTACTTGGGTCTAGATATTGCATTGCCATTGAAATCGAATAAGGTGAAGCACAATTGAAGTGTAGCACGAATACATTCAAACATAGAGATTGAGTCCGCTTGTACCGTAAGCAAATTTTGGTATTCTGCAACGGCTGTGTACGAAGAATCTAGTCATTCAAATTCCACATCAATACGCGACTTTGATGTAAATTTTGTATTTAGGAAATGGGAGATGAGACGACAATAGTATCAAACTTATGTCCCCAATCGTCATTTCTAAGTACTTATCCAATTAATCAATTCCCGTACTATTAATTATCCCAAATATAAATGTAGATAAAGAAGAACATACGTAACTTATTAGTCAATGAATAAAATAATAATAATAGAGTACAAATCATGGGATTCTGAATGAACGTTGGGAGAACTCGTCCTAAGATTTAAGAATGTTACAGTAGACATGAAACAAAAAAGACCAAGTGAGAGGAGGAAGAAGGAAATGATAGTAGGATAACAATGAGATGGAAGTTGACTAATGAGATCAAAGTCATACAAGAATTCGAAAATATCAGTCCAAGGCATCCAGGTTGGGAGCAATATTGTAAACAGAAAATGAAGGGCAGGACATATCCTGGAAAGTGATAGGGTGATTGTTCAAATCGTCATGGAAAGGTATATACTAATTCAAGCCCAATTCCAAATCCTGCTACTTCAATGATATTCTCATCCATTTTCTCATGAGACATTGAGGTATTTGGCCGACTAATCCATAAAAATAAGACCTGCTTCTTGCCTCCATTTGACCCTCCATTTGATTTCCCATTCGACCCACTTCCAGACTCCCCTCACTCCCGAATTCACAGCTTAAATTCGCCCACGGATGCCACCCTTGGTCATCATCGAATTTCTCGGATTTCTTGCCGTGAGAGTGGTGGGGTAAGTATATTTGGGTGGGATTTTTTGGATTTTGCATGTTGTTAGGATGAAGAAAGAATTTGGAGGGATTATAGTTCGAGTTCTATATAATTGGTGGGTTTCTCCGACATTATCTGGGATCGTCTGGATTTGAATATAGGAAATTAATGGGACATTGATGGGAGTTGTGAGTAGAAAGGTGCGTTATGTGCTTTATATAGATATTTGTTGCTGGTAGAAAGATCATTAACGGCTGTTGTCCTCGAGAATAATTAATTATCCGCTAGATAAACTGCCCATATTGAAGCCTCGATAAGAATAAATTGAACTATTTGGGAGACAAAATTGTTTCGGCGTAGGTAACGATGGTAGATACGTTCTGCATTGGCACTAGACCTCAGAGACTAGTTACTCGGGGCAGTACTGTTATGATGCCGGGTTCGAATGAAAGAAGACAAAACTCGCCCATTTCTGCGGATCGCAATATCACGAATTTGAGGGTTCACGAGTTTTCTCCACGCAGAACTCATTATAGAAACAACTTCATTCAATCTCTTCTGGTTTGACATGTCTGATCAACAGTATATATTGATATATCAAAACCCCACATGTATCTCTCAGATTTCGCTGTTTGATATTCTTGAACATAAAAACCCTATACGGGCGGTTTAAACTTTCTCAACTTGAGAAAATCAAAACGCTCACGTTTTGCGGCGGCGTGCCACCCGAGAGTAAGATGATTTCTCTTTCCATGCTTGAGCAGTTTTTATTTTCCCTACCCAATCCACAAAATGCGAGTTCCTGCTTGGAGAAAGACGATTTAACGTCTCAGGAACCTGCATATGTGCGATGGAGTACAAACTACTCAATATGACAGGATGTGAACAAAACACTGCTATGGAAAGGGAAACTTCCATATATGAATTCGATTTCTTCTTGCCAGTCAAAGCTTCAAACTCCTTACTAAACTATACCGCCCATTATGTCGCAGCAAGGAAAACACTAATAGGGATTATCGCCACATGCCTGACTCTATTCAAAGAATGCTCCGTAGAGGCTCCCGATTTTCAGTGGAATTCGCACCGTATTATGCGCGCCATTATTAGTCGTCTCATGTATGGAAAGGATGATACTGATCAGGAAACCTCATCGACCTCGCCTTTTGAATATGCTCCAGGAAATCGCGGAGTTTACACAGTGACAGATTTGAGACTCTCAGACATACTCGCAAGCCATCACAGCTCATTGGTATCGAACAGGTCATGAAAAAACCCAGTCTTCTTTTAGAGAACTATGTCCAATTTGAAACAAATTAACAGATGAAGAGCGTGGCCCTCGAAATTCCAAAAGAAACGAACTGTACAAGCGAGTCATCCAGATAATCTGTGGCGGTAAAGGACAACTGTTTAAATAGACCTCTTGTACGGAAGATCGAGAACTGGACGAGTTTGTTTGTTATCGAAGATGAAAAGGTGGATGATCTGAGGAGATGCAAATGTGTTTGAGGCATGGAAGAGTCAACCATAGCAAGGGAACAAGCTGATATCTTTGCGCAACGGGAGGTTAACAGATAGCAACCCGTACCACTGCCGGTCAATGATGTATCATATCTCTCAGCCGGTGTTACGATTGAAAATGAATTATGTGAAGCTCATGATAACTTGATGCTGCTAAATTGTCCATGTGCACCTGATCATACTGCGCAGGAAAGGGGGCATAGTAGCATTGGACGGCGATGGTATCCAAACCCTGGAGTTTCATTGCACAAAATCCCCTGTATATGGCCACGCGACTTGCTAGATAGAGTCGGATATATGCCGCGACAAGCTATTTGGGATAGGCCAATTCAAAGTTTATAGCTGATAGCTAGAATTGATAGAAAACACAATGATATGGCTCGATTGAATCGAAGACTTCATTATCTTGACTTTGGAATGTGATGTGATTATTTTCCGAACATTCACAATAATTGATTTTTATTCTGTTGATTATTCTGTTCTCAATAATTTTGACGTAGGGCGTCGTCATTCAGGCTTCAAAAGGTCCACTTGGCGTCAAACAAAAGAATCTGGGGTAGCTTTCTTTAGTGCTGATTCATGCGCCACCAAGATTTATCAAACAACCAACTGAACTTCAAATAAACTTGGTCTCAACAAATAAGTTATGAAAATACGGAAATATTTATAATGAGTTCCTCGCCGTCGGCTACAGAAGGATCTAGCACGTCGCCTGTGATTAGGGACAGTCAGAGGGATAGAAGATTTGGAAAACTTGGAGGAAAACGAGGGGTATGTTTCTATAGGCCTTGCGCATGCGCAACAGAAAAGTTGAGAAACTGACCTTAATCTTGTGTCGCATCACAATAGAAACTACGAAATGGTACATTCGTATTACCTAGTACAGGAGAACGAGTTCGCAGACAAATCACTCTACGAAGTCCATCAGGCTTCGACGGACCGGCACGATCATATGGATATGATGAAGGGTTGGGTTTGGGGCTGAACTTGAGGAGAGAAGATACGAACATATTCACGAAAGCTTGGACCTATGGTGTTGAATCTTCGAAAGAATTCGCACAATGGATAAAATCTCCTACTGGGAAAGGAATCTTGAAATGCTCGCTGGCATACACACTGGGAAGCTTGGCGACTTTCTCACCACATTTGGCGAACTTTCTAGGACACCAAGATGGGAAACATATGGTGGCTACGATCACGGTCTATTTTCACCCTGCGAGATCATCTGGATCTATGATTGAAGCAGCGATATTGGGTATCTCGGCATTCCTATATGCGGTCTTTATATCGGTGTCGAGTATGGCTGTGGCATGGTACTGCGAAGCTCAATTGGGTCTCATAGAACTTGGTTATACCCTTATACTCATAGTATTTTGTGGCGGGGGTCTAGGATTTATTGGCTGGTTCAAGCAGGCCTACAATGCTCCATTGGTCAGTGTTGCCTGTAGTCTGGCAAGTTTGGCGATTATCACAGTTCTCACAAAGGAGAATGCGGTCCAAGTGGGTGTTTTCTCGAATGATAAAATCGTTCAAGTCATGAAGATGGTTATCATGGGAATGACTTCGACATCGATAATCAGTTTGTTGGTGAGTTCCTCCCCCCTTCGCAGCCATTAATATCAGTTATTGATTTATGAAAGGCATGGCCAATATCTGCACGAGCAGAACTTCGAGAAAGCATGATCAAAACTACAGATTCGTTTGGAGATATGCTTGCCATGATTACTCGAGGATTTCTTAGTGGTTCAGAAACCGATTTGCGCTCAGCGTCCTTTGACCAAGCTCAGAAGCAATACAAGTCGGTTTCTACTCTGCTCGAAAAAAATCTAAAAGAAGCAAAGCTAGAACATTATTTTCTAGGTACTGAAAATGAATACGCAATTGAAGCGAGACTTGTTGGTTGTATGCAAACACTTGCACAATCCATCGGAGGTCTACGAAGTGCTGCTTTAACACAATTTGCATTACTTCGAGAGCCTCCGCTAGGCAGCGCAACTCCCACTGGATCGCATGGATTCCCATCGTCTCAAATGAATCCCCTTGGTCGACCTTTAAGTAGCAAATCAGATCGATTTGCAGTTCTTACAGCAATTGAGGAAGGATCTGAAGAGGGTAGTGATCTTGATGCTATTTCAGAGAGGCCCAAGTTTCTCACCCGACAAGGCACGGAGACCAGTCTATCTAGTATAGCTATGCCCACGGTTCGAACACCCTCGGAGATTTTCGGACGATTCATTCTTCACCTAGGTCCATCGATGAAATCCCTCGCGTATACTCTCTCACAGATACTGGAAGAATTACCCTTTGCTGAAGGCCCTGATTACCGCATTACTATAAATGAACATTTTCGATCGAGTCTGACTGAAGCATTGTAAGGATGTCTAAATGGGTTATTCGTACGGAAACTAACAAATTCTCTGTAGAAAACTGTATAGCAACGCCAGAGCTCAGGCACTAAAGGAACTCTACAAGTCAAAAGAACTTGACAAAACCCGCCCGGAAAGCATTGAAGCCGATTTCGAAGAGGTGGCTGCAAGTTGTGGTCATTTTAGTTTCAATCTTCAGGACTTTGCGAGCGAGATGCAAAATTATTTGGCAATCCTAGAAGATCTGAAACAGGAAATAGAACGTCCAAAACATCGTTCATGGAGATGGTTGATGTTTTGGCGAAGGTCTAAACGCCACGTGAAATCAGACGCCATCGATAGCGAAGAACAAGAACAGCTTATTGCGAGTGATGTGGGGACTCAATTTCCCAAAGACATTCCTGATCCTTTACGTACTAGACTTGGATATAGAAAGGTAGAAGTCGCTGCGAAATTCAACGCTGGTACCAAGGGAGGTTTCCTACGACAAAAGGCAATGCGTGTGGTACGGTTTTTGGATCGTGATGATAGTGAGTTTTGCCAAAACATTTATCTGAACTGGTGCTTACCAATTCTTAGTACGATTTGCCGTCAAGGTTGGTCTTGGGGCAGCCCTTTATGCTCTTTTTGCTTTCATACCAGGAACAAGACCAACATATCAACATTATCGAGGTGAATGGGGACTTTTGTCTTACATGTTGGTATGCAGTATGACAATTGGAGCATCTAATACAACAGGTTGGGCTCGTTTCATTGGCACTTTTATAGGTGCCGTCATTGCATGCGTCGTTTGGGTCATTTGTGCTGGCAATCCTTACGCATTAGCTTTTTGTGGGTGGGTCGTCAGTTTGCCGTGTTTCTACATCATCATCGCAAAAGGAAATGGTCCCTTTGGTCGCTTTATCATGCTTACCTACAATTTGTCTTGCTTGTATGCATACTCTTTGTCAGTCAAGGACTCCGATCACGATGATGACGAAGGTGGTGTTAGGCCCATTATCACCGAAATCGCATTTCATAGAGTAGTTGCGGTTCTTGCGGGTTGTATATGGGGTTTGATTATCACAAGAGTTGTATGGCCTATTTCAGCAAGACGAAAGTTCAAGGAAGGGTTGTCACTTTTATGGTTACGAATGGGTCTTGTCTGGAAGAGAGATCCTCTATCGACAATCGTAGAGGGCGAATCCCAACATGCGTATATGAATCTAAGAGAGGAATTCGAATTCCAAAGGTATATATCTGTACTCGACAAACTTCGAAGCTCGGCCTCAAGCGAATTCAAACTCCGAGGTCCATTCCCATCTGCTACTTATGGGAGGATAGTAGAAGGCACAACTAAAATGCTGGATGCATTTCATGCTATGAATGTGGTTATTCAAAAGAACGCTGAGGCCAGTGAGGGTGAAGCTCTATTGTTGAAGTTCACAGAAGAAGAAAGAGCCCAACTTTGTGCGAGAATCAGCCATTTATTTCAAGGTTTGTCTTTCTCACTCCCAAAGACCTTAAATGAATAACACTGATAACAAATAGTCATGGCTTCCTCAATGAGACTCGAATATCCTCTCCTCACAGATGGTCTCCCCAGCACGGCTCACTCCCGCGATCGCCTCTTGGCGAAAATCTTTCAATATAGAAAAAATATGTCGATCAGTAATCATCGCAGTCATGAAGATGATGCAACTACACAAGTCGATGACGATAATGATGATGGGTTACCGGGATCGGGTGGTTTGGGGCTACAGAGAAGTGCGCAAAGAAGAATGAGTCAGGGAATTACGGTAAAAGATGAAGATTACGAAATCTTGTATGCTTTTATTTTGGTGACGGGACAGTTGGCGGAGGAAATTAGAAAGGTGCAGAGGGAGGTAGAGCTGCTTTTTGGGGTGTTGGATGAGGGGGTTTTGGAGTTGAGATAGGTGGGACTTGAGATGACATGAGATGAGATTGTTCCATATACGACAGATGAGAAGATCAGGTCAGATGAGATCAGACGAAAGATGAGAAGACAGGCAAACATTCGTCAGGATGCGGTCGAGCAGATGGGGTTTTGCATCGGATGGGGTGTTTATTAATTGTTCGGTTTTGGTCTCGATTATAGTATAGCATGGCGTTTGGCGATTCACTCACTCGAAAGTATTTCAATAGGTTGGAACAGGATGGATGGATGGATGGATGGATGGGAAATGCATAATATGAGTACACGTGAATACATGACTTTCTTCTAGGTATATAGCTAGTCACAAAATATATAACGATGTAGCGCCTACATATCTATTCCATTATATTTATTTCTCTTTTTATTCGATTCGATTCGGAAACCATAGCATAAAGAGCCTCCAACGCGAATCATGACCATTGAATAGTAATCATCTTTGCCCATGTAAGTTTCTCCTAGTTTTTTCTTCTTAATCCTCAAAGCTCACCGGGGGTAAATGATTTATATCCCCGGTGAGCTTTCCCATTAATTATTTCAAAACTATATCCAAGCTCACCGGGAGCACCATCTTAACGATCCCCGGTGAGCTCGATTCTGAATTTTGTCATTCCCGGTGAGATTGAGTTTAGTATCCATAATATAAGATGGAAAATACTGAGATGTCAATAATTTCTTATTTAAGTTAGTGTTATCACCTGGAAATGGGTGGTTTCACACATCGGATGCGCCATATCGAGATGAAAGCTCTTACCTAGTCTCAGTTTTTACTCGAGTATCGCAGCGTTCGAGGTATTCAGGCTGATTCTCATCCCCTGATTCTTAACTTCTTATTCATGATAAGAAGCGTATAAACCATTCATTGTCATTGTACATACACAGTAATTCATAAATGCCACTAGCATTGACTAGTAGCCTATAGTATCCTATGTGATTTCATATAGACGCCTGCCTGCCTGCCTGCCGCCGACCATTTTAATATAAGTTTTCCTTGAGTTGCTATTGCTGATTTCATCCGTTTTCATCCGCTATCATAGAATAGGTATTCTTTTGACTTAACACTTACTACACCGAAAAGAAAAACTACGCATCCTCCACACTATCAACCTTGACCTTCTTCTCCTTTCCTCCATCGCTAATTTCACCCTCAACCTCTGGTTCCTCTTCCGCCTTTCTCTTTGCACCCGCGGCTTGTATTGGTAAATCCTTTGTTTCCTTTTTCTTATGTCTAACCAAACCAGTTAAATCTGTAGCTGTCTTTTTAGCTTCCTCAACACGTGCTGCAGTCTCCGATGCGGATTCGCCGAGGATGTTTCCTAAGATGCCACTCGTGGAGTTGGATTGGGGTGCGCCAGCTGGAGCGAGGGCTGCGGCGACGGCTTGGTTGATATCGACGGGTGGGGCGCGGAGTTCTTTGAGCTATGAAGAGAGGTGTTAGTGGATTTCATGCCCGATAGGTCTGGTTCAGAAGTAGAGAGGGAAAAGGAATAGCGTACACGAAGCTCCATATCCGCAACGATACCCTTAACATCAGCGATTCTGTGTCTCGTAACATCATTATCTTCTGCGATAGCCGTTTCTGCCAACTCAACTTCCTGGTTATGTAACTTGAGCTTTGTACTCTTGATCGCGAGTTCTAGTTCCTTAACAGCCTCCGCTCTCATTTCCTCGTCGACATTGTCGGCCCCCGCATTGGATTTGTTGCCATCGGTTTCGGTTTGTGTGATGGATGCGAATTCGAGGGCGAGTGATAACTTGTAATGGGCTTCGGCGATTTGTTCATCTTCTTCTGGGAATAGACTTTCTTTCAGCGCGAGGGATTCTCTGAAATCTGATACTGCGGCCGGGAATCTAAAATAGTATTAGCAATTGATTGGGGGTTTGTAAAATGGAATGTGTGTACCTTTCATTCTCAAGAGAGATCTCTCCCAAAAGATCGCGTGTATCCGCAAGTCTCTCTTTGATATGAGTAGTCATGGCGTTGTCACCAGTTTCCTTTCCCTTGCCCTCGCCCTCGTCCGCCTGTAGCCTCTTCTCAAATAGTACACGCGACAAATCCAGAATGTCGAAAGCAAGATTGAGAGGATCGTCTTCTTCTTCATCCTCCTCTCCTTCTGCCTCTTCCTCTTCGTCCGAGTCTTCAAAATTCTCATCCCCCGTAAATGTAAATAAAGGCTTCTTTGAATCCGTACTAGAACTCTCCCCTTTCTTCGCTGCTCCTCCATTGGCAATTATCGCAACTGCTTCCTCTGCCACTTTATCTGCCTTTTCCTCTCCTTCCGTCTTCACAACCTCATCTTTTGTCTCTTCTTCCGTCTTCGTATTCTCATCCTCTTCTTCGATAGTATCTACTTTCTTCCCACTACCTTTCTTCTTTGGTTTCTGCTTCTCACCACTTGCCCTACCACCCAGGACATCGCTTTGCTGCTGCGCAACTTTGAACAGTGCTCTTCCATATAAGAACAGGATCTCCGCATTCTCCGGTGACATTTCTCCATTGATTTCAGCTTGCAACTCAGAGGCTTGCGCATAGTGATCTACAGCATCTTCGTAGCGCTTTTGCGCATATTCGGCGGTTCCTTTGGCGCAGTATTCGGCGAGTGATACTTTGGCGGAGTTGTATGCTTCCATATCATCGGAAGCTTGCTTGGATAGGGTGATGGGTGGTTCAATTGGTTCCGCCATTGTGTTATGATGGATGTTGGATGGGTAGGTATTGAAGAAGGTTGCGATTGAGGTAATTGATGAGCCTTGCGGAAGAGAAGATCAATTCGTTGATCAATAGTAGTTTCAAGAACTTTATTAACAATCAAAGGTAAGGCTAGGAAGAGATATAGAAGACGAATTTGCGATAGGTGTGAATAGAGCAACAACTTGTTTTTGGAGCTTCATAAAGTCGTAAGATATTGAAGGAGTGGGTGAGGTTACAGGGATTACCTCAGTGCTTTACGCGCGAAAACAGAAAGCACTTTAACTTTTACGCGTCAATAACGCGTCTCACAACCCTTAACCAAAATATGTATGAAGACATATGAATACTCGAAAGACATAATTGAGGCGTTTATACCGCTATACCGAGGAAAGGGAATTTAGGGCTTTGTATTGCGAATATGAGTCGCACAAATCCTATGTCGAAATCAAAAGCTGCTCCGATTTTCAGACCTCCTGCTACCCCCGCCGCCAATCTCAACCCTATCCCATCGTCATCACCCGCATTTGCGACTCCAGTACATCCAATACGACCATTCAATGCTGCCCCAGTTCCTATACCGAAAGCTAGTATCCTACCCATTCTTCTGCCACCGGCGACATTAAGACCTTTGGCATTCCGGACGTTCACAAAAAAGCACAGTTTGACTTTGACGTCGTCGGCTTTACAAGTGTTAGCTACTTTTATTGGAAAACATTGTGGGACAGGATGGAGGGAAGAAGGCTTAGCAGAGAGAGTTTTAGAAGAGGTTGCGAAGAGTTGGAAGAACAGGAGTGGTGGTGTCATTGTGGATGGAGAGGGTACAGAATTGAAGGAGATTTTGAAGGCTTTGGAAGGGAATATGAGCGGTGGAAGGATAGTTGTAGGAAGGGAATTGAGTCGCCAGAATAGTCTGGTATTGGGATCATCACAGCATGGGGAGGTTAGCCATACCAGGCTTGGATTACGACCGGGGAATATACCAAGAGAGGATAGTCAATCGAGTCTGGGAATGTCAATGTTAGAGGTGGACGATGAGGAAGATGAGGATGGACTGAGGAATCCGAGGAAGTGGTTGAAAGTTATCGACGCTTTTGAGCAACCTCGTCTTGTTTATAACGTTGCTAAAAAGCACTTTGATAGGTATATTCTAAATTTGAATCCCTTTGAGAAATCGACTAATGCAATGCAGAGATACATCCAAACCCTCATTATTCCCTCCAGCCTCCCATAAAACTCTCCTCTTCCAAAACCGCTATAATGTTATACATCAACGTCTCCTCCGCAATGAATCCTTTCAAACACCCGCTTTTCAAGGCGGCAAAGCCTCCCTTCAACGCAGTACCTCCACCATCACAACCACACAGCAATCCTATAAATTAACCCCCATAGCCAATCTCCTCGGCCGCAATCGAACTACCCACATGCTGCTAGGTCTGCTCAGTATTTCTCCTACTGGCACCCTTGCCATCAATGACCTCACGGGAAGTATCGCCCTCGATCTCACACACGCGAAAGCCATCCCCGAAGACGGTGCGTGGTTCGCCCCTGGTATGATAGTCCTAGTAGATGGTACCTACGAAGAAGATGAAACTGGAACATCGTCTCGTCTCGGTGGAAATGGAGGTGTAGGCGGTACCATTTCCGGTAAATTTACCGGGTTCGTCATCGGACATCCTCCTCCCGAACGTCGTCATGTCACTCTCGGTACAGCTGGCGAAGGAGATACCACAGCCGGTGGCGGGTTTGGCTGGGTAGACTTTTTAGGTGTAGGTAGTTCCCGAGCCCTTGGCACCAAAATGCAACGACTCGAACAGAAACTCCTTCGACCTCCCCCCTCCTCACCAGATACAGACGACCCTCCTCCCCCATCCCAAGGCCGTGTAGTCATCCTTGGCGATGTCCACCTCGATGTCCCCCAAACCCTTCAAGCCCTCAAAAAAATCCTCTCCCTCTACTCATCTGAACCAGAAGGCTGCACACCCATGACATTCATCCTACTCGGCTCTTTTGTCTCCCATGCCGTACTTGCCCGTGGCGGCTCAGGTGGTTCTATAGAATATAAAGAATACTTCGATTCCCTCGCCGCCATTCTCTCCGAATACCCCACCCTCATAAGTACCGCAACGTTCATCTTTATCCCCGGCCCCAATGATGCATGGGTCTCCGCATTCTCATCTGGATCCTCCGTCCCTCTACCCAGAAAGCCCGTACCAGAAATGTTCACATCCCGCATAAAACGCGCGTTCGCAAACGCTAATACCGAAATGGAAAAAGAAAAGGGAAAAAAAGGTGATGGAGAAGCCATTTGGACAAGTAATCCAGCCAGAGTTAGTTTATTCGGTATGAGTTGCGAATTAGTAGTATTCCGCGACGATGTGAGCGGACGTCTCCGCCGAACCGCCGTTTCCCTCTCCTCATCCAAGAAACCCACCCCGGAAAACGAAGATGAAGACATCGACATGTCCCCACCCCCCTCCTCTCCCACCAGAGAACCCACCTCCACCCCTCCACCAGAAGTCGACCCGGATATCCATACCGCGCGTCGTCTAACCAGAACCCTCCTCGATCAAGGACATCTCTCACCCTTCCCCCTAAACATCGCACCCCAACATTGGGATTTTTCAAATGCGCTCAGTATTTATCCATTACCTACAGCGATGATCTTGTGTGATGTAGACAGTCCGTCGTTTTGTTTGACGTATGAAGGATGCCATGTTATGAATCCCGGGGGTGTGGTGGCGAGGGGGAGGAGGGGCGTGGCGAGGTGGGTGGAGTATGATGTTTGGGGACGGAGTGGGAAGGTTAGGGAGGTTTTGTTTTAGTGTTGATATGGGTAGAGGGTGGGAGACAAGGAAAAGTACATGGTGAGGATTGGGCTCGGATATCGAGTTGTCAACCCTGCATCTGCCTTCATGATCATCTTGAATTATTCCACTTTCAGTCTTGCGAACCTAGGGGTAATGCAGACAAGGAGTTGGGGTTTGGATATGAGAGGGCGGATATTAACGAGTATTAGGCTTATACCAATGTAATTATGCTGCATATGATATGAAAGACACGATACTATGACATTTAGGCCTTAATATGAATCAATGCATGGCTCAAAATGAAGACATAGGATTGCAATATCAAATGAAGTGCCGCGAATCAGATGCTTTTGGTGTATTTGTATACATGAGCATACATCTCAAGATCATATTGACTAATAACTCATCCGAACTGAATCCTTATGAGTTATCATTGGTAACCTTTACTATCATCTAATTTGCATAAAGGATAGTCATAAATGAGCGCACGGGTTTCAATTGAAGCCTCCATCTTATCTTCTCTCTGCCAATATTTCGAAAACCAAGTACTGATGCAATTGCGAGTAGCCGAGACTCCTATACTCTTGTAGTCCTGGTTAGGTTCCCTAGCAATTGGAAACTAACCATGCATACTCATTCCTATGCTAATCCGCATATCTTTGCGGGGTCTGTCACTATATACGCTTGACTTTTGAAGCCTTGATATCCCGTTCGCCAATAACGCCATATCCTGTAATATCATTCCCAGTATTTCGTTCCTTTATAACATCAAATAATGTAAACATTCGCAATTAAGGATCTTTATAAAGCTGCATTCGATGGTGTAGTGCTACTGCTACCACGTAAATGCGATGATGAGCCCTTGAAAAGTGATTGCCATACGAATGCTTCACCAAGAAGCATATTTATGTCGGTTTCTGTCCAACTGCGAGTTGGTAACGCCTGGAGAAACATCATAATTTCTTGAAAGTCCATTTTCAATAATTTAGAGGACCACTTTACAAGAAATGCGAGGCACACGTATAAATGAAACTCTGAAAACCCTTGCTCTTCAGCCTAAAATTTCGTGTTAGTACTGGAAAGTAAAAGGAATATTTGCTGCTAACCAGATAAGTATCCCACATCCTAATGGTATTTTGAACACTGATCTCTCGCATCAAGAGACAGTTCATCCACCGAAAACTAAATTGTATGAACTCGACGCCTTCTGCTTGAAGATGCTTGGCCAATGGCGCATCGATCCTTGCGGTCAAATCCCGAAGCGACGCCACCTGACGTTGAATCCCTGGTTGCGCGAAAATGTAATTATCCTGAATGCCATCCAAAAGTTTTGTCAAACACCAAAACGAATCTGCTTCAACTGCATCTAATACTGGTCTAGGAAGCTGTCCTGGATCCATACCACTTTCTACATCTGAGTCGGCGATATAGGTAGCTAGGAAAACTTGCCAGAATGGAGTGACAAGATCATTAATGCCTTGTACATAACCACTTGCAGGATGGCGTATTGCCCAGACGTACAATATTCTTTCCAAAGATCGTTGCGTAGCTTCATAACTGTAAAGCTCCAAATGCGGATTAGTTCGAGGCACGTCGATACTGATCTGGTGCCAAATTGCTTCGTCAAGTCCCCTAGCTTTGCCAGTGGGAGCAGAACTGGTGCCGCCTTTTTCAAACGCTTGTCGTACCCCGTCAAGATATTCCTTTCGTTTTCGTTCTAATGTACCCACACGTCTTTCACTACTAGTGGGAAGATAGCCAAGTAGCAATTGCCATGACATTGCACGAACTTCTTCAGGTATTCCATTCCAAGAGGCATCTCTAAGTTCGGTTAACGGTATAGAGGTAGCTTGTAATATCTTCTTGAATTTATTTATTCTTGTTATCCGCGCTCCGTAAGCTTCTACTTCCTTGGAAGTGGCACTTGGTGGTACTGGAGGATGGTCTATCAGGTGCAGAGAATTTGCAGGATCCCGAAGTATTTCTTTGTATTGCGGCCGGAGTATCTTCCCTTCGCTCTTTTTCGCAACCGGGTAACTTGGCGCAGGTCGTTCAATCGCAATATCTGCACTGTTTGACATTCTTCGCGATCCTAATCCCATTGCATTCGCCCCGAAGCTAGATCGCCATGGGGAGAGACTGCCTTCATCAACCGCGGTTCCAGCCGATGCGCTTTTCAGTCGACTCTGGTTTTTGCGCTTCTTGCTAGATATACTCGGAAGGCCAAAGTCGTCTCCGTCGTCATCCTCATAACCATATTCGTCCTCATCCTCCTCCTCGTCATCTGCGGCCCAGTCGTTGTTTGTATGCGATATAAAATCTGTATATGATCTGCGCGGTGGCGGGGATAATGTTGCCGGACCTCGTAGAGGAGGAGTATGGCTTCGATTTTTGTGCAAGGGATTAGTTGGAGGCGTTCTGGGGCGTGAAGTGTTAGATAGGGATCTGAACTCTAGGTTAGCTGACATCCCACAAGACGAACGCATTGTGAGACGTACAAGTTGTCGAACTTTAGTATGTCGGCATGGGAGTATCCAGCTCCCACAACAAGTCCAGTCCCCGACTCGCTACTCTGTTTCTTCGGCGAGGCATCACGGCGACCACTTGCTGTTCGAGCACGCCAGAAAGGAGATGATGATCTATTCATGTCAGTCCTTTGGAATCTATAATCCGACACCGTAACTTGAATCTTTTGCTAAGCGGGGCGCAAAGAGATCTCGATTGGAAACGTACTCGGCACGTTCTGTAATGTGATGTGCGGTTAGATATCAGTCAAGTTAAGGAGACATAACACGCATGATTAAACAAGCAGAACTCTGCAAATGTTTCAAAACAGTAAAATGTGAGGGTAAAACTGACCAACCTGAACCATCTCCTACAAACAGTGGCTCGAGTCAGCTAATAAATCAGGGAACTTGGACAATGTTATTGCATACCTGTTGGACTGGCTTTTTGTTACCATTCGAAGAAGAGAACATGTTCACAGACAGCTCCTCATAAAATGCCTCATGAAATGAATGATTTAAGTCGTAATATTTCTTTTTTCATTCCTCACAGCATTGTACTGAGTAGTAGTTGTCGTTCTCTTCTACCATCTAAAATACATTTGCCATTATTGTTTGGGTTGGGGGTGTTGTGTTGCGCGGGTTCAGGCGGGGAAAGCCCCGCTAGCCTCGAAATTTGGTACACTAATAAGGTCCTGGCAGAATGGACCAGGGCAACAGAGCCAAATATTATTGGGGAAAGGGACCTTACCTATCTAGTAATTACTAGAGTATCTATCTATCTAGTACCTCCAGCTACTCCTTCACTCCTTCAATCTACCTAGTACCTAGTCATATTCACTCTCGCGTTGAATTTCTTACAGTAGTATCTTTCTCTACTACCTACTTCCATTTTCCACTTCAACTACTTTCCTGAATATTCTGAATACTTCTAGTACTTGCGCGATCAAGATTGCAACCTTTTCACCAACCTTCTCCATCGAGAAGCGTACGAAGTAAAAGCAGTTCTTGACTCTTAACAACAGTTTCTCATCAGCCTGCAAATCGACGCCAGGCTGAATTTAATCAACATATCTCACAGAATATAGATCAATTCATCATGGCTGAAGCCGAGAATTTCGAGGAAGATCTCTTCGCTGACTTGTATGTATCCATCATCTTGCATTCGAATTCCATTACTACTCTCAAGTGGTCGCACATTCATCAACACGTCGCAAAACATTCAGCTGATACATCCCTTTAAGGTACACCGAAGACGATAACACCGCGAATCCAGTAGAGGCGGCACCCGAATCTGCTGTCCAACCTACAGCCCCCGCTGCAGAAACAAAATCCGAAGTGAAAGCTGAACAAGATGTTGAACAAAATCCACAAGGTGGCGATGGGGATGGGGATCATCAAATGTATAATGGTGAACAAGAAATGGATGAAGAAATAGATTTCAATCTGGGAAGCGGGAATGGTAATGGCAATGGCAATGGGAATGGTCATGGTTACGATACTTCTTCTATTAAAGATGAGGCACATGGACCAGGTATTAAGGAAGATGGGTAAGATTGCAGAATTTTTCTTTGGCGTTTTATCATTACTATACTGCAAACCTGCAACATGACAGTAGTTACGAATGAGCTTTGGGCTCAGTCCACACCAAGGCATGAGATATGGAGATCATGGATATGATGGATTGGGGCTTTGTGGATGAGGGCCGGGAGGTAATCAGGCAACAATTCTGGAGTTGGAGTCGGGAATGGGATCAAATGAGCTGAAATGGACGAATTGAAATGGGAGCTTGGGTTTTCAAGTGGCTATGTTAAGGGGTGTTGAGTGCACGATCCGATGTTCTATCCTGCTTTGGCATTGGGCATGTATTGGATTGGGTTCGCAACTGCGGGAGCATGGAGAGGAAAATGGCGTTGGATCAAGCTCAGAGTCATTTGATTTGAGGTTATTGGGTATACTCACCTCATGCATTCGCCACCAACAACGGCAATAGTCAAGCCTGCTACTACTACTACTACTTCTACTACATAGCCTATTGTCGAGATAATCTTCATAGAGCCACAGATACAGATAGGCCATAGCTCATAGCTCCGACGCCAGTACCTAGCATCACGATAGCAAAAGACACGATTGTTTTTGGATATCTTATGGTGCCATCTGTTCTACCGTTATTGCATGATTCGCAGGCAATTGCTGAGATGGTATTGTTTCGGTGTGTGCCTGGCATTAACGTCCTGCTGGATTTGTCGAAAGGTCCATCAAATGCCAATTGCGGCACCTTGAAATCCCAACCCACTCTTGCTCTCTCGCCCGCAGCCCAGTTATAGATTATTCCTCAAACAAACAATGGAGGCATGGATATCGTCTCATTACCCGAGATATTGAACGACCCCGGGAAAATCATGGATGCAATATTTGAGGATTCCCAACACGGGATAACTTCATCACCTGTTCTCTTTTCATGATACTAATTGATAAAAATGGTCAATGCTAACTTCAACTCGCGTAGTAAAATGTTCATTGGTGGATTGAATTGGGAGACTACAGATCGTAAGACGACCAAAATCCAATGTTACGCCCAACCCCTGTATGGCCACTCACTAACTTTAGTATTCAGAATCATTGAAGGAGTACTTCTCACAATATGGTGAAGTACTTGAATGTACTGTTATGAGAGATGGACCATCCGGTCGATCTCGAGGATTTGGATTCCTGACATTCAAAGATGCCCGGACTGTGAATATTGTCATGGTTAAAGAACATTATCTTGACGGCAAAATAGTAAGACCCGATCTCCAAACTTTTAACAATTCTATACGCTCTTATCCTTCCAAATTTCGTTCTATAGCTTCAAAAAACACTAGCTCACATTCCACTTTCAAGATCGATCCCAAACGCGCTATTCCAAGGGACGAGCAAGAACGTACAAGCAAGATTTTCGTTGGCGGTGTTAGTCAAGATGCTACCGAACAGGATTTCAAAGAGTACTTCATGCAATTTGGTAGGGTTGTTGATGCCACTCTGATGATGGATAAAGACACCGGTAGACCACGAGGATTTGGATTCGTTACGTTCGACAGTGAAGCCGCCGTTGAAGCATGCCTAGAGGTTGAACTCGAGATTCATGGAAAGCCAATCGAGGTTAAGAAAGCTCAACCTCGAGGAAATATACGAGAAGAAGAAGAAGCCAGAGGTCCGCGAGGTGGTCGATTCAAGAAAGGGGGAAACTTCGGCGATGAATCACAAAACCCTAATCAACAGCAGCAAGGAGGTCAAATGAATGCTCCCGGCGGCATGACTCCTCAATTAATGGCTCAATACTGGCAGCGCATGCAACAGTATTTCGCACTAATGCAGCAACAAATGGCCATGGGCGGAGGACGAGGACAAATGCCAGGTGGAATGCCCGGTGGTATGAATCCTGCTATGATGGCCCAAATGGCTCAGATGCAGCAGATGCAACAGATGCAGCAGCAAATGCAAGGTGGAGGAGGAGGAGGAGCCGGTGCACGTAGCCAAAGTCCTCAAAGCCCATCGGCTGGAATGGCAGCAATGGCAAGTATGAATCCAGCGATGATGCAGCAGATGCAACAAATGCAACAAATGCAAATGCAGCAGGCAATGGGCGGGCAGGGAGGTAACTTTGGAGCTGGAGGTGGCAGTAACTCCGGTGGTCGAATGGGTACGCCTGGTTACACTCCATATGAACAACAAGTTTTTGAGCAACAAAAGTACGAACAGCAACAGATGAGACGTGCTCAACGCGAACAACCTCAATATGGCGGTGGTGGTGGTGGATATGGAATGGGTGGGGGTGGACCGACTTCTTGGGAGGGTATGTACGATGACGTTCCTCAACCGGGTACAGGCAATGGTGGTGGTGGCGGACGTGGAGGATATGGTGGTGGGAGGGGAGGCCGTGGGGGTGGAGGCGGGGGAAGTGATAGAGGATCTGCTCCACCAGCAGTTGCACCAAATGCGCCTGCGGGTGCACCTACTGGTCCGAAGAATGCAGGAAAGCCAGGTGCAAACTATAGGGGTGGTGGAAGAGGTGGCAGTAGAGGCTTTCATCCTTATGCTAGGGGATGAACGATCACTATCGACTTGTTTCTTTGTTTTCTCTGGCAAGGAAGTGCGCCTCTATTGGATGGACTGGAAATCGATACTTGAGTCACATAGGCCATCGATGAACTCGGATTCTTCGACACTGTCACATCCCTACGATTACTTCAAAATCACACTCAGCGACTGCTATCCAACTTGCTCTTCTTATTGTCGTTTCTCGACTATCACGTTCGAGCTCCGGTATTAGATCCAGACGTTTTATGAAGGAGGCTTTCCAAATTTCAATAATCATTCCACTTGCAAATTCGATCGGCATCGAGAAAACTGGGGTAGGACAAGTATTCCATCATGAAGTTTCAATAATTTGTATATTAAAAATCGGTAAATCGAATCAATGGGATTAACAAGTGCTACTATATATTTTTAGCCCGTTATGCATGTGATACTTCCCATCTTTTTCTCCGTTCAAAGCTACTGCATTTCTCATTGCCATTTATGCCTGCGGTGTGTTCGTTCAATGATTCATCTATGTATCTAGCACATGCGTTATCTCTATCTATTGGCGGAATTCGGCCAAAGTTGGCATTTTGATATCTGCGTTTGATCAAGAGTATAAGTGTGTTGGAAGTGAAAGAAGTGTGTATCATTAAGTGATCTCTAGTATAGTTTGTAGAGATGAACTGCTAGTATAGTTTAGCAGTATTGTTGTCACTTGTCAAATTATTTCTGCTGTTAGCCGTGGTACACAAATCGACCACCACCACCACCACGTGTTAGTAGCCCCTACACGTTAAGTCATGCAAATTCTAGCTCATAGGCAGCTTTCCTCCGCATCCCCAAAATTGAGAGAATTCCCCAAAGAGATTCACATACTCGAATGGAAATGCTATATACCTGGCCCTCGAGTAGTTTTCCTGGAACGCCAACCAATTCGTTAACCCTCTGAATTAGTGTGAACCACCTGGGCCTTCAAATGGGTGACGCCAGTTCCTGCGATAGTGTTTGTCAATTGAGAGTCTTGCGGAGTTGCAACAAAGTTTTATGGGTGCACGTTGGTAAATGGAAATCACCAAGGCATGCACCCTCACAGTCGAGCTCAGCTACTTTCGATCTGATCTTCCGCGATCAATGCATGACAGCATTGACACGGGAAGATGTAATCATGTGGAAAACATTGCATTGCCAGGCAGCTGGGAACCGCCTGGGGAAGTTAGATTTGAGCCCGGCCAACTGGCTTATTTAGGTTACCAGGCTCATTTGGTGGAGTGAAAATCTGTATATTATACTCGTAGATCGTCAATACTCGCTGCTAAAGCGTGGAGAAAATGACCATGGCGTTGTATTTCAGGATGGGAAGCATAATCCTTACGAGTGCGTCGAAAACAACTCAGGGTGCATCTATTTGATTCCAGAAGCTTTTCCACAGTACCCTGATGAAGTATCTGATGAAGAATCTGTAGTTCAGCAATAGTATCTGAATGGTTACAAGATGGAGTGGATTAAGTCTGTTGCAGCTCGCTCACAGGGATACGCGACTGACGATGCATCGGAATAGGATGGTCCTGATGAAAGGCTTTGGGAAATGCCAAATTTCGACAGGATATTGATCGGCGGAGACTATCATGTTGAATTCGAAGCTTGAAAGCTAGACTATCTTAATAGGATCGAGGAAAAGGTGAAGAGGCACAAGACTTAAGAATGAAGTGACTGTACGCTACTTGGAAATTATTAAAATCCAGTAGATGACAGTCAACGTCGCTTCTTCGAATGCATAAGCTAGCATGTAAACTCGGGGGCTCCAATAGTCTAAGCTGCAGTTCGTTAATGATAGATTCTTGATTTCATGACTTCATTACTTCATGAAGTAATTTCAACGATTGAATGCCCTTCATACATCATAACGACCTTCGGTTTTGATGTATCACGTGGTTTTTTCACCGGCAGAAAATGGGATGAGGGATGGAGGGGAAGCGAGGAAACAGGGGCGGGTTGTACAGCCCTGATGATTACCCCTCTACAAAAGTAGTTACTTTGTATACTCCGTAATTTCACAAAGGGTCAGGCGTATCCACTCACGATTCAATCTCCTCTTCAATCAATCATACTTGACAGAGACGAGGATCTTCTTCCAGCAATGCATTGGCTTTCACGCTTCAATTCATATTAAATCACATTATCAGATGTATGAGAGCATGAGATAAAGAGTTGTCTTGACCTAATCGATCTACAACCGAAAGTAGCTGAAGAGCCGTCCATATATAATGTTCAACGAGGAGCGTCGCATGGAGAAAAGCATCCTCCAAGGACGTTTCCCCTCCTCAGATGCCAGATAGTCATGTGAGCATGACTCACGAAATGAATGTTTTCAACTAGTACTGCTAATGTCGTTCGAAAGTCCTTCGCGCGCCTCCTATCCATCGAGCTGGATTTGACATTGTCCGCTATTGCCTGAAAGCTACACCTCCACCATGTGAGACTGGTCATAATCGTGTACATGAAGCTTCGTTTACATCAAGGCACGTTGCTTCATGGTCACGGAAAGCCTGATTGCTGTTAAAAAAAATTCATCTCGCAGAGTTTTTGAAGCTAAAGGAGGCTGAAACGTACTTAGACCTGGATCCCGACCGATTGGAACGTGAGAGTGCCAGTCACGCTAGTGAAAACCACCTTGATCGATACCGCAATGCCATTTCCTTGATATACGGCTTTGGTCGAAGCGATATCGAGATCAAAACTGCCTGTGTACTGTAGATTGCTGTCCTCGAAAACTTTACTGTTGGCTAGATAGACCAACACGCTCTCAACGGTCGCGGACTGTGAAGAAAACTTGACGGTCAAGTTCTTGAGGTCGGGGTTGTCGACAGGTGGGCTGGGGATGGTAAAATGTACCCATCCTGTCAACTGGTTTGCTGTCGTCGGCTTGACGATTGCAGAGCCGCTCACCATGTTTATCACAAATGTCGAGGCGGAGTCCTTGATGGCGCCGATGCCGTGTGTAGAGAGCCAAGTAGTCATGGTGATGGGAGTTGCGTGTATATTTGCGAAAAATTTGTCTTGGGGCACTGCTGTAATAGAAGGGAACAAAAGTCTTCAAGGCTGCTTGATCTTAATGTAGGTATGAATGATTTTTGGATTTGATTATTTTGTCTGAGCATCTGCCATCCTTATATACCGAAGAAGTGCTTCTTTACGTGTAGCTGCAAGTGCTCTCCAGGATTCAAGGACTAAATGAAATTTTGTCTTCCTTCCTTGTTTAGAGAACATTGCAGAATGCCAGCGTCAAGTCTTCTGACAGTGCAAGAGCAAATGATATCTTCTTTACATGCTTGGAGAGCAATTCAGCAAGCCACAGTCAAATCTTCCGGCGAGACCGAAGCGAATTGTTTCCTCTTTACTTGCTTTTAGAGAATTGCAATAAGAGAATGATAAACCTTCTACCACGATTATTTCCACAGAGTCTGTCACACTACAGCTTAACAGTGCCAGTTGCACTTCAGCGTAGGACTGTCAGTCACACTGCAAAGTAATGTAGTAATGATCAACAAACTTAGTATTTGTCGACGTATCAAACTGTATAGCCTTTAGTAAGTTGGGCAGAGATATCATCGTTAGCACCGTTCTCATTAGATGTTTGGAAATATCGCAGATAGCCAACGTCAAATATTATGGCACAATTCCAGGCCTTGTATGTCACCCTACCACATAATTATATTCCAAGGATCAACAACGTCGATGTTACAGTACCCCACAAGTTATATTAAGCGAAATCATAAAAATCGCGTTCCCCTTCAACATTACAATTTATTCATTGGTTATGTTAACACAAGATGTCCCTTGGGACCAATCAAATGAATATACCTTTCTCTAAACATTCTACCCCAATAAACACGGTAACATTGCAAGGAAAGTCGAGAAGTGCGAGTAAAAAGTACCGAGAGAACGTGATTGGCCGCCGTTTCAAATGCAACATTTCGTTACATCGGGCGTTGATATGTTGAAGCTGAAGACGCGCAATGACAAAGTGATAAAATTAGATTAGCCCCATATTGCCGTTAGTTACTCCAATTTTGAGCCTCTACAGCCATCGCATCTCGATGGTTCATTTGTATGTTGTTCGTGTGATTGTTATATATCATTTTTTGGTTACTTTGGAGACAACGTGTAATGCATAATAGAGAGAAGAGTTTTGCAAGGTCGGAGCTGTTTCTATTCGTCCACCTTCTATCTTATCAGATTTTCATTGGTTATAATAATAATAATGTTCGTCGGTGGAGGGCGACAGGGCTGTCTAAGTAGCCTCCCTATGGGCATGGCGATATGCTAAGCGAAGGTTTTTATAATACAGAATTGCCATTTTCGAAAGCATCTCCTAGCTGCCTTAATATCAGCAGCTCAGCCTCTGATAGACTCTTTTCTTAGGCAGATCTCCTCCTCTATACGAGGTGGTCGTCTTTTATTCGTAGTAGGTAGACCATATTGGCCCTGTTTCTATGGATCGATATTATCCGGGCCGATACTTGTCAAACTAATACTTCTCGATACTTCTCGGGCTAGCCGGACCGATTGTTGCCGTACCGAAGGTCCGAAGCTTTGTCTAACAAGCCCTTCCTGTCTCTCTTATCAAGTTCCTTGATGTAACTATCTTTTAGGCTTGTTCGGTACCCTTGATTAGTGGTAGAAGGGCTAGTGGTTTTATGATAAAGGAAAGAAAGATTGGTGTGTGGCATTACTAGGGCCCATGCCGAATGTGCTCATTTGTTGTATCGAGGGGCGCACAGGTGCTTATGTGCCTCCCTTGAACATCTAGGGGCCTGGTTCTACCCTTGTTGGTAGAGTGGTGTTTGTGCTTGTTTTGGTGCGCGGTATGGGTTTAGCATGGTGAAGTCAGGGGAATCTAGAATTTTCGAGGCGCTGGCCTAGTTTAGGCTATTCTTTGAGTAGTACTCTATGGTCTGCAGAAGTTTTGCGCACTCTAGAGGTCTTCGAGTGCGGTCTTTGAGTTATTGTGTGGAGGTTGAAAGGGTAAGTAATGTAAGACATGAACTTGTTTCAATTGCACCTATAGAATCGAAACCAGAGTTTCATACTAGCTACTTTATACCGTTTTGATACTGCTTTAAGAAGTCTGAAGAAACTTAAATATTTCTTATAATTTCAGCCCCCTTGTTTGTCCGCTTTTCGTCCCCCTCGATACCTGTGTGCTCTGGAGCCCAGCGGATTCCAATATTGTGACTCTTGAACTCTCCTTGCATTGCCACGCTGGCACTATATCTTACTATTCCTAGAGTCTGGTCGGTGAGCGGATGATCCTTGTCTACTGTTTGAAGATCAGATTTCCATTAGGCTTTCGGGATATCTGCTTCCAGGTGTTTGCATTGAGCTGAATGTAAGCCCGCAAGACTCGAAAAGACACTTTCCTACCAAAACTTGTGTATCAACTCGGTCTTATGCTATACTATCTTTTTTCGGAAAGATTTACCAACTCGTCTCCCCATTTCCAATCTTCATCATTTCCAACTAAAACGTTGTCAACCCTTATTTTTTTTACAAGTTTGGGCTTGAAGTGAAACATTGCACATGATTTTTGTTGTCTAAATTCATGGGTTTCTTTGCCTGCCGAACTTTTTTTGTCCTAGTAGCGTCCAAGTTCTTTGAATCCTACTAAAACCATCTCTTCGGTCGACGGTCATTTGTCTGTTCACTTGAAGGTTAGGTTGATGGATCAAACATTGCCGTTCTCACCGACCAACAATTTTATTGCTAATTTCTCACTTTGTTAGACATAACAGTACGCATCTCAGAGTTCAAAGTTTCTCAAGAATTCGACATCGAGATATTCCCTATTATTACGTGATCTCACTTTATCTAGAGCTTGCTATTGTTCAAAAGCGGCCTATACAATGTCTGTCTGGCTGTCAATGCATGGCGCTGGAGCTATCAAGCCTGCGAAAAGCTCTTTCAACATTGAAGGTGGCGAGATTGGTTCAGTATTAAGACCAACAAACGCCAACGCCCTCACGGGTTCCATTATCTTTCCCCTCTCGGGTTTACCACAAAATGCTTTGAGGTTCGTCTCAATTGAGGTCAACTTCATATCTTACAATGCACGAGTCGATGAGGTTGCTATTATATGCGATAATGACGAGGTGTTTCGAAAAAAGAGTCTCGGAAGAACAAGCGACTTTAACACCAAAGTCACCCACCCTGAGTGCAATATCGATGGCCCTACTAGAGGTCTCGCCTTATCGATTCAAGTGGAATTTCAGGCTTTGTCTGCAAGTCTGGAGTTCAGGTGGGCTGGGCTCGAGATTGCTGTCTCTTCAGCTTTGCCGGTAGCAACACTTAGGTGCGAGAGCGGTACTTGGAATGTTATGGATGTTAGATCCTACACGGAGCCTAGAGCGAAAACGGAAGGTCGGATCAGTTTCTTGAAAAAACTTGAATCGCCTCCAATCGTGATGGTGAGCATCACCAGCACAGATATAGCGAAAGAGGCAAATTGTAGAGTCAAGGTCTACACGTCGCAGGTGGATTCGCATGGGTTTACCGTCCATGCGGATACATGGTGGGACACTAAGCTGTACTCATGTGGAGTGTCATGGATTGCATTAGGACATTGATGTTGGGACATACCTGAACTCAGACGCGTCGGAAGTTGTAGTTTAATGCGTGGGGATCTCATCAACCCCAATAGTCATATACATGCTAATATGCCTCAAAGTATCTCACGCTAAGAGATTATTATGGTTTCGTAGAATATGTTTCATTTATAGACATTAACTATGTAGAGGAAGTACCTGAGGGGCTGAAAATCGGAACTGCTAGTGAGGGTTTCAAGACAGTGTTCATTATTATTATCATTATTCCCTTAACGCTCTGTATTAGTCGATGATATTGTGATCGTAATCACTGTATGTCTAAGTCATTTCCCTGACATTCTTCACTGTCCCCAGATCTCCATTGTCCAATTTTCATTCATTGCTTCGAATATATCTTTGCAACAGAGGATTGCCTATTTTCTCTTGCTCTTTGGTGGGCTCATTTGCGGAGGTAAATCTTACAATAGACCAAATCGGTGCGTACTTGTATACCTGTACTAATCAGTCTCGCGTCACGGTACCTGGCGCGACTTTCACCACAAAATCGATAACATGATGATCTTCTAATTGCCTTCACGGTGTTCTCGTACACTTCGTTGCTATATGGGTCTGGAGTATCATCTGCTTGGCTTTTCATAGATACTATTCGACTCCTCAAACCAGAGAGACCGTCTATCACCAGTGACAAGTTGCTCTACGCATTTATTTATCGCCACATCCAGAATAACTCCCTCTCTTACGTTTGCTCTGGGTAGGCCGTCTCGAAAGAACCCTTTAACCCTGTATCATTCCGATTTTCTTCTTAATAATCAATATATTGCACAACTAGCTTCCATGATACACTGTGACAGGTGGCTATTCATCTCTGATCTATGAACTACAGCTATGGGTGATGATCTTTACCAAAAATTCCAGTTTGCGGATTTTTCAGTCGAGGTTCGCAATCGGAAATAGATGTGAACTACCAATACCTTGCAAACAGCCTCAACAATACTATCGCACCGCGATTCGTGCATATTCGACTGCGAGAAATATGCCGTCAAAGCTCTTCCTACAGCCCTTTTCGACATGTATTCCATTTGCGCAATTCAAGAGAATGCCTTTCGTATTAACAAATATACTCCTCGACACGGGATAAGTTGATAGCAACGACCACCTCGGACTCAATGCTCCAACAAACAACGCGCAATTGGACACCATGGTAATATGATGATGGCAACTCCCCCCCCCCNNNAAGAATGGGAGGCATACTATATGCAAGTTGTCTCACACGACGGAGTAGAAGATGGTGTGTGGAATGGGGGGTGGGGGTGTGAAACGCCCTCCCTATCTCACACGCAGCCCAAGAGAATGCCAGTCGCTTGAGAATGGTGAAATGCCCCCTATTGCGTCTTCGTCTACTGTTCAGGGGAATCTTTAAGTGATCACTATATTGTTTGTTTTAATATGGAACTTCTATTACCGCTGACCTGGAATGTTCTCGATCATTGAAACACGGACTTTCATATAGTTTTAGACATTCTTAGAGGGGAGCCTGCATAGCAAGCAGAATAAGATCTTTCTAAGTCTAAGAAGTGATATTTCTAATGCTAATGCTTTTTGTACTTAACTATCATCGAAGAACTTACAGCTTCTCAGTTATTTCCTTTTTGTTTTCAGCTCTCTTGTTCTAAATTGGTTTCATCTCCATCGATAATGCCTTATATGTCGTGATCCCTCATATCCCCGCGGTATCAGGTCAGTTGTTTGCGAGTGCTTTGGATGTTATTGAATCATCCTGCTGTGGTAATTGAACCCCTGCAAACCACATTTACAGCGCCTCGCATCGGGAAAAAGACTTGTATGGAAGTGGGGATCAACTATACACATACGAAATTAAAGCGAACACTGCTTTGCTTCCTTTGTAGCACACGCGACTTGCACACCAGTGACACCACATTCCGGAAAGAAATTAATCACCTGCACAATGCCTGTACAATATCAGCCATCACACCTGTCGCTTGGTTGCAATTCTATGATACAGATAATCCCAACCAGTATGTACTATTCCGCCGTAAGACACGACAATAGCCGTGAAGCTATATGATATATGCCTTGCTTCCAAATCAAATTTAAATCAAGTTTTCTAACACCATCGAGACTTCTTACACTTCCCCATCAACTCCGGATCTCCAACTTCACCAAATCTTTACGCGAGAATGCCGACTCAATATGACTCAATCGGTGCCCATTATGACGCTCTCAACTCCATGCCAATTCAGCAAATCCAACATGTAGCTATGAGAAAACTCATCGGTCCTCTCGATCCTTCCAAACGAATACTCGAGCTTGCATGCGGAACAGGATTTTACACACGCCAACTACTATCCTGGGGCGCTTCCCACGTAACCGCAATAGACATCTCGCCCGTTATGGTTTCCGCTGCGCAAAAAGCCCTTCCAGAGGAGATGAAAGATCATGTATCTTTCATTGTTACGGACTGTGCTCGATCAGATATGTGGAATAATAGCGAACTGGAAGATCAAAAAGGAAGTTTTGATTTTGTCGTTGCAGCTTGGTTGTTGAATTATGCAGTTACGGGAGAAGAGATGCAGCGGATGTTTGAGAATGCGTGTTCAGCTTTAAAGCCAGGAGGCAAATTTATCGCGCTTACTATTCACGCTGCCATTATCGAAATGTTTCAACCAGATGATCCGCTTAACGAGAGTGAGAAACATCTCGGCACAGTTTATGATATTCTTGGGAGTGTTGATGGTGGATATAGGGCGTGTTGTCGTGCCTTTGGTGAGCCGGAGATTAAATGGGAGTTCTATTTTTTGCGAGAGGATGTGTACTCGAAAGCAGCAGCTGAAGCAAGCATGGATCAGCTTGAATGGAGTGTAGTATTGCCAGATGAAGAAAATCTGGAGAAACTGGTCAGTCAAGTTCTAGACTTCCCGTTGAAGAATGTTTTTAACAACTGAATAACTCATAGGGCAAAAAGTACTGGCAGCCATATTTGGATCGCCCTAAAGCTGCTATATGCATCTCGAGAAAGCCATCCGGTGAATAAAACTTCTCTGAACTTTCAACTAAATACTTGGCAAAGGTATCTAGGTGAGTTTCAGGAAGGACTTGATTCTTGAAACCATCCATCAAACAGATCAATCAGATGTGATCAGATGAACTGGTGTTTTTTATTGCTTGGTGGAAAGATTTTTACAGGTTTTTGTGCTTTCTGGAAAGCGAGACGGACCTCGAGAATACTTTAGAGGCGTATTGTCTAAAGGTTCGAGGGTGAGTATAATTATGGCACGGACGAAAATCGGAAGAACAGAGAAGGGGGGTGGGCTTACTTTGGTCTGGTAGCGACTAATAGCATAGTTAATTCTCTGGAGCATAGCGATAAAAGTGATTTGCCTGGCCCTGTTTTGCAAAAACGTCAACAAATAACTCAAGACATACTCATGCAATTAGTGATAAGTTTTGCAATGTACCTAGACATACATGCATATGATCAATACCACTCTACATCCACATCACCCACTCAACAACTTTCCAGTATCTACTCTCTACATCAATAACTTGACTCTCTTCTTCTTTCACTTCTACATCTCCCGTTCATCCATACACTGAGAACATACTGGTCACTATCAAAACGATAAGAAATCTTGTAATCCTCATCATACTTTTGCGTCAAAGAAAAGAGGATAGCAGCGCCTTCAAATATTCTCTTTTCAGCATCTTCTCCGTCGAAACTAACTGGATAATCATCAGTACCAGTAGAACGATCTATTATTGCCGGGAGACCTCCATTTGCTAGGCCAAATTAGTAACTCAAAATTTAAAACAGTATCACAAATCTATTCTTTAGTGGACTAAACATGCAACCAATATTCAAGAATCAAGTGCCAATCATCCTTCTATTGGTTCTTGGGACTATTAATATGAGTAGTCTGGTACTTCAATCCCAACCCCTCGCGTGTGATGGAACTTTCGTTAGGTGTACCGTCCCTATATACCCTGATGAAGGGTAATGGGAAGTAATGTGAAGAATGGAAGATGTTTCTTCTACAGTATATTTATCTCTAGTATCACCAATAAATATTTGTGATGATAATTTCCAATCGAGTATCAAGTGTAGTAAGAGATAATGCTTGAAGAAGTCAACCCGTACTATAATATAATTACGATGACGTATTCAAAATTATATAATACTTCCGACTCGCTTAGTGTGAGGCTTTTCTGGGGACAATCGCTTTTCGGGCCAGGTAAGAATGAACATACAAGCGTAGAAAACTCGATGAATTTCGGAATGAGCCCTCTTTATGAGATATCAAATTAACATAGTTTAGAGATTCTACAGTGGAAAGGGTTTTTGTTGCATGGGCGTCATTTGCGGAACCCGAATACCAAAGACTTCGTCAGTGACTATAACTCCACCAAGTTTGCTGCAATATATGCCTATGCTGACATCTGTGTGAAACTTTTGAAATTGAAATGATGTACATTCTTGTCTGTAATCCGAAGACCAGAGAAACCTTAACCCAGAAATATACATTGTCTAGCGAAAGTGGGCGGAAAGCTAAGTTCAAATCATTCGCCATGTCAAAATTGTAGAGCACCAACACCCCAACGCCGAATCCCATACATTCCCTTCATTCGCCTTCCATCCCGTCTATGAACATCATGATCATTATCATCTTAGCTCATCAATCATCAAGGGTCCGCTTGCTACCCACAGAGTGTTGCATTTTCAATCAATCATCCCCAACTTCAACAATTCTCACCCCGGCTCCTTTTTTCTCTCCCCTCCCAAACCCAGCTTTAGAACTAGGCTTGACCTCTACTCTCATCTCCTTCCTCTTTCCAGCTTCGCTCACTAACTTTTTGAAATACACCTCTGCTTGTATACTCGCACTATAAGAAATAGGCGTCCACATCCAAACATTCCTCCTCTCACTATCCGCACCTGCAGCCAATAATGTATTCAACACCATCAGATGTCCATTACTGCTTGCGAAATGCAGTGCCGTATTTCCATCCACATCCGAATTTGCCAATACTTCTTTGGGGTCTTTGTATAAAGCAGCACACGTTAGGAGAATCTGCAAACAAGTATCCCACCCTCCACGACTGGCATACATGATTGCATCTCGACCTCTCATATCCCGTCTTAGTATACCTGATACAGCCGGTCCTTGTGAGCAAAGCAAGTTCACAACGTCGGTATGCCCGGCACTGGCGGCGAGCATCAGGGCGGTCTGATGTTCTTCATTGAGAGAGATAGAGAGAGATTCATGGCCGAGAGATAGGAGGAGAGAAGCAACTTCAAAGTGGCCGAGTGAGGCAGCAAGATGTAGAGATGTGTTGGAGAGGCCGTGAGGTGATAAGTCGGGGTTATGAAGGAGGTTGGGATGGGATTTGAGAATTCGATTCACGAGAGAGGCATCGGGGGTATGAATGGCGCGACGTAGGCGGAGCGATGTTTCAATCCTATATAGAGAATGTCAGAGATGAGTTGACTCAGTACTTAGTGTACGTAGCGAATAACATGTGTTGGAAGAGGGGAAACTAATGTTAGTGTTTGTAGAAACTGGTTCGTTGATGGTTGATGGTTGATGATTGATCATTAATCATTAATCAGTAGAAAAGAAAGAACTTACATGTTCTTAGCATATCTACTTTTCTTTGTAACTTATCTTATAAACAACGGCTTTTCCGCATACAAATATACAAACAAACTTTTCAAGAAAAAGTGTTCGTGTTCAACTCCAACTTGTTTACTTAACTGTATGTAGATGATGCTCAAGATCTGATCTCTGCAACTGCCCCCACCAAACGTTCCGCGGAATCCGTTCTTCCCCATACTTGGCGATCTACATCCACGGCTTACATAATCACAATAAGTGCGTCATCATTACTTTTGATTCGGAGACGGAATAACTAAAGCTTCAAACGTCCGAGCGATGAATTTGTGAATAACTTCATCATACTTAGTACCTAATACAAGAAAAGATTCCGCAATTCACATTCTATAGTCCACAGTCCGATACTATAGAACTCCAGCCTCTCCTAATATAACATCAAAAAGTGATGCCAAACTCTCGTTTTGACCCCAGTGTCGCATTCCGACCTATCAAAAGCGTAGTCAGCGCGTCCTTTCTCTATCCTTTCAAAGGTATCTGGTACTTTTGCGTCGATCGACAATTCTACCCTCTCTTTGGCAAAAGACTAATTCCGTTAACGATAACCTCAATCGTTGTTCTTGGTCTTCTTTTCACATTCACCTATCTTCCGCAAGTAGCTTTTCTGGCTCTTTGGCATGGTCCTGGTGCATGGTTTAATGCTGCATTTCTTGTCCTTGGGGAAGGGCAGGTGCTGATTGCTTTATTGTTTGAAGCGTTGTTGGTTGATGAGACCTTGGTGGATATCTTCGATGTACGTACTCCTCCAATCATAAATACCATCTGCAGAGCTAATATCATCTGTTAGGCTACACTTATTAAAGAAGGTCTTATAGACCTCGTCTCCCCATCTCGAATCCTCCATCGCGATGCCCCGAATGAAGTGAAGATGCTAGGAAAACCTACAACTTCCGCCGTCTATTCCCCTTTTTCTTTTCGCCAGATAGCAGAGTTCATAATATTCCTTCCACTTAATTTTGTACCTGTGGTTGGGACACCTGCTTTCTTGATCCTTACTGGCGCAAGAGCCGGACCTTTACATCATTGGCGATACTTTAAATTACGAGGCTTGACGAAGAAAGAGAGGAAAAGAGAGACTAATAGCAGAAAGTGGAAATATACATGGTTGGTTGGCCTCATTTGTTTACTCCACGGTATGGATGCTGACAATAGATTAGGTTCGGAACGGTTGCTTTATTATTACAACTTGTACCGGTGCTTTCGATGTTTTTCCTTCTAACCTCGGCTGTTGGATCAGCTTTGTGGGTGGTGAAATTAGAGGAACAGAAGAGATTGAATGCAGCAGATAGATTGGTCAATAATGCTGGCCTCCCTCGTGGCGGAGAGTTCGATGAAGAGGCACCCCCGCCATACACTGATGACCCCATATGAACTTCTAATATCATTTACTTCTTAATCTTTCATTCCTGTATTTTATTCAATCCATTTTCATTCACCTGGAAAGAGTATATTTTGTCTTTCCATGACTGTATCGATACCATCTAGCAATAGGATACCTTAGCAGCGATGCGCACTTAGATATCGAGGTTATAGATTACTTCGGGCAGAAAAAAATATTGGTTAATCAAATCCAAATAATCCTCATCTAAAATACTCATTTGAACTCTCCATCCGTCTACCTCTTTCACTCACTGTCGTTGTACCAATCACCTATGCTATAATCATATTCCATCACCATCTATAATTTATCATCTATGATTCATATTCCATCCTCAAAGGATCATTGCACCCTTAAAGGTAAAGATAACTTAGAAGGCGAAATCGAAGTTATCAGGATCCAAATTGACCGGATTCCAGATTCCTAGAATTCCCCTCTCGTTTTCTCGCTAGCGCGTACCTATTCCTATCATACAGAGCAGGGTAATGCAATTCAATGTAAATAGGAGCGTAGGCGCATTGCATGGAGAAAGTTGCGAAACGGCTTTATTGCTATTGATAATACTTTATCAGGCTCGGGGATATGGGGATATGGGGATAGGTAGGTAGGTGGGTGATATATTACCCCCGTGGGAACTCCTGATATTTAGCGAGTTGTTGTATAGAGGTAGTAGCATATTAGTTGGTAGACTAGCTGATAGACTAGCAGACTATTTAGTAGACTAGTTAGTAGACTAGTAATAGAATAGTTAATAGACTAGTAATAGAATAGTTAATAGACTAGTAATAGACTAGTGAGTAGACTAGTGAGTAGACTAATTGGTAGATTAGTTGGTAGACTAGTTAGTTTAGGAATAGATTAGTGTGGAGACTAGTAAGTAAACTAAGTAGACTAGTTATTAGACTAGTTAATAGATTTGTTAATAGATTAGTTAATAGATTTGTTAGTAGACTAGTTAGTAGACTAGTTAATAGATTTGTTAATAGATTAGTAATAGTAGCTAGTTGATAGACTAGTAAGTAGATTATTTAGTAGACTGGTTAGTAGATTAGTCAATAGATTTGTTAATAAATTAGTAATAGATTAGTTGTTCGACTAGCTGTTCGACTAGCTGTTCGACTAAATAGACTAGTAGTAGACTAGTTAGTAGACTAGCGAGTAGACTAGTTGTTCGATTAGTTAGACTAGTGAGTAGACTAAGTAGACTAGCTAATTGACTAGCAGACTAATTATTCAACTGGTGAGTAGACTCGTTAATAGACTCGTTAGCAGACTAGTTAGCAGACTCGTTAATAGACTCGTTAGCAGACTAGTTAGTAGACCATCTATTCAACTAGCTAGACTATCTATTCAACCAGCGACTCGACTAATAAATAGCCATCCTACCCCATCCTACCCCATCCCATCCCACCCCATCTATCTACTTCGTACAAAATTACAAAATCACATCACATCTCATCCATCCATCCATCTATCCATCCATCCATCCATCCATCCATCTCATCCATCCATCCATCCATTTCATTCATCCATCCATCCATACCATAAAAACTCATCCATCTATCCATCTATCCATACCCATCCATACCCATCCATATCCACCAACAAAACAGATACATATCATAGGTACCAAACGATAATCAATAATCAACAATACGAAATCCCATCTTTAGTAGGTAATCTTATTATAACGATTTGCCCCTCCCTATCAACACTCCTGTCAAGTTTCAACACCCTTTAAGCTTGCAGATATAAAAATTCGTAAGTGAAAATTCGTAAGTGAAAAGTGATGTGATTTTTCCTTCATGTTATTAATCGATTGGGAGGTTTGGGAGGTTTGGGATGTGGGTGGTAGGTAATGTAGTGTAATGTAGTGTAATATGTTTAAAAGTAAGTTTTATTTATATAATGGATTTTTTTCCCGGTCTTCTCTTCTTCGTTTGTGAGATGAAGAGGAGTGGGGATTTGTAATAGTATA
>NGKG01000005.1:351884-362108 GCA_002162505.1 Myriosclerotinia scirpicola | reverse complement strand
CCCCGCCCAATCCCCCCGATGTCGGATGGCCCTCCCGATACTCTGGTTTACTGCGCGCATACATACGTTTGTTATATAATCCTGCGCTTCCTGTTTTGCTGCTGCGATGATTTCTTCTTGGGTTCTTGGTTCTTGTGCGGGCGGTTGAGGTTCGGGGTTTGCGGCTTGGTGTGATTTTTTCGAATTCGAATTCGAGGATGTGGATGTGGATGTGGATGTGGATGAGCCCATAGATGCAAAAGCAGCCGAAAGCCTCTCCACCGCCTTCCCCTCCACATACTCCAACATCCTCCTCCACTCCGCGACCCACGGATTCGGAAACGGCAGCCCGACAATAACAACACACCTCCCCAAGCCATCACTAAAATTAATGCCCTCGCTCAACCTGCCCCCCACAACACTAAACAGCAAGCCCCCCTTCCCCTCCCCAATACACCGCGCGTAATTCCCCAGCATCTCCTCGACATTCTCGCCCTGCGACTCCACGAACAATTTTTTCTTCCCCTCCAAGCGCGCGAGGAGCGAGCCCCTATTCCCGCTCGGTTCCGCGCGCGAGAAATGCGCCATGACTTTCCGGAGGAAGTTATACGAGGGGAAGAATACAATCATGCCATCTGGAGCCACGGTGCAGAGATTCAAAAGAACACGGCCGAGTTCCTCCATCATGTCTACATTTTCTCGATTTGCGTAGGAAAAATTGAGTTCGATGCCTGTAGGGCCTTGACTGACGATACTAGCGAACAAGCTTGTGGGAGGGACGACGTGGCCGCAGGAGAGGGTGGCGAAGCGGTCGGGAGGGATGGAGGGGAAGAGGAGGGTGAGGTAGTCTGAGAAGGGGGCGAGGGTACCGCCGGCGAGGATGACGGCGCGGGCCTCGGTGGCGAGGGCTTCGAAGTGGGAGGAGGGGTCTAGGAGTTGGAATTTGAGCGTTATGATGTCGGGGGACTCAGGGGGCGGTCGCACGAAGAAGAATTGGCCTTCGGATGTGAGGTGGGTGAGGGCCAGGAGAAGGGATGTGAGGGTATGCAGGATGGGTGTTGTGGATGGCTTTGGTGGGTCTTTGGGTTTATCGGATAAGTGTTTGGATTGTGTTTGTGGGGTGTTTTGAACGGTGGTAAGGGTGTGGATGGTGTAGGATTCGACTTTGCGTGCTAATTTGCTTTCTTGGAGATATTTGATCAATTTGAAAAGATTAATCTGATCGACTCCTTTGCCGGCAAGAAGTTCTTTTTCATCGACTAATCCATCTACCTCCTACTCGGTTATCTGTTAGTATTTCACTGTGCAAGACCCCATCTCGCGGTGCTCCTTTTCAACATCCTTAGAACCGAGCATCAAAAAGTCGCAGTACATACCTTAGTCACCAACCTCTTCTGCAAATACTCAATCAAACTATCCACAACCCTCACCGTCTGCGCCAAATAAACCCTATTCTTCCCCTTCAACATCTTCGCAAACCGCTTAAAATAATTCCCCAGCATCTCTCTCCCCAACCTCAACTCCCTCAACGACATCTTCGTCCCATGAATCCCCGCTATCGCATCCATAATATTATGCGCTTCATCTATGATCACCACATGCCCCTTGAGACTAATCCCCAACGCTTCCCTCGCACTCTTCTGGAAAAGCAAGGGATATGGAAGCGTGACGATCTCAGCGGGTTTGATGGCAGAACGCGAGGCATAGTACGGACAGATGGAGATTTCCTTTCCTAGAGCCCCCATGTCTTCGATGTCGCGGATGGAGGCTAGTGCATGATCACGAAAGGTTGCAACGAGGGGTTTGTTGTCTTTGTTCGGGAGATGGGGACATTTGTGTTCTTTTGGCGTGGAAGATTGTTGAAGTTCAGCGCACCGTTCGTTTATTGCTGATAATGAGCTGAGTTTATTTACTTTAGGGTTGATGCAAAGATTTTTGCGGGAGCCAAGGGTAAGGTGTTTGAGTGGTTCATGAAAACTATCTTGATCTTTGTCGTTTGGTTTTGACGTAGAGTCTATTGGAGGCATGGATGATGGAAACTCCACACGCCGGAGCTCATTAATAAACTGGGTTAATTGGGAATGAGTTCTTGAACAGTAAAAGATCTATTGAAAGTCAGTAACTTGTAATTGATTATTGAGTTTTGTCAAACCTTAATCTCATCATCTACTTCCTCTTCATCCTCCACTTTCTTACTCCTCATCCCGAGACTGTCCCTCAACTCCAACGTTTCCTTCGAGAAAATTGCCTCATCTCCAGTCTTCTTCTTCCCGCTACCCCCAACCTCCCCATCACTATCCCAATCCTCTAGTAAAAACTCCTCGTCACCACCATTTCCCTCCCCTGCAGTATTCTCTTCCCCATCCCCCCCAACCTTCCTCCTCTTCCCACCCCTCATATCCCCCTTCCTCCTCACCCCCTCTCTCTCCCTCCTCTCCCTCTCCCTAACCCTCTTCAACCTCTCCTCCATTTCCTCTCTCTTACCAACCAATTCCCTCTTCTTCCTCTCCTTTGCCAACTGAACCACCCACTCCGGTTCATTCGAATTCTCAAACCCTTCATTCAAAAGCCCCTCAAACTCCTTCCTCTTAAATTCCCTCAACCACGTAAGACTCCCACAAATCAAACTCAAACTCTTTCCCGTACCCGTTGGGCTCTCTAAGATCCCAATCTTGCCCTGTTCCAAAACATCATACACGGTTTGCATGAATTCTTCTTGGATAGGATAGGGGGTGTATGGATGGTGAAAATCTTTCTTGTGAATTTCTACCTCTCCATCTAGATCCTCGTTTGCGGAATTCATCGTTTCCTCACTAATGTGATAAGAAGAATGGCTGGTAGTGGCGGTAGATGAATTCGGTTTCGATTTATCTCGTGACGCGGATAGGTGGATATCTTGAGGGAGACGCGCTTTGGTTATATTTTGAAACGCGAAGTCACGCTGTTTGGCGCAAAGTGAAATGGAGTTGGGATTGTAGGATTCTGTTCTATTGATGGGACTACCTATTGGAGTGGAGAATGTCAGAATGGATGAATGAGCTGATGGTTATGAATGGTCTTGGGAAAGGTTATTTGTAGGCAGGAATAATCGAAAGTAAGTATTTATTATCCTGATCGCACTACCAGCCTATCATGAAGCTGATATACGGCGACATGAGATTGTTGTATTGGATTTGGTAATAAATCAACCTTAATATCATGTTCAAGTCGGCCATGAGAGAAGAATAAACGCGCAAAACGAATTTCATAATCAAGTCATCGAAATGTCACATGGATATTATGCCATGCCCGCTATCTAAAGTTACACTCATGATTTCTTCTGCTCATCTATGCATATCATCTTCCACTCTTCGATCCCCCCATACCTCCTCCCGACCATCTAGACATTATCCACAAGCCGTACCACAGTACCCAGCTTATACAATCGTCTCCAACTCCCTAGCATAGCCAAGCGTATTCTCAATTGCTGTCATGCTAACTTCTTTCTCCTCAGCCACCTCTCCAGCTTCAACATTGATACCACCCTTCAATTTTTGATTGGGGAAGTATATCCGTCCATCCTCAATCAACCATCCTCTATTTTGTGCAAATTGTACTACTGCTCCTTCTGATGGTAAGAAGAGGAGGTTCTTTGTAGATGAGATGGGTATGGATGGGTATGCTGTTTCAGATGACGAAGCAATTTCGGAGCGGATTTGATTGATCAAAATCTGTTTGTAAACCATTAGTTAGTAACCCTTGACAATCCGCAATCACGGCCTATCCAGCCTGACACTTGATAGGCAATGAAAGGACACGGCGCAACAATAAACCCAACTAACCTCACTAAAAACCCCATACTCCTCACTCGGCACTTTACCACCCTCCATCGCCTTCCAAACCAAATCATAACTACCCTCCATCAACCATCTCTCCAACTTAATCGGATATCCCAAGTATTTATCCTCCTCGACCCTCTTTCCACCATTCTCCCCCCTCAGCTCCAACCCCTCCAATTCCGTATGAAAGCCCGCATAATCTCCCTGGGTCAACAACAACAAAAGATATAATCCCGTAATCTTGTTCTTCTCTCCCGAACTCTTGGCGTTGAATTTGTCGGCTGGGAGCTCGTAGTATGGGGTTAATTGATGAACATAACGTGTGAAAGCCGCTGGGTCCTTTGCACGAATAGAAACTAGTGCGCCGGTTTCGAAGACTTCGCGGGCCAGAGATAATATGGAGGGTGAGGTTGATGCTTGAGGAGTCAAGGCATTTAATTTGAGGAGTGTGAGTTTGGCTTTGGAGAGGAGTGATGAGCTTTCTTGGTAGGATGTTGATGGGGATTTGAGTTTCTGAATAATTGTTTGGAGATCCCGTTCTGACATTTTGACTGTTTTGGATTGTTGAATTTTTCGTTGTCGGTAGATAATTTGGAAAGAAAGTGAGATTTTAAAGTGGTAGGGCGGAGAAGTTGGTATAATTGTAATATGAAGCTTTTGGAGATGGCAAGGTAGGTAGCTATCGAGCCGCGTTGATGGAAGCAACCTTACGGCGCTTAGTCATACTATGAATTCTAACCTGAGGCTGGTCAAAGCTTACCTTCTTGCTCGTACAATTATCACAAACCAATCAGAATCACTCAATCAATACACTCAACTCACACATCAGATACTCCCGAGGTCATCATCATAATCTACAAACTCATATTTTCATTCTTTCCTCCCTCCTATCATTCAAAGCCATTCTAGTATGTATGCAGTATTTGCAATGATCTTTTGCCTTTTGCTAGTATCATATCTCCTCATAAAAAGAACTCCTCGCTTCCCAAATGAAGAAAAAGTAAAGCAGATTCCCATATTTCCCAAATTCCCAATTTCCTGTCATTACCCTATTGTGCAGAATTGCAGAGAAGGCAAGTAAGTAGAAGTATTGAACTTCTTAATTGACTCCAGGTGTATTAGAAGAAACCCGAGGTCAAAATTTCTATGATACAATCGTAATATGTTCGGAAAGATGTGTGCAAGTAGGCTGTATGTCGATCGTTGATGTCTTGGGAGAAATTGTTTAGGTGAAAATCGAATAACCAAGGGTACAAAAGAAGTGAAGATCGTAATTGGGTCAAGAAATCCGAAAGATCCAATAGTCGAGTTATGGATGAGAAAATGCCACTTGAACCAAAAGTGGTGATCTCTGGATCATTGTCCAAACATTTCATCAAGACCGCCGCCGCTAGACCTATCTGCTGGAGTGCTTCGACCACCACCAACAGCACCTAGGCGCCTGTTGCTTCCAACAATGTTCCAAGGGCCACTACTTCTCTCCTCTCGACTTCTTTCATCATCATTCATGCCTTCCATATTAAAAACGAAATCGCCTTGTTCTTCATCAATGGGTGTTGTAAATCTGCCACTACCACCAACACTGTGTGAGCTAGACTGTCTATCAGCTGTGAAAGCCGAGCGACCTGTTCCAATTGGAGAAGTTACGGTACGAGCTGCAGACGACGAAAGAAGGCTGGGTTCGCTACCATTTGATTCAGCTCTGGCGCTGGCGAGACGATTTCGCTGAAGCTGTTGTGAAATGATGGACATGGAGGCTTGACGAGGTGGAGATGCAAGAAAAGAAGATGCATCATCAGAGGTAGTAGGACGAGCAATTGGTCTTGAGCTGGGACTTGCTCCTTCGTGAAGAACGGCGTTGCGAAGTGGAGAGCCAACATGTCCAAATGCAGATGCTCGAGAAACCTTTTCATCTTCTTCCTTGTGTTTCTGTTGAAAATAAGGACCCCATCTAGAAGGACTTGCGTTCGATGGAGAACCAAATTTTGTCGGGGTATCATTGCTTGGAGTGCCGGTTTCACTGTAAGCAGATCTTGCTTCATCGTAGAATCCTCGAGATGGCTTTGATTCGTCATAGGCTGCCCTAGATCCTCTTCTAGCTTTCTCCGCTGGTGTCATGAGATCATTGAGAGATTCCGGCAATAAATCTTCTTCAAACGTAAACGACTCGCCCCATTCTTGCTCCTTGGGAAGACTTGCCGACATAATCTTTGGTTTGACTGGTCGATGAGAATGCATGGTGCGCCTTCCGAAATATTCTTCCGATGGCGGAGATGATGCGATTCCGTTGAACCGATCCCTAGTGTCGTCTCCAAATGCAGAGCTATGCAAGTTTCTCAAGGCATCCGATGGCTTGATGCCACCGACAGATGATGGGGGAGAATCAATACCGAACTTTGTGGGAACTGAGGATGCCATTGGTCCATGTCTTGCAATCCACGAAACGCCGTTACTATCGAATGAAGCTGGCAAAGGGGCATCCAACACACTCAAGCCCTTTGCTGCAACTGGTGAGAGTCCGAGGCCAAATCGATCCATCATATCATCTCTAGGCGATCCATAAGTTGAAGCGGGATGTGAAGCATAACTCGTGTCGATCGTCGGAATATTGATATCGATACTCTGTCTGCCAACCATAGGAACAAATCCATCCTCTTGTGATGTAAAGGGTCCATAGGTTTGACCGTATGGTGAAGGGGGGATGCCTTGAGCTCGAGCGAAGGAGTTGGTTAAAGCCGAGCCTTGTCCATGATATGAATCTAGGTTAATTCGTCCTCCAAGATTCAAATGTCCCGGTGGCATTGGTGGCATAGTCCCCTTATAGTTGATCCGTCTTCCATCGGGAAGTATATGTGCGTTTGCGCATTTCGGTCCAAACTTGCAGTTACCCTTCGCAGACGGTTAGAATCCTAATTTAACTTTGTGACATGAAGCACAAACCTTTGAAAAGTATTTGCAGACATTATCCGTTGTGCTAGCTAGATCATGACTGAAGGGGCAAGCTTGACCGGCTACAAATTATTAGTTCCATGCTCCAACTATATCACTCTCCGGTATATATGACGTACCTTGACAAGTACCCTAGATAATTCTTATCAGCACTCATCTCTTTCTAGAGAAACAAGATCGAACTTTACTCACCTGTCTAAAGAATTTGCATGGAACATGACCGGTATCTAAGAAATGCCGCATCAGTAACTTTAACCTCCAACAATTCTCCGGAAGCTTCCCAATGCTCACTTTGTCTAGTAGGAGGACTTCTCGCAACTCCATCTCCTCTAGCAGAACCACCATTAATCGGACCTGATTGACCATTTGGAATATTCAAGCTGCCGGTGCTGATATGACGAGGGAATTGATTGTTGGAGCTGCTACCATTCCGCATATGCGGCGGCTGGGGCGGTTGTGGCGCTCCGTTACCCAACATTGTATCCATCCCAGAAATCTTCTATGGAGATGTTGTAAAAAGAGAATCGAAAGTAGATGGATATTATTGTAGATTGAATTTTATGTTGTTGTTCAAAAGGTCGCCGCTGCGGTCAGCGGCGGGGTACAATAGTCGAGGTCTAGGTGGGGGTACGGGGGTACTTGTATGGTTGGTTGGTTGGTTGATGGATTGATGGATGGATGGATGGATAGGATTTGTTCGAGGGTCGTGTGTGTGTGTGTGAAGAAGAAGGAAAGGAAGGATTAGGTATTGGGATTTATTTTTAATTTCTCTCTATCTTAGCTCGTGGAGAAAAAAAGAGGCGAGATGGGAGGAGAAGAGAGGATTAAGGAAAGCTTAAATAAATAGGTAGGTAGGTGATAGGTAGAAGAAGAAAAAAGGTAAAAAGGTAAAAAGTAAAAAGTAGCCGTCTAGTACTAAGGAAAGTTTCTGTTCGAGTCCTTGTCGGGATCTTTCAAAATCAATATCAAAAAAGAGTTCAAGTTGTTATTGTGTTGGTAGAGACTCGAGAGATAGCACGTATTTATCTTCAAATCCAGGTATAGAGGAGTACTCGTAGTAAAGTGCTAAACTAGGTATATTATTAACCTTGAAAGGCAAAGAAGGTTGTTATGTATGAGGCAAAAGGGCTGTGCAATATGAAATGAATTGAATTATTAAGTAGGTAGGCTCGTAGGTAGGTAGGTAGGTAGGTATGGATTGATTGATTGATTGATTTGATTCAAAGTTTCGAGGCTGACGACTTCTGACTTCTGACTCTGGGGAAAAGAAATATCCAGGACCAGACCAGTAACCTTGTTGTAAAGTTATTAAGGTAGGACTGACAAAGAGGATGGATAGGAGTTTCGAGTTTTAATAATTGTGTGATTTGATTGTATGATTGTGAGATTGAGATTGTGAGATTAGGTATTGTCTGATTATGCTTCGTGGGTTCGTAGGTTCGTAGGTTCGTGGGTTCGTGCGATATAAAAAGTGTGATTGTGCTAACAACTACCTAATAATAACCTAACCTCTTCACTTCATGTACGAGGTGAGTTGAGTTGAGGCTTAAAGATGCTAGACTGTTGGTTGGTTGATGAATAATGAAGCTTTTTAAAGGTAAATAGATCTCGATTTGATTTAATCTAATTACTCGGTACTCCAGCTTCGTATGATTAACCTTTTTGGCGAAAGAGAAGATATAAAGGAAATAGAGGAGGGAGTCGGAGTATCAAACTACTAGGTATTGGATTGTACGTACTGTACTACCTAGCTACCTACCAGGTAGTCGAGTAGATAACCGAGAATTATTGATCTGAGTCTTGTCTTCGAAAAGTCCACAAGTAACATCGAAAATTGTCCAACTGGGAGTCATGAAAGAAGTTTATATTATATTATTGGGCAGGGAATGGATCGAGGGATGGATGGATGGATGAATGGATGGATGGATAAATGATATTTAACATAACCTGGATGTAAAAGATCCCCGGGTGGCGGCATCTCTCATATGTACCTATACTAGGTACCTAGTAGTTACCATCTAATAATATCTACTTAATTGTCCAGTGACCTGACATAAAATCCGGTGTCCAAAAGCGCTTTCCCAATTAAATAATAAGTCTCAGATAATGTCCTTGAATCTTGAATCTTGAATCTTGAATTTATTGCATAATAAATAATCTACAAGAAATGAATGTCTATGATGAAATCCGAGTCCCCCGTGACTCTCTCTAAATTGCATTGCCATGGATGCTCGAGCCATCATACAAGACAAGGGTTTTCTTATCGTCGCTATCGTAAAATACCTACTACCTACTAGGTACCTACTGAGCGTTTGTAACTTAACACTTAACATCATTCATGAATCATCCATCATCCACCCTTCCATTCATCAATTAAACATGACTCGATAACTAATCATCTCCTTCATACATGTTATTTTCTACCTACCCACCTACCCACCTACCCACCTACCCACCTACCCACCTACCCACCTACCCACCTACCCATAAGCTTCAATATCACTTACCTAGTACTTTTCTCCAAATCCCTCTCATCATCTGCCAACCATCTCCTCCTCTTCCCCTCTTCTTCCCCAACTTGAGATCAAGTCAGCAAGTCCTCTTTCTAAAATCCATACCAGCACCAATATGTCGCCAGCCGATCCCTCATGCACAAAATCCCCTCATCAAGATAAACATGCACCCAAAGCTGTCCAAAAAGGAATCGGAGAGATGGCCGAAAAAAACATCCCGTCATCCCTACATAACCAGTTGAATCATGAACTAGTACGCAGGTCAGAATCCCATAGCCGCTGATCGCGCAAGTTGGTGTTATGTTTCAGACATCATACGGATACGAAACCATCCAACCCAACCCCAACCCAACCCTCCAATGACCCATCCCCCCATCCCATTTCCAAGAATTCCCATTGATGGGAATTTGATGGTTCATGAATCATGACCAATGATTCATATCCCTCCAGACATGCAGACATCTAAACATCCAAATATCTACCACATCCAGAACATGCAGGCAGAAGAGACAAGGTCTAGAAGCATAGCCTACCCTCTTCATGAGAGAAGTTTAGAAGCATGCAACTACCCGTCGAATCCCAACATCCATATCCAAACACCTACCGCATCATTCATTCATTCATTCCGGAAAGGACCGAGAATGACTGGAGGTATCAGATGATGCTCTCTCTCTTTCAAAATCTACCAGGCGAGCTCTTTCCTCTTCGAAACACCTACAAGATCTCATATGAATGTATGTATGTATGCATATATCCCGACGCCCAGCTCCCAGCTCCCAGCCTCAAATGACCCCCACGTCGCCAAGAGTTATCAAGATGTCATGATTCATCAGCCACATCAAATTCCTCCCTTGATTTCTCATCCAGTCCCCTACACAGTGCACTGCTCTCATCGTCGTCATCGAGTCCCTACACATTCTCACCTCATCATCCCATCTTTGCACCCTCCCCCTCTCCTCCCCCTC
>NGKG01000005.1:312208-351486 GCA_002162505.1 Myriosclerotinia scirpicola | reverse complement strand
AAAAAACCCCCCCGAATCCCCATCGTCCATCCACTCATCATCCAAGATATACCTAGTACCTACCTACCTACCTACCTACCTACCTACCTACCTACCTACCTACCTACATCCATCATCCCCTCGGTCTCGGATAACCCTAGCACCCTGCCCGTCTCGATAATTCTCCGTCGTTCCCCGCCAGGTTACTGTTGCACGGCACGATATAGGTACGTACGTTGCACGATATAGGTACTAGGTACCTAGTAGATGATACGATACCATTTTATTCAGTGTCGTACTTGGTGCTTACTAGGTATGGTATGTAGATAATGTGATGTGAGACTAGCTAGCTAGTTGATCTAGGTAGCTACTAGCGAGTCGGTCTAATGAGAGAGGTAGGTAGGTACTAGGTAGGTAGATTACACGAAAGGAAAGCGTTTGGTGTAACTTCATGCATCATACATTCTTCGTTATTATGTTGATTGGTAACAGCCATTATATGGTAGCCATATACTCTCCCATCCTTGCAAATGACATCTGATATCCCCTACCCCATTTGATCTCTTAGTTCCCATAGCAATTTGATAACTTCAAACATGGACCATCCATCCAGCCCTTCCACTAATCTTCATCCCCCTCAATCCCCGCCTTCTCCCAAATATCCTCCCTCGACATCCCCTCCAACAAAGCACCCTCAACCGCCTGGAATCCCCTCTTCCTCACCCCCCTCATCTTCGACCAATACACAAACTCCCTATCCACCCGATCAACCTCCTCCTTCTTAACCACCTTCGCCCCAGCATCCCTCAACACCGCCAGCTTCCCCTCCTTCTCCCTCCTGCCCTCCTCCAACATCCGAATCCTTTCTTTCAACTCCGTGACTCCAATCTCATTTTTCATTCCCGCGAGCTTGATACCCAGCTTCTTAACTTCCATTCTTAGTTCTGGCATTGTCGCTCGCAAGTCCTCAATCTCCGCGTCCATATTCGCAAGTTCCTCGGGCGAGAGTGAGAAATTGGGGTCTTGCAGGGGCCAGTAAACCCATTGCGAGCCTTTTCCATCACCATTCGTACCCTTTCCGTTGATGAGGCCCGAGTTGGCGAGTTCTTTCAGGAGTTTGTCGGTTAATGTTTTGGTAACCTGGGGTATCATTCGTTAATACCCGTCGGATATTATTGGTTGGTTCGCGTAAAGAAAATGAGAAGGGAAAAGTGACAAGCTCTTGGGATGAGATAAGGAAGGGGGTGATTGATACATACTTTTCCATGCAAATTGCCACTCACATCCCCGGCACTAAACGGTCTATTCTCCCTCGTTAAATACTCCATCAAAACCTCCTGCGCCTCATCTCCCGTTACTGCCTTTACTTTCTCTTTCCCATCTTTGCCTATGACTTTTGTCTCCTTTGCTTCCTTGACAATAGTCTTTCCCTTCACTTCTTTGCCCTCCTTCTTATCTTCCTTTTCTTTCGGAAGGGCTTTCTCTTTGGCAGGAGCTTTGGGCTTTGGTGGAGCTTTAACTTTTTCAACCTTATCCGCCTTTTCGACTTTAGGTTTCTTGGCTTTGGGTTTGACAGGTGTGGCGGAAGCGGTAGAGGGAATTGATGCTACGGATGCGACATCGAAGTTATCGTCTGGGGCCGGGGATTCGGTTGAGAGGTCAACGAGAGACTTTTTGCGTTTAGGTGGCATGATGATGGGTTTTGACGTGAATTGATTGTTTGAAATAGTTGCAGGCAGTAGAAATTGATGATTGTCCGAAATAATTGCAGAAACTAGTACTCTCGAGTCTTCCCCGAAAGTAAAAGTGAAAGCGAAAGTGTCGCCCAGTCCAACTCAACCCCAAGTACTCAAGCTCTCGTATTTCGACAATCCCCTCAAATTTTGGGACATTCAAAACACGAATGATGGTCTCCTAATTCATATTCTTCCCCTCGTATCAACCTTCCCACCTTCCCCTTCACCTTCAAGCCCCCCACCACAAATGCGATCGCAATGAGGATACAAACAAGACCTCGGGATCCGAGGTATGAATGTAAACCAAATCCGAGCTTAAAATATCAATACTCCAAATGATACCTTAAAAATAAATATGGATTCTCATTTAGTCGCCGACAGTCTTCGAAAGATGGTATGGATTTGTGAAGTATATAGAGTAGTAGTATATAGTATACAGTTTGTCAGAGAGAACAAAGATTAAATCCCAGATTCAACAAATACAATGTAAAAATTTCATGTTGAGATGTACCTAGTAGATGCGACCAGGAAAGAAAGTTGACCGGGGGGGGGAGGAAAAGAGTATTCGCGCTAACCTACATTTCACTTTCACTTTCACTTTCACCTCAACCACCAATAAAGGAAGGAACAACCTCTCACATAACCTTACCGCCTACCAGGCAAGTACTGCAATACACCCAAAATACCCAAGTGCCCATCGTCAATATAGAAAACATTTAATAGTAGAAAAAAAAAAAAAACTGGAATAATTACAAAACATTTTAGGGTATCATTCATTTCTACTCAGAAATTCTTCCACTTTCGAATCCCATATCTAAGTAGAACTTCTTTTCTTCACTTATTTAAGAAGTCAAGTCTATTACACACTGCATATTCCAAACTATCTCCAATAAAAATTGCATGCATACAAGTGAAATGCTGGGAATGCTCCAATCAAAAATATTCACAATGCCCATTCGCCATGCTATATAAATCCCTAAAGTTTATAACTCTCGGAAACTGTGAATCGCATTACATAACGACCTATGATATTGTCAGCAGCTGAATTAAATAGATGGTAGCATGAGTTAGAAGACTTACACAATCTCCTTCACTCTTCGTTTGTGGGATACCCATCTCTTCAAATGTTGCGGGTCCCTTTTTGGCAGGGGCTGCTTGTTTTGGCGGTGCCGCCACCGGAGCAGGTGTAGAGGCTGATGACACAGATGATTGTCTCGAATCAGGACGTTGCGAAGACATTGTGTTGCCAATCGCCGGCCGATTAGTGTTTCTGCTTGCCGGGGCTGAAATTGGTGTCATAGTATTACCTCGTGGCGGTACAACATTTTGACCCGGTCCAGAGTTTGGGCTTGCGAATGGTCTAGATCCGTAGGCAGATTGTGAAGATTGTGCAGTTCCAGGTCTCGAACCAGAGGCTGTAGGTCTTTGCTGTGGGTTCTGGTAGCCGGACTCGAAGCTTAGTGGAGGAATATTGGGAGCATGGTTGGGGGATGGATTGCGGCCCTGTGGAGGCCCCATGCCCATAGGAGATGATGATCTTATAGGCTCTGTGTTTTGATGGGTAATTCCCAAATGTGGTGCTTGCTGCTGAGGGCGAATGCCAAAAGCAGAAGATGAAGAAGATGGTCGATCTGATGCTGAGTTTGAGGTTGCTGGCCGCAGTCCATCTTGTGGGTTGTACCGTGGAGATCTGGGAGGGTAACCAGGACCACGATTTCCAGGGCTCATATCATCTTCTGGATATGGCGCAATTGATATCGGTCGAATACCTGCAGGAGCACCCTTTTTAACCTTGGGTTTTTGATTGTGTGCAGGCGGTGTTGGTGAGGAATCTTCTGGCATAGTTGGCATTGGTGGCGCATTAGCTTGGTTGAATCTCTCAGGTCTGGCACCCCTTCGAGAGCCGTGCGTAGACTTAATACGTTGAATCGCCGCGCTGTGGTCGCCCTTCGAAAGTGTATGGTTCGCTTTGATGCTATCGATTCTTCCCAAAGCATCCTGATTACCATGCTGGGCTGCCTTTTCATACCATTGTGCAGCTATGTCAAGATTCTTCTTGACATACATTCCAATTTCATAAAAGTAGCCCATCGCAAACTCTGCTGTAGCCATTTCTGTCTCAGCGGCACGTTGCGCATATGTGTAGGCTAGCTCTTCGTTCTTCTCGAAAATACCTTCATATCCGCAAAGAAACCACTTGCTAATGGCCATATCGGCTTCGGGTTCTCCTTGTCGGGCAGCGAGGGCATTGTAGTGCAAAGAAAGAGCTGGATCGAACTCGCAGCCAAATAGACAAAGCTCGTAGGCTTGGGCCATCTTAAGTTGTGCCTTGGCAAATCCAAGATAAGCAGCCTTCTCAACGAACATTTTGGCTTCATTCAAATCGTATGGTAGGTATTCATCGGGCACGGTAATATTTGGTAATTCTCTGGCGAGCAACATTCCGTAAACGTAGGCACCCTGAGGAGCATTTTCATCGGCTGTGTCGGCTGCGAACTGAATCAAGTCGATACCTCTTGCATAATCTTGCTGCATGCCACATTGACCGAGCAAGGTAGCCATTCCAAGCCTATAGTTTGCTGCAGAATCCTTCAAGTATACACCTCTTTGGTAATGTTCGACGGCCTTGCTAGGATTCATAGTATTCTCGAACTGCATTCCTATTCGGTATTCTGCTCGAGCGTATCCTTTTTGTGCAGCTCGCTGATAACCTTGGAACGATTCCTTCTTATCCATTCGATAACCAAATTTACCAAACTCTAGCCACATTGCTTTCATAAACTCTGCCTTTGGATGTTGCTGTTCTGCGAGAAAGTTAACGATGCTAATAGCATCGACCCGTAATTGATGCTCGATCTTTGGAGTTGGAGCCCGCGGGTCTTCATTCTTTCGCTCGTAAGTAGAACTGGCTACTTCGACCCAAGACAGTGCATCTTGAGCCCATGCCAACTGCATTTCTGGGTCGGTAGATTTCAAAACCATTGGTCTAGCTCTCTCTAGAACCTCCTCTTTCTCCTCATCCGACAAAGGTACATTCTGACCTGCGTTTCGGGGTTTTGGGAATGGCGAAAAGCTAGGGGAATCTGGCTGAACTCGTGGCGCACCGTAGGGACCCTTCAAATTCTGATATATAGCTGCATTTGTGTGTTCGTAGTTCGCTGTGTAGCCCGGGCCGCTGTTTCGATTGCTATGACTTGATCTCGAAGAATCGCTAGTACCTTGCTGGAAATTGTCATTAGACGGTGATTAAGTAGATGAAACGGTGGAATGCGAGCTTACTCGGTATCCATCTGAGTTTAGTTCAAGATTCGCAAGACTATCTTGCATGTTGTGAGGGACTTCTGGCATGATTCTATAATTCCCGTTAGTCGTGTTCATGGCAAATTAATGTTGGTCAGATGAAAATGCCACACCATAAACCATTTTCTTTTCTTAAATCAAAGAATGAAAATGATCCTACCTTTGTGGCATCGGAGACACTACGTTGTTAGGGGGCATGTAATAATCATCCCCTCCTCCTGGATAGAACGTCGCCCCAAAATTGGAGTTCTGTTGATACCCCCCACCATAGCCGTTCATATTGTTATTTTGATTTTCAGTTGTAGAACTTTTCAAACTGTCACCGCGAGGAGGAGGTTGATATGAATCTAGGAACAAAGATGGTTGTGTTAGCTGGATTCAACGAAATATATAAAAGTTGTCTGAAACATGCGACATTCAAAGTTGTGGGTAACTAGATATTTGAATCTCAGGGTCGCAAAGAAATAAGAAAGCCGTGAATAATAATGCCAGCTAGCTAGCTATGTAGCTAGTAGGATTACTATTGTAATAAATCTTACGTAGTGTCACAGCCCGACAAGAACGGATAAGCAAGCTTACGACCTGTCTTGCGCCCCCTCCCGAGAAGTTACAAGGGCAACTCTTGTAAGAAAGTAAGAAAAAGTAAAAAAAAAGTAATTAATATACTTTTCTTATTTTAAATATCTTCAAATTTGATGACGTTTTGTTCTTGTATCTTCCACACTTGTTCCTATGATATTGGGGTTTTTATGGATGTTAAATTTGATAAGAACCATCTAACATACCTTGCTGTCCGTTTTGTGCATTTTGTTTCCAGCCAGCTCGAGCAGGTTGATATTCCTCTTGTTTTTCATCATCGTAAGCGCCACTATAATAAGCCATGGTCCCGCGACGGAAGGTTTTCGAGGGATTTTGATGTTAATATTTTGCAAGCTTGTGATGAAACCCTTCTCCTTGGAATTCTGCAGCAGTTCTTGTATATCTCTTGGGGGGGTTTGGAGGGGCTTTGCTTTGCGTTTTAGAAGAAATGTTATTTTATAGATGTTGGAAATGTTCGCAGTATTCGCAGTATGTTTTTTTTATGGTATGGATGCCCTTTTGTCGGTCTTTCCCTTCCTTTTGTCTGGCAACGAAACGATCCGATTGAGTTCAGAAAAGAATGTCAAGTTGAAATTTTCAAGAATATTTATTATTATTATTATTATTATTATACAGACATAGAGAAAGAAAGGAGTTTGTTCACCCAAGTTGGAAGCATACCTAGCGAGAGTGGAATATGTAATATCATGTAGAGTGAGTACCGTAGTATGCCCAAGGTGGTTTTCTAACTCATCCATTCCCCTGTTCTAGTTTTCCCCTGAGAAAATGATTGATTGATTGATTCATTCATTGATTGATTCACTTGAAAGACCCTCCCCCCGAAACACAACAGCCAAAAGCATTCCACTGGACCAATGCCAAATAAGATAAAATGACTGAGCGTTTTGATGGACATCATGGACAATCGTGGCAATCGTGGCAACATGTGGTGGTGAACACGGTGATGTGGATCTTCTCCCAAAATTACCAAGAACTTCAATTTCCCTTTCAATTTGCCTTTGGACATATAGTTAATACACGCGGCCCTCAAATATTTGGATCGAGCCCCTGAGACATATACTTATTAATGAGTGGGTGATATATATTATTTTTATCTTTGCATCCTTTCACAAAATTTATAACCGTACTTGGTCGACAGGAAGGTAAGACTTACAAAAAGGGCTGAGCATTGTTTTACAGTTTGAGCAATACGATTAGGTTATGCGCCATCCCGCTGTATTATTCGCTTCTCAAGTTTCTTTCCAGCTTCTTTTAATAAAGCGAGAGATTCGGAGATAACACCCCTTCCAATTATCTGAATGTTCTAGCAGAAATTATTGGAATAATAGCTAAGCTTTGATCGACACAGGCAACATATGGTCAATATTCCACTCTTTGGAGATTTAACCTTACCCTTGTTATGTCGGAAATTTGACCATCAGGAGAGCATCGCATCATGCATCTTGATTCTTCATGCCAACCTACTAGCATGTATGCATGTCTAACGGCGGTGTTAGAGTCTTAGAGAGAATGTTAAGGCTGAGTATCAGGCTTCTTTCTTGAGAGGAGGGTCGTACGAAGTAAAGCCTCTTACTACTTACGGATGAACAGCTCACCCATCGAGGCTGGCTGGGGAATCCTAGGGCTGACCATCTGACCCCCCCCTTATCCGCTCACCCGCTCATCGTCAGTTCTAAGAACTTTCTGATATAGGGATCCACCACATAAGTATTGGAGCTAAATGAATCAACGATAAATCCGGGTCAAAATAATAGTAAAATGCAACTAAATACTTGGTTTAGTCTGGTCCAAGTGGAGCTGTCAAACATTCGAGAACACAACAGGGGTTAAAATAGATGAACTAGTGATTTCGGCTTGACGGGAGCTAATTGCGGTACCAGTCTTTCGAGCGGAACTTCTGGTTGTGGAAAGTGGAAGAAAAGGGGGTGAGATTCGATCGATACAAACTCGACAAAGATTTAAAGCGAAGACATGAGGAGAATTGGTTTCGTACTCGGACACTGTAACTGTAACAGTGTACAGATGTGATCTGAAAGATACATACTCTACTAATATGCACTATTTTTAGATCTCATACATGGCTACGAGAGACTATTAGAATGCGGGGAGGTGATATTCGCTAATATACACAAACTCGGCTGTATGTAATATTTTCTCGCAGATTCAACGAGGCAAATCTCGGAAGAGCTAGTCGCTCTTTACTGTATCTTTTTGATTGGCACTCAAGTGATGATCCCAGGTTACGCCGAGGACTTGCCTAGATTTATTGAGCTGGACTAGACCACCTGGTTGTGCCCCTGGATTCTTCTCCGGTAAGATGCCGAAGGGTTTGATAGGACTTCGATGAGGTCTGGAATTACCAGGGGGTATGAGTGCGCAAACACTGCAAGCTTCTTTGTCTACTCACAGTCTTACGTGTCCTATATTCATGCGAGGACTATATTCCCAAACCCATCTATGGAAGACAGAGGAGCGTCTGGGGGTAACATTTTGCAGTAGAGTCATTGATGATTCTTTCGCTTTTTGTCCATTATTTTCCACAGGAGCGATGATCTTCAATATTGAAGAGAACATAAGCCATATCACACCTTGCCATGAGAGAATCCATTCTCTCACACTAATCCTGTCTATCAATAGACACATCGTCAGACATGAAGGCGCCGAGCACAATTGTGACTTATATAAGGGGTCTAGTATTGTCTTTTCTGAAAGTTGCAGCGGGTCAGTAACGATGGGAGTATGGCTGTCAAATGCGCACTTCGCAAATACCTTATTTTACACAAGAGAGTAGTCGCAATTATGCTCTATCCACTTAGATCAAAGGTCTTAGCATAATAATGATCTAATCTATGTAAAATGACAATCAACGTTCGTCATTACATGGACTCCCAAGCATCATCTCACCGTCCAATACCCTGACCCTCATTTCCCAGACGGCCCACCCTTTACTCCAACATCATCACCTTACCTCGCTTCGCTCTCATCCCATCCACCCCATACCATCCCATCCCATCCACCCCATCCAATCCCGTTCCATCCCATCCCAAGTGAGCATCACAAGTTAGCCACGCACTAACTCACCACCACCACACACACCCCTCCAATTCCACCCCAATACCCTCTCCTCCAAAACAACTCCCTCAAACTACCCCCAAAAACAAAAACCTATCCCGCGACAGGCTAGGGAAAATCCCCGCGGGGTATTATTATGCTGTGATACTCGTCTCATATGCGATATTTACGTATTTCCCCCCTCGGCCACCTTTCATTCCACCTCTTAAACATAGCTTGACCCGACCAAATGGTCTAAGTTGACTGCTTGATGTGACTATGAAAGTGCTCGGGGGGTATAGTGAACGGCTATATTGGTGACATTTGATATGGATAAGCGAGGTTTGTGTGGTTCGGGAGGGTATAATTTGCTTTTCGTTGTATGGTGTTTGTTATACAATCTTATTTCTGTCATTGATGGTTAATTTGCATCGTTTGACGATGTTTACTTGATGCTTGGATTGACAATCTGAGTCTCCCATTAGAAATTGCCCTTCATGGCAAGTACCTGATAATCAATTTATCACCACACACTCTACTCCACTCCATCTCGAATCCGCAATACCTATTCCTCATATCAAATTTCATCATGAAACTTCTCTATGAGTCGGGGCTTCGATATCGATATCGATATCGATATGAAGCATAGCCATCGACCTCCAATTAGCCATGCATGCATAGCACAAACTTCAAGTAAACGTAGCATTCGCTATCATAGATAGAAAAGCTATCAAACATTCTCTTTACTGAACATGAAAGATAATCTCGCAACTTGCATGCCCGCCACAATCTCCCAAAAAGCTCCGACGTTAGATAATTGAACCAGGACATGTAACTCCAAATCATACATACTATCCTAGATGTTCCGATATAGATTCAGAAAACCCATCTTCTTCCTCTCAGACTGTTCATGGGCCAGCCGAATCCAACGCCATCCCCATTTCCACATCTGATCGATCGCCACCTTTGCGTCTCTTCAACAGTTTCCTCCTCCAACCCCGTTTGCTTTCTCTAGCGTCAAGTTTCCCCTCCTCAGTTTCCATCACCAAGGCTCGCGAACCTTCATTTTTCCCTCCAACGCAGAGAGCAATGATACCTTTCAGCATCCACCAAGCGTACAAAATATCCCCGTGAAGCACCCAAGCGAGCAGCACAACCGTAATCGGTAACGAAACCGCCCAATAAATAGGAAAAAATTTCTCGCCCGCCGCAAAATCTCCACCCATAGAGAATATGGACGCGATAACTGTGGATGGAACCACCACCGTCGCGATCTTGGTCAGCTGGCTCGCACTTCGCGCTTGTCGATTCGCTGCCGCCGTCTGTCGATTCGTCGCGAGCGTCTGTATATCAGTCGCGTACGACTCGCTCAGTGCGGCCCGTTGAGCATATTCGTCAATGTGCTGACTAATTTCCACTCGCGCCTCGTTAAGCTTTTCTTCGCATCGCTTCAGAGTGTCACTTTGCTTTTCAATCTGTACCCCGTTTCTTGCATTCGCATCATCTGCGCTCTTGCTCGGGTGAAGATGCTCATCGCGAGCGCGGAATGCCCAGAGAGTACTCTTGACTATTTTGATAGCGACGTTGATATTGTGTCTTTGATCCATCAGCTTCTGGTATCGATGGATGATTCTACGATCCTGGTATTTCATAGCTTCGAGGGAGTCATCTTCGCGATCCAGGCTTTCATAGACCATTTGATACGCCTCGCCACTGTTAAGAGCGATCCATCCTTCCAGCACCGCGCATATGAAATTGCGTGTGTATATGGTGGCTGAGAATGGATCATCTGTATATGTAACATCGCAATTCTGATGGGTCTTTACGAGGAAATCATAGATGGATCTTTCGTTCAGAGTCGTCGTGTCGGTGCTAGGGGGATCGACCATGACGTGCGTGATTGTACTTGAAATCTCGGGTTCATTGCATTCGATGTACTCGAGATAGATGAGTTTCTGATCAAGGTTCCTCGGGCTTTCTCTTACAGATCGAAGATAGGCGCGCTGAGGGTCGACGAGTAGAACCGCTAAAGAGGCAATGGTTCATTAGAAATACAAGACATCTAAAAATGCAGTTAACTTACCAGTCCAAGAACCCCCGCCGTCTTCTTGCCCCCAGTACGACAACTGACTAAAGTAGCTCCGAATTCCCTGTGCATTCACATTTTCCAAATTCCACCTACGCAAGAAATTCCCCGTCAAAAGCTCAAATGGTCCATCCTCTGGTATATCATGAGGTATGACACGCCTCTGCGGTACCTGCAATTTCCAGTATCTCGAGGAGCTTTTCTTCGCATATGCATGGTCCACCACGCTTAGGGTATCATAATTATTGCCATGAGCCACAAAAAACGCGGCCGGGATACGAAGCACAACTCCAAGCACCTCCGCGAATCTGGGATCTACATCTTCAAGAATAATCAAGCGCCTCCGAACTTTCAAACTGCCGCGTTCGTCGACCCCGGGCTCCTGTTTTAGATAGGAATAGAGGTCGCAAGCGGATTTGAATGATTGTGTCTGATTAATATCACTTCCACCATCATGATCCCCCAACTCAAAAATCCGCAGCCGGGGGACACAGCAAGGAATATCCCCATCAATCCAGGGATATCTACAACCTGCCAAGAGCATCCTAATGCTGAGTCCCCTAGCCTGTTGCGCGTAGCGTTTAGTCTGTTCAAGCATATAGCCATCACCAGCCCAACACGCCTCGTGATCTACCAGCATTTTAGTATCTCCCATGATCCAAAAAGATACGGATACCGCGACATACCATCAGGAAGATAGAACTCCGAATCCATCTTTTACATTGGGGCCGAAACATACAAGACGACTTTATGGCTAAAATGATTCGTTGAGCGCCCCAAAATAATCATCTACCCATAGTTTTGATTCTTGCCGCAAATTGTTGCGAGAGGCTCGGAGAGCTGGAAACCAGCATTATACACTGGTTGAAAGATCAGAGGATAAAAAGTTCAAAAGGGAATGAGGCTGACGACCTCCAAGTTTCAGCCGCACCGTATTTAGTGCACAAAAGATTGTTACCGGTATTACCACACCACCATACATAGCATAAAGATGCATGTCGAGGAAGAGCAATGAGGAAAGGCCTACTAAATTCAAGGCGAGAATTTTACTTCGCACGTGTTATGCACTTGAATCAAAAAAGAGACGGGCATATCTTTCGATAATGATATTGATTGTTTATTCTTTCCTACTCATCCATTGCCTCCCCTTTCAATTTACTTTTCCATGCCCTTTCCATCCTTTCACAGTTGCCCTCCTCCATCAACTATGCCAGAAAGCATACACACACCATGACAATCGCCGAACGCCAGCCGAGACTTGGGTACACTTGACCCAACACCACACCCTTGAGCCTCCATGTATGCAATCAACATCATGCGTATACGTATACCGATGCTACACCCGTGACCTCCCTCCCAATCCTACTCGTTTCATCTTACAAAACAAAGTGCGGATGCAATGCAGCTCCTCATCATGGACTCGCACCAAAAGTAAAAAATGAATCCAGAACTAAAACCCACTATAACTCCGTGTCCCATTAATGCCAAGCCATTCTTGTATGACCCAAGAAAATCCTCTCTTCTAAGCTGTAGGGCGTTTGAAAGGATGTGCTTCTGTATTCAAAACCCAATCATCCAAACTTATAGTCTCGGGTGTCGAAAAGAGAAGATAGAAATATTTGAGCGTTTCCGCCAGCCAGAAACTTTCCATCTCATCTAACTGATATGGTTCTTCGGCAGTCACATCATAGATAGCCGCATGGCCGTATTTAGAAGATGTTGCATTGATGACAGCTTCAAACATCTTCCAGCCTTTGTCTTGCCAAGATTTGTCGCCAGTGATGCGGTACATATACCAGACAGATTCAATAGCTTCGGGTCTAAATACCAGTGTTAGTATTGTGTGTTTCAATGTCATGAGTGTAAGATGTTTACCTGAGGATATACTTCCTGGCATGGACACTTGTAAATCCAGGTGGTAGCGCTTCTTGTTTGATACGAGCTTCAACATATTCTTTGTGGGAAAGTGGGCGTAACGGGTCTATTAGTGTTTCGGCGGGGAGTGGTTTTTGTGACTTGGTACCCTTCTCCAATTGACGGCCTCCGGCTATACTTTTCAGCTCTGCTTCTGTGTTTGCAGACTTCTGCTTGAACATGCGCTCTTTTTCGGGTCCGTCCATTGTACCGGCTGCACCACTTTGGCGTTTTGTGAGTGAGGCTGGTTCGTCCTTTGGCTTGAAGGCACTTGCGTCATCAGATTTGGTCTCCAATGAATCTTTCTTCAAAGACCCAGATTTTGAAGATGTAGTGTCACCTGGACTAGCGTCTAATCCGCCAACCGTGTGTCCACCCTTAGCCTTTGGAGAGAGACCGGCGACAGTGTCTTTTTGGCTGGAGCGTCCTTGAGGTTCCCCAACAGCCTCTGCTTTCGCCAGGGCATTCTGCTCACGGGCCGTGTCGATGGGATTCAAGTTCATATCCTTTGCTTCAGCATCCAGCTTCTCCTTATTTTTGAGATATTCCTTCAGATTCGCATCTCGGTAGGCGGCCGAAGTATCTAACCGCTCATAGTAGAGAGTCTGGTTCCAAGCGCAATTCTCAGCACTTTCGCATGCAATCACTTCGGATCCTTCAGGCATAATTCCTGATGGGGTTGCACCATAAGCCCAAACGCAACCATCTGTGAGTTTCTTTGCAATCTCGAGATCCCCTTCGATGCCAAAAATCTTTGCGCTCATTCCAACCATGCCTCCAATGAAACATGTTAAATGTGTAATCTCTGGAATCAATAAGTTTTCTTCCATTTTTCCATTGCTGGAAACTTTTCCAGAAATGAGAATATCATCTTCACCCGGAACCATAGGCCGAAATAGCATATGCTCACGTACGGCAGCGATAGTCCTCATATACATTTTTCGGTAGACTTGTTCAAGGCCGCCCAGAAGCATGTATTGCTATATATGTATTAGCTACGTAAGTGGAATTCATAAAATTTCACACATACCTTTGGGTAATACTCATATGTCGAGTCTTGTCCACCACCCATCGAGAACTTCTGCCAACCATGCTGATCAGACGCCTCAAGACCTTGCTCAACGCAGTCCCATTCATCCAAGATCCCTACCGTTGGAAGTCCCGGCGCAAAATGACTAAGACCACTCCCAGTCTTGCTTACTGGGGGGTGATTTGCTGCTGGGGGAGGAGGTGAAGATACTGTGGTTGAGCTATGCAAGTCCGTGATTTCTTCTAAATCTCTTTTCTTTGATCTGTTCTCCGCCCATCCTTGGATACGAGCTTTTCCAGGCTCACCAGGTAGAACTTGCATTTCTAACATGTTACCTCCCTTGGACGGTTTTTTCTTTGGCTTAGATTCCTTTACCGTCTCTGGTGACGGAGGCTTATATCCTACAGGAGGTTCCTTCAAAAGCGCCTCTGTTTGCGGATTGCTGAGAGCAGTCTCCTTTGCCAATGCAGCCTCTTTCTTCGCCTCTTTTTGTAGAAAAGTTGCGGTACGATTACAGCCTGATGCATCGACATCTTCCGGAAAAACTCCGTGAATATTGGTCGAGTTACGATCTTGCCACTCCGATAGGGCAATGGTGACTCGAGCTACAGCATCATAGTAACGTTGCTCACCGGTAAGTTGTGCAAGACGGGTAAATTCCATAGATAACGATCCGAGCTCGGCCAGATTAGACCTCGGACTTGCACGATGAGGTTGAGATGCAAAAGTTGGTTTCCATTGATAATGGAGTACCGGCATCCTATTTGGTGTATCAAAAGCACCCATCAAGATTTCTGCCAATTCAGTAGCTTTATCCAGCAGAACCTGGAACTTCCCCTCGCTAACATCAAACGCGGCCAAAAGACCCCCTAGATATCTGATGGTAGTCTCAAATACTGGTATGTTCATTCGTGGAGTGGTGGTGAAATCGATCTTTTCGACGGCTCTGACGGCCTCCTCAAATTCATCGTAGAGCCCCATAATCCATAAAGTATCCAACCCGTCCACCATGGTTGCTGCCCATCCGCAAAATGGATCTCGGAATTGAGACGATACCGGGGAAAGTTCGTCGTGTCCCCATGCATACTTCTTATATCCGCTCCATGACTTCAAGAACTCCTCCTTCACTTTATTCTGCCTCTTCTCACGGGTGATCTTTGCGTCCGTTGTCTCATCCTTGAAAACATATTGAATTTTGGGAATTGAAATTGGCACACCAGTTGGCAGGTTGATAATGCTCTCGGTAGGTACCGGGAAATGTTCTGCTTGCTTGGACCAGTGAATTGTGGTAGGGGCTGCCGAGAACACAGGTAAATCTTGTCTTCCATCTGGCGCAATGGGGTGGAGATCTTCAAAATCCGAATCCTCGGTGGCTCCGTGGGTCTGTGGCTTTCTGTCAGGAAGAGAATACTTCGGCACAGTAGTATCTACTGTTTGAATCGCAATAATGCTCGAGGTAGTCGATGTACTACTAGTTGTCGTGGATATCTTTTGTGGTGTAGTTTCTTCTTTCGCAGGCTTCAATGCCTCTCCTGGTTGTTCTTTAAGGGTCTCTGGTGCCACTGGATGTCCTCCATTTGGCGCGTATGTATATGGCTGGTCCTTTTCCGATGCATATTTCGAATCAGGGATATCAACAGGACCTCCCACGGTATAACTTTCCCAATCCCTTATATGTGTAAAACGAATGAGAATTGCTGTTGCAAAAACCGCCAAAATAAGAAGAGCTCGATATCTGCGAATTCGCAACATTGTGCGAACTGCTACTTCGTGGTCTCTCGACCAGAAGTTTTAACAAATGAAAAAAAAAAGTCGTGGTTGTACTTGGGAGGGATGCTTGAGGTTGTGTCGCGTGTTCAGCGTGGAATAAATGACGGTCGATTTTGGGTCAATTGTAACCTTATCCTCATTACGAATTAAAGTTATTGATACTGGTACGTATTCATATTACCATACCTGTTCGTTGAAGATGTTGATGTTGATGGTGAGTAGGTACTTTTTGATAGGATTTTCAAATCAAATAGAAATGTACAGTAGTTCCCTCAAATCGCTTGTAGCAGTAGCACTCACTCCATAGATCTTGGCATTGGTATAAGTCCACCAGTCCTTTTATGGTTTTAGAGCAATACATCGTATAATAACTTTTCATAGGCTTGAAATGGAAGCTAAGATCTCAAATCGTCACCAATTGGGGAAAAGACTCAAAAGAGAGATCTTGGTATTTTAACTTGTGGGGATTTAAGTGTATCAGCTGGATTTTTAGAGGCCGCCATGATTCCCAAATATCAAGTTTTCCCGCCCGTGAAGGAGTGGAAGTGTGGAAGTGGTACTACTACTCTATTCTCTTCATCAAAAGATTGAATCTAAATATACGGTATATGAATCCTAATAAGATGTTATAGGAAACAAAGTCTGCTGACTCTCAACTCTCATCTCTCCATCTCTCAACTCTCATCTCTCATCTCTGAGCTCTCCCTTTCCGTCTAACCCGAGAATCCATATGAGAATACGAGGGGAAATCAAATTCGGTCCCTCCCTAGTAAATAATAATATGCTTGCTAAACATTGGTTAGAGATTTAAGCATCAGATTAAGCTCCACCCTGATATGTTTAATAAGTGGTTCCTGTAGCCCATCAACTCCTTGAAATCTCTCTTCAGCGTAGCTAATTCATGAGTGAGTTGTTATTAATCTATACGAGATGAACATGTTACAAGTTACAAGTTACAACCTACAACCTACCAGGTCTATTACCCCTTTGCCCCTTCATCCCAACATCCCAACATCACATCAGCGGCATCTAATCAGATAATCACAGTCTTTCTGGAAGATCGGCTCGTCGGGAGATGGCCAACTATGCAGCAATCACAACAGCCACGAGTCTTGGCACGGTAGAACTTATCCGAACCAATAGAATGGTCATAAAATGCGGAGAAGGGGGAAGGGGAAGGGAACTTTCACAACCGAGTAGGCAAAATGTTACTACAACTTCACATATATTATTCTCATCAAGTCATTCATTCCTTCTCTATCTGGGTATATGTCCGGCAGAATATGGTAGACATGCTACATGAGCTCTCAAAATACTGCACTGTTATACAGAGTTACATCCCAAAGAATGAGAAGCGCGCCTATAAAATACCATGTACTTTGCCCAGCTTTCCCAATAAAGTCGTTTCGATGTGATCATTATGCTTCTTTATTCATGAATTTATCCATCCATATCACCTGGTCCCTTTGCTCTACCCATTTGACGTGCCTTGAGCAATTCATCGCAGAGTAAAAGATTGGAAGCAATGCCAGAACTCGATGCGACACAATTCCTCAGTACACGGAATGAGTCGTATACACCCTCCAAGACTGGATCCATAGGTTCACCAGTCTTAAGATCAAGGCCAACAATGTTGCCTTCTGCTTGCTCATCTTGTAAGCTAGCAACTGTGAATGGATTAGCAAGATGAATAGTTAAGTCTAGGTGGGTATATCAACTTACGCGAATCTTGAATATCATGACCGGCGTTTGCTGCCAAAGTTTTTGGAATAACGAGAAGAGCATCGGCAAAAGCCTGGACACCCCACTTCGCCTTACCCTTAACAGTCTTGCGGAAAGCTTCGCTGTTCAGATGTGCGGCACAAGCAACTTGGAAGGCGCCAGCTCCAGGTACGACGCTCTTGTCTACAATCATGTTGTAGACACTTCGAAGACCATCACGAACTGCATCTGTGATTTGAGTAATGGTGTGTTGGTTTGGTCCCTTGATGAGAATGGTAACGGATTTTGGCTCCTTCACATCCTCAATGAAGGTGAACTTCTCCTCTCCCAATTGATGCTCATAAACATTTCCAGCCCAACCAAGGATCTCAGGGGTTAAGTCATCCACACTGTTCTGTGCTGTACCACCACAAATTAATTGTAATCTCTCCATGTTTCTTCGCTTAGCTCTTCTCAAAGCAAAGATCCCGTTCTTGACCAAGACGTCGAGCGATAATGGATCAATACCCTTCTGGTTGATAATGACGAAACCTTTCTTGGGGTCGTTCCCGCAAACCTCCTTCTTCAACTCAACAATCTTTCGTAATTTCTCGTCGACAAAACGGCGCTCGCTCTCCACAAGTTTATCTCTTTGTTCCGCACTCGAATAATAGAAACCGGAGTTAATTTCGGACTTCTCATACTCCAAACTGACGTTCAAGCTGAGAATAAATGCGTTCTCGACCTTTTTGGGCATATCTGGATGTCTAGCACCGTGATCTAACGCAAGACCTCGAATCAGCTGCGTCTCGGAGGCGGTTCTGTGTTGCATCTTCATGATTTCGATCATGTGGAGATCAGGTTTCGCTGGGGCTTGGTAAATAGACAGGACCGCATCGACAATATCAGGAGTGAGCTTTTCCGCCAAAGTGTGGTTAAGTTTTGTAGAAAGGGAGGTTCGTGCAACGCAAAGTAAAAGTTCACGGTCGACTTCTTTCTCGATTTTGAAGGTATCCAAGAACTATAAAGTGTCAGTACTACCCCGCCTACGTTGATATCATACAAACCTTCAAGGCTTCCGTCTTTGCGATTTCATAACCATCCGTGATGATTCTAGGATGTAACCCTTCGGAAATATATCTATCTGCCTGTTTCAATAGCTCTCCTACGAGAAGAACAACTGAAGTTGTGCCATCACCGCAAATATCGTCTTGTGCAGTTGCCGCTCGTGCAATCATAACTGCTGTAGGGTTTTGTATTTGCATTTCACGTAACAGAACATTTCCATCTTTTGTGAGTTTTATCTGCGGATCGATTATTAGAGGGGTAATTTCGCTGCATCTAGAAGTCTTTCATACCGCACCAGCACCGTCAACCAACCTTTGAAATATTAGCATGGTTCTGGCTCCCTGGGGTATTGAAACTAACATTTTGATGGTTCCCATAGGACCCAAGTTTGATTTTAAAACATCTTGTAAACCCTCACCTGCACTGATATTGACTTTCAGAGCTTCCCCTCTTCTCTGCTTCAGATCAGTAGCTGTATCTCAAATTTGGATATGAAAATTCATACTCTAGACTCCGCCTTTGGATTCAAAAGTTGTGCGGCAGACATTCTGACAAAATACAGTAACTTCCTATGTGATTAAAATGAAGTTAAATAGGAGTATTGTGGCGAGATGCTGTGTATTTTGTCCCTCAACGTCGCGAGCTTTTTTTTCTATGGGCGACGTGAATTCCCACGCGAGGTTTGCGCTAGTCTCAATTAAGCGCTAGAGCGAGGCTGCGACTTTAAGCCTACGAGGCATTGCGTTGTTTACACTGACCCCGAACTCTCTTTCTCTTCCTCGTGATAGTTCATCAACTATTTCTTCAATATCTTCAAAATCTTCAAAATGTATCGAGGCTGGAACCTGGTATTAACGATTATTGTCACTTTTCTCTCTAGAGAATGTCTTGGGTTTTGGTCCTGGCCTTTTAGTTTCCAAGCTGTTGCGGAACAACAACCTATCATAGAATCAACAACATACGAATATGCTGATAGTCATGCAAAACGAGTTGCAATTATTGGTATGTATTAATACTACTCTCTATATCATCAATGTCAATATCCAAGTGCGGTTTCTTACATGATACTCCTTCGTCCTTCCTTAATTGAGCCAACCTTGGAACCATTTGTTATCATTTCTATCCTTCAAACTATACCGAAAATAGGGGTATTCTCTTATTCTATAGTTGTCTGGTGATTTGGTGATCTATCTTCTTCAGTTTTGCATCTCGGAATTCTCGGTCCTAGATTCCTCATCAGAGTTCCCGATGAATTCGTACTTCCATTCAATGTCAAATACAAGTTATGTTTCCAACTACTAGGTACCTTTCACTAACATAATATTCAGGTGCTGGAGCTGGCGGGTCTTCATCGGCATACCATTTACAGAAATATGCTGCTGAATCAGACCTTGCAATCAATGTCACTGTCTTCGAACGGTCTTCTTACATTGGAGGTCGTTCGACAACAGTAAGTGCATACGGTAACCCATTAGAGCCAGTGGAATTGGGAGCCAGTATCTTCGTCGAGGTAAATGCAATTCTGAAGAATGCAAGCCGAGAGTTCGGCCTGAGCTCAAAATCATCCGATACCGAAGAAGTTGAAGTTCTCGGTATCTGGGATGGATCAAGATTTGTGTATACTCAGAAGGATAGCGATTGGAAGTATTGGGATATCGCAAAGCTTTTGTGGAAATATGGACTTGCCCCGCTGAAGACACAACGCTTGATGAAAACTGTGGTTGGAAAATTCTTGCAACTTTATGAGGCGCCATATTTCCCATTTAGATCTCTCTCGGAGAGAGTAGAGGAATTAGACCTAAAGACTATTGCATCTGTAACGGGTGAACAGTTCTTGGCTGACAACAACGTGAGTCTGGCCATGCTATATGTTCTCCATTATTAAGATACTAACAACTACTAGATTGGAGGCTCTTTCCCAACCGATGTAATCCAAGCATCGACCCGGGTCAACTATGGCCAAAATCTAAACGTGATTCACGGCGTAGAGACCATGGTCTGTATGGCAATCGAAGGTGCAATGCAAATCCAAGGCGGTAACTGGCAATTGTTTGATGGAATGATTCAATCATCTAATGCCACCGTTCGCCTAAATCATACTATTACCGAAATCTCCCAAGTTCAAGATCAAGAAAAGTATAACGTCAAGACCATCACCACCGATGCCATGGGTGTCTCCCACACCAACGAAGAGCCATTCGACACTATCATCATAGCAGCTCCCCTCCAATATTCTAACATCAAAATGACATCTAATCTCCTTCAACACACCCCTGATGAGATCCCGTATGTAACTCTTCACGTAACCCTCTTCACCTCCCCCTACGGTCTCAACCCAGCCTACTTCAACCTGGGCCCCAACGACGAAGTCCCCACCACAATCCTTACCACCCTCCCCAAAAACATTCCCGCCCCTACCGACCCCAAAGATTTCGCCGGCCCTGTCGGTTTCTTCTCCATCTCTACTCTTCGTAGAGTCATCAACCCCACCACCCTCGAATACGAAAATCTCTACAAGATCTTCTCTCCTCAAAGCCTCTCCTCTAAATTCCTCTCTTCCATCCTCAATGGTCCTTCCCCTGTCCCCGAAGATTTGACTACTATCTCTTCCTCGGCAAACAACACAATAACCTGGTACTATCCTCACGTCTGGAACTCCTACCCTTACGAGTATCCCCGCGTAACATTCGAAGAGATCCAACTCGCACCTGGTATCTACTACACCAGCGGTATTGAATCCTTCATCAGCACCATGGAAACGAGTGCTTTGATGGGAAAAAATGTTGCAAGATTAGTAGTCGATGATTTCCTAGGAAGTGCAGAGCCAGATTCAGAGCTTGTAGTGGAGAAAGTGGTCGAGGCAGGAAAGGTAGTTGTTGAACCAGAAATTGGTATTGGTGCCGATATGCCTGTGGTTAATGAATTATGATTTTGGTCATTCTTGGGTAGTCATGGATAGGCGTTCGTTCTTTCCATTCAATCATGTCATTTATATGGGATATGATTGTATTATTTAAATCATGGCTAGCGAAGTAAAGCAAAATGTGATAAATATCTGACACTATATAGCATTACTATGGGTTATACATTTTGAGCATCCTTATACTGAAGATCTATCCCCGGACCATCGCGCAATAAACACAAATAAACCTCCCCAAACTTTGATCCACATACAATTCCCACCCTCTGAGACTGTAGTCAGTCGGTCGGTCTCTATACTATGCCTCCTGTGTATCTCGTGAAGGGTTAGCGAGCTAAGCACAGACAGCCTGCTCTACTACTGAAGCCTAAACTTCCCAGTTATCTGGATCATCCATATCCCAACCCCCAATAGGATCCGCCCTATTAGAATGCGACGCATAATCCGCCCTTTGAGATCGCGCAGCTTGCGGTTCCCTAATCCAAGGCGCACTCCTTTCTTGCTCTTCCTCTTCCTCAGGTATCGGCGTAGGTTTTATGGGACGCGAAAGTATATTCCCACTCGCTTCTACCATATATTCGCGCCTTGGGTCTTCAAATGCTCGTTGTCTTTGTTGTGGGGTTGGCGTCCTTTTGGGAGATGCTCTGCGTCGTCTTTTCCCGCGGTCCGCGTCGGCGGATCTTGCGGATTCGTCTTCTTCTTCCTCTCCTCTTCTCATTCTTTTCTCGCCAGCAATTTGTTTCATCTTGATTAGCTTCGTTTGTCCCGTGGTTTTACTTCCAGATACAGCAGCTTCATCCTCATCCTCGGTTGCCTTTTCATCTTCCGAACTTTCTGGAGCCTTCTCCGGGAATCCGCGGCCCCCTTCCGACGACCAATTAGGGTATAGTGGCTGTGGTCTTTTCGCTTCCCCCAACTCAAACGGCATCTCCCGAAACCCCATCCTAACATCCTTACGAGTCGGAAATAATAATCTCACGTCCCCAAAATCATATTCATCCTCTGTAGCATTGTCCCCCGGTATACCGTAATAAGGTGGAAGATCATATACAGGCCTTTTCTCGATACCCGTCATCACTCGCATCCCTTGTTCCCCCTCTAGGTCTCGTTTCCATTCCGGATATGTTCCCGTCCACTCATCAAGACTTATAGAAACATCTCTCTCGTCGCCAGAATTCCAATGTTCCAAAGCCTGTTGCACCTCTTCTAACAAGTCGTGTACTTCATAACGTTCATCGGGATCAAGTGCCAAACATCTCAGAATCATTCCCCTCAACTTTCTGCTGTAAATCTCACGGTCAGGATCCAGAAGCTTCGCGCCCATCGTTTTGAAAGTCATATGGGGCTCGGGATCCACTCCTGTCGTGAAAAATTCGCTGGGCACAGGACGTCCTTGATTTAGGCACTGATAGATAATGTGAGCACAATTCCAAATGTCAGTTTGAAAGCCTATTTTGCGGTTTGGGTGATCAGTGAAATTTTGTTCCTAGGAATGGTTTAGTCTACAGTAATCTAAAGGCAGTAATTATCAAATGAAGCGTGATATGAACCCAAGAAATTGAGTAAATGGGGGGTCATACTGGTGCATGGTAGGAGTTGCGGCCCTCAACCGTCCTGATCCATTCCTTCATTTTAAGGGCATCTCGTTTCAACAGTTTAGGGTCAGGATGTTCAATTGCGAGTCCGAAGTCAGCAAGCTATGGTTGAACCCAGGTTAGCACTAGTTGAGTTTGAACATTCAAAGTAGCATTAGAAATACTAAAAGGTCGGTACTCACTTTGTGAACCCTGATACGCTCATGACCTGGTTCGGGGTTGTCGCCGATTCTGCGGAGGAAAATCTCAGTGTCCAATTCTATGATGACGAGGATCCAGAGATTCTGTAAGACCATTGCTTTGAACCATTGGTCTAGCCTCCAACACGCAAGATGGTACAGGTAGGCTATTGTGTAAAGGACTATTACTCACAAAATGTTCGGCCCCTTGAGATCGAAATGTACAATTGGGGTATGCCAGTGTTTTGCTTCCTCTTCGAATAGATCATCATTCCAATTCTCTGTCCCATGCTTCAAAACCATCAACCCCTTTAACAAACATTCCCATAATCTCCAAACATTTTCTTCTGATGGTAATGTGCGGGTACAATTATGATTCATCCATGTTGTTAGATCCCCATGAGATGCACATTCTAGATAAATCCTTCCAACATCACTTCGTCGCATAGCGAGTTGTCTCTCAATATCTAACTCACGTTCCCGGGGATCTGTTATCCAAGGGGCATAACCAACAATTGGGGGATCCCTTTCGCGGTCTGCTCCCTATCGATCACCGTGTTAGTAAAGTACAACTTATCGGCAACGGTGGCAACAATGTCGTTTGAACTGGGAAATGCTATAGAGAGTATAATAGCTCACTGTGCCCATCGTTCGATGGTAGGCCTTGTATATCTTGATAATATGATTACTCTCGTACTCCATGAGTCTTTGCAATATCCGACTTTCCGCCTTCAAGCTCACACCTTCACCTTCCTGTTTGACCACGATTTTTCGCGGCGACACGTTTGGATTGTCTCCTTGATATTCAAATAGAGTAGCCATGCCATACGAGCCACCACCCAAGTACTTGGTGCCGACCCAGTCCTTGCCAATAGCGACTGGTGCCCAGAGTTTGGAGGCCTCGAGGTATTGCTGTTGTCGAGATTTGTCATCCATCTTTATTGTAAGATTACAAAACTATCGTACATGTATGGAATGGAAGGGAAATAATGTTATGAATTACCGATGGCACAATTTTTCTTCCTCAAAACCATTAAAAATTGGCAGTGGAAGATATGTTGAGCTAAAGCTTTGTTCATCGTATGCCTTCCAGCAGCACAAAGGAGGCATACATTTCCACTGGATGCGTTGGGCAATTCTTAATCATTGCGACAAAGAAGATTGTGTGATTCAACCAAATCTCTTGAGGGTGAAATTTGTTGCTTTGTGTTAATGGGAGACTTAACCACAACATACTCAAGCAACTTTGAAATGCAGTAAAGGAAGGGACGGTAAAGCGTGTTTGTTCTACTTTATTATCTTGCCAATACTTCTCTCATCAAAAACGGGCGGGAAATGTTCCCTCAGGGGAAACTAGGACATTCAATGTTTGTAAAACGATCAAGGAGTAGATGACTCATGAAATGGAAAGTAGATTGAGATCATATCCATAACAACATACAGAACATACAGAGCATTCAAGACTGTAGATAATTTGACTTTGTAGCTATATAATTGAGCATTTCCCACACATTTACTCTCCATCTAAGAGTATTTGTTGTAGCAAGTAACGTGCAACTGTGATATCTGCTTCTTGGCCATTTACCAAGTGCTCCAACCCCTTCATTCTCGACTTTTCCCCAACATAACTCCCGCAAAATATGAACAAAGAAGATGATAAAATTCCAGCCTCCAGCCACAGAGTAGAAAATGCGTAGCTCTACGAGCGAATTGGGTAGTATCCAGATGCCCCCTACTGTAATCACAATCATAAAATCCATAAATAAATAAAATGCAACGCTGAAAAAGCATCGCAAAAGTGGGCAAATAACAATGCATCCACTTAAAAGAATTGAATCGCCCCTTCGCCAGCACCCATTATGAATTATGATCTCACACTTCCATCCCAATTCAACTCCCTCACACCAAACTTCGTTCCTTCCCTCTCAGCCTTTTTCCCCTTTACACTTCCCCGCCTCCAATCCATCAAACTCGCTCTCTTTGATCTTGTCGACGACGACATTGTCTTTCCCGTGGTATCTTTTGTAAGCTTGCTTTCCTTCGATGAGGATGAATTGCTCCCGCTGTCTGCATCGCCTGCAGTGCAATTTGCGGAATATGTATTGTTTGAGGAGTAGTATTCGCCATTTACGTATACTGCATCGGAGACAAATGTGCTACGTCGGTTTCGACTATTGATATATCGCTTCTCGAGTCTGTAGAGCTCCAACTTTTGATTGATCATGTCGATAAGTTTCGCCATGGTTGCTGTCGAGTGGAGTGGGATGTGGAGATGAGGAGCGAGATTGTGGTACGTTGGAGGATTTGGCCGTCAGACGAAATGAAGAAGAAGAGAAGCGAGAAAATGGATAAACGGGTTGATTCGGAGAGGTTGAAGAATTTTATCGAGAAAGATCGATTGATTTATTTTAAAAGAATGTTCTAAGGCCGTCAAATGAATGCAAGAGTGGACAGTTTCACTCGTCGAGATCGAATATCGAGTATGTTATTTGTAAGATCCCGTTTGTACAGATGAACAGACCGATAGGGAAGCACAATATGTACTGTAGGATATTTTTACAATTTCAGGATGGGTATGTTTAGATGTTTGTATGTATCTCGTATGTATGTCGAGTCAGAGATTCCCGTATGAACAGATAAACAGACCATAACTTCTGTGTGTTGTTGAGCAGCATGGAAAGAAAAGATTACCTTCTGGTCCTTCTTGGCAATCAATAAGCCCTTCCTAGTCTATACAAGTAGGTGTGATCCGTAGCTCTTTGCCCACAGATTTTCTTACATGCCTCTGCTTGCATTTTTGGGGAATCATCCTCTCAAATTTGGTTGATGCTCCATCCAAAGCACCGGAATGGCAGAATCATCCGAAACTCCATAAAGAATAGGCGAAACGTTCCCACCTGACAAGGATTCTACATAAATTATCATTTAATCCATGACAGTCTAAGACATATAAATATGCACTAGTTCATCGAAAAGTGGATGGTTATTATGGGGAGTGGCTCGGATAAGTCCAACCATATGGATGAAGAGCGGATTTATGTCTAGTTTCCAATTATATCCAATTAGAAACGGAAAGTTAGACCGTTTCAGTATAAGCTCAGAGGCACAAGCACCCCATTGGCACATTTTCTGCATCAAGTAGTACGACCTTCAGGAAGCCCCGGATGTTTCCCTGGAAGAATTGAAAAGCATGGAAGACGCCATCTGGACCCATCACTAGATTCTCTACAGTTTAGTACTCACACAATAAAAAAGCGTTATCAAATAATCAAGTCTCCTTTCGGGTAAAGGTCTAACTAAGTACTAACAAGGCTCTAGTGAATCTCATGATTCTCATCTTCATTATTCCCCAGCCGACTTTGTTACTCGATAGGTCATTTTCCTTGTTTGAGGACCCGTCTTCCCCAGCCAGTAATCCTAAAAGTGGATGCTTTCTGCATTAGTTTTGTACTACTCATTATGCAAACCCCCAAAGTGACGTTTGTGCAATATGCAATAATTCCATAAATTATTTATTTGAGATCATGAAACGGGCTATTGAAGCTTGCTTTTGTGAACAATGCGCAATGCCTTCACCTTGGAGGTTGATGGGCTGTACAGTGTAGAGGTTGAGGGATGAAAATCAAATCATCCGATGTAATGGTGTTTGGACCAGACGAATTCCAGTCCCGCTTGTGTGCAGCTTCGATTGGTGGGACTTTGATTTTAAGGGGGATTCCCCTGCAGCAGTCATGCATCTGGCTCATTCGAGATAACAATTTCTTATCAATCAAAGTCTATCTCGTCTCCTCTTTCGAGATGTCGGGAATCTCGATTTCTCGTTCTTTACCGTGCTGCGTTTCGGCAAAAAGAGTTTCCTGTACTATAACGGAGGTGAGACAGAAAACATGATATTAGGGATGAGATAAAATTCTTACCACTCCAGAGTTCGGAATATACCCCACCAGTATCAATCAATTCTCGATGAGTCCCACTTTCAGCAACCGACCCCTCCTTGAGAACTATAATCTTATCGCTATCAAAAATTGTTCGGAGCCTATGAGCAACGAAAACACTAGTCCTTGATTTCTCTTTTAATATGCCGTTGATGTTTTGCATGAGTGCTTGCTCCGTGTGTGTATCCAATGCAGATGTTGCTTCATCAAAGAATAACAGAGGAGGATCTTTCAAGATAAGTCTTGATACTGCTAACCTTTGCTTTTCTCCTCCAGAGATCATCATTCCTCGTTCGCCAACCATGGTGTTATATCCATCGGGAAGAGAGGTGATAGTGCTGTGTATCTTTGCACGTCGTGCTGCCTCCTTTACTTTCTCGTCAGATGCCTCCAAATTACCATATCTTATGTTGTGTTTAATCGAATCATTGAAAAGCGGTGTATCTTGAGGAACGACGCCTATAGCTTTTCTCAGAGACTCCAAACTTACGTTTCGGATATCTTGACCATCAATGAGAATCCTTCCCTCTTGAACATCATAGAAACGGAACAAGAGTCGCAGGACCGTTGACTTTCCACAGCCACTAGGTCCAACGATAGCAATTTTCTTACCAGCAGGAATGTTCATGCTAAGATTCTTCAGGATTGGACGGTCTGGATGATAACCAAACGTTACATTCTCGAATGTGATTTCACCGCCTTTGGTGAGCTGCAGGGGCTTCGCATTTGGAGGTTCTGTAATGGCTACATTGACCTTCTGCAGGTTAAAAAGTGTCTCCATATCCAATAAGGATTGTCGAAGTTCTCGGTATACCGATCCCAGGAAATTCAATGGAACCGACAGCTGAAATACTAATTGGTTGACCATCACGAGATCACCCACAGTCAAGTTTCCCGCAGCTACACCGTCTGCAGCTAGGTACATCATGGCAGTCAATGCACTAGAGAAAATCAAGTTTTGTCCACTATTGAGGAATGCCAAAGATGTTGCAACCTTGATCGATGATTTCTCGTAAGCTTTGAGTGCTTGGTCATATCTACCAACTTCGTATTTCTCGTTGTTGAAATATTTGACTGCCTCGTAATTGATCAGGGAGTCTACAGCAACTGTCGAACCTTTATTATCAGCGGCATTGGCTGCCCTTCGGAATTTTGTTCTCCAAGCAGTGGTCGAGATGGTAAATGCTGAATAACCCACCATTGTGAGAGCCGTGATTGCTGCGAATTTAGCACCATATTGGTAGGTCAAGATACCGCATACCATGGATATCTCTAATACTGTCGGAAAAATGTGGAAGACCATAGATGTGAGCAAGAAACTAATCCCTTTTGTACCCCGATCGATAGCTCTGGTCAGTCCACCCGTCTGTTTCGAGAGATGAAAATTGAGATCAAGTCTCAATAAATGATCGAAAACATTGCAAGCCACCCTCCTAATAGCCTTTTGGGCAACGCTGGCAAAAACTGCATTACGTACTTCTTGAAACAAAGTAGCTCCGATTCTAGTAAGGCCATAAGCCAATACCATCGACCCAGCGACAGTTGTAGCTGTGCCTCCAAGGGTAGCGAAATCGACATTCATAGCATCCACAATGCTTTTAAAGTAGAATGGTACTTGCACATTCAAAACTTTGGCTCCGACCAGTAACCCCAGAGACAGTCCAACCCTGACTCTTGTTCCCATATTGTCTTTGGGCCACAAATATTGTGACATCTCCTTTATGATCGCCCAATCCGCCTTCCTTTGCTCCTTATTTGTTTTTTCATCCAGGGCCAATGGATCCTTCCTCGGCGCTGCTGGCGTAGCAGGAGGGGTCTTTTTTGCGGTCTCAAGCTTCGTCCGAGGTATATCATCCGCTGCTCTCGGATTTCTCAATGACTGACCATGGAGTGCGCTGCCTTTGGGAATATCTTTCAGCAGTCGAGTGGTGCTCGTGAAGACCCGAAGGCCTATCCCAGGTTGTGCCCATCTTGGATGTCGCAATGAAGCTCTTGCATGTATGCAGGAAGCTCCATGGAAGCTATGTAAGCTTCGGAAGCTCATCGTAAAACAAATCCCTTTTCACCTCCCACAAGTCATCGACTGCGCATGCCTCAGCTATTCCCAGAAGACCCCCATGTATGAAGTTGTAGCTATCGATAAGGAATCGACAAACACCCAGGATTTGGAAACCTAGCCTACCCAATATGCAACCAAGCTAGATTGAAGTTTGAAAGTTTTCCTTTCTCAAAAAATAATGTTCTTATACTTGCAAAACTCAGAAAATTGTGAGCCAAAATTTATCAATCTATAGAGAAGTTTGTGGTGAGCACCACAATGTATGAAGCTATTACGCCATTTTCATCTTGAAGCCTCGCCTAACAAGGCAGAAAATTGTACATACATGCAAGCTGCAGCTTTTCCGAACGACAACGGAAGCTCCCCCGCCCTTTTCCCCTTGAACGCCAAAGAAAAAAGCAGCCATGATCTCACGATCATCTGTAAATCGCGTCGCTCACGGTGCGCGACAGTTTCGTTCGTTCGAAAATAAAAATATAATTGTCGGATCTAGAGGTATACGAATCAGCGCATCGGAATCTCCCTTAGATGGCGATCTTTTAAGCAAGACGCTTGATTCTACAGATCCTGCTGGTAGGTTTTACTCGGAGCGTCGCGAAAAAGATGGCATTGGACACTAAACCACATCTTACAGATGCAAGATTCGAAGTCATTGGCGCACCCTACTCTCTTCTGTCGGTCTCGTTGTCCGCATCGCAAACACTATACACCCGGCGAGGAACATTGGTGGGAGTGAGCGGAAAAGCAGAGAATGTCAGCATGTTCGAGATTAAAGAATAAGATAGGAAGGATGGCTTGCTGATATATTGGGTAGGCCCAATCAACATTATCGATCCTGGAACCATTTCGACGAGCCCCTCTTGGAATTCCCTTCCTATATCAAAAAATATCCTCAACGAGTCCTATCAAAGCATTGATAGCAACAAAAAGTCCAATTACGTCTATGGAAGTATTGCATTTGGATGGAAGAGAAGATTGGATGATTGCCCAGAGAAATGCATTGCTGGCTTGGACCGGCCATAGATTATCTGTTACGCCGACGATGAACAGAAGCATGAGTGTTGCTCATTGGGGAAACACACAAATTACAGGTAGAGGACTTGTGGCATTGGCTGGGGCCGGACGTATATATGGAATCACCTTGAAAGAAGGAGAGGAATTCGTCGCACATCCCGGAAACGTCGTTGCGTACACAATGAATCAACATCCACCTCTTCCCTACCGCCTAAAATCATCGATTCTCAAACTACAGGTCCCAAGTTTGGGGTTCAGTAAGCTACTACCAGATATGAAATTCTTCAGGGTTATGCAACAGACAGATTCTTGGAATTTTGTGAAGAGGATAGCTTTCACCCTGAGAACGGCGATGAGAAGGACAATATGGGGGGATAGGCTATTTTTACAATTCAGAGGACCAACTACACTATTAATGTCTACAAGGGCGACAAGGATCAGCGACGTTTTGACGAATAGAGATATTAATGAGATTGCGGATGCTCCACCAGGAGCCGTAACGGGAGCTATCGAGTTGGCGAAGGAGCCTAAGACGGTTTCTAATACTTCGAAGCAAATTACGGATGTACCGACAGGGTTTCACTATGCGGAGGTTAATAAAGATGGGAAGGTGAAATTTGAAGACCCCCCTGTAAGGTAGTGAGTTGATTAGGGTATATCAGTAGAGGAAAGAAACGAAAAATGTATGAGTAGGTCTAATCTTGGACGGGCGAGGGGAACAAAATATACGAAAGCGATACCTCAATCAATTATATGGCATTGATCACCCCTCGTGTCTGCTTTGAAGCGGTAACATCTTTTTGCCTTTCATATCAACTATCCTGAAGTCAGCTCTTATCTGAATGCATTCTGAGTTTTTCAGAAATCTAAGATTTCCCCATATTGAGATATATGAATTTCCGTTCTTGCTGTCATACTCTTGCCTTTTTGACGTGGCGCTATAAACACCCCATGGAAGATAGGCCTGATCACGCCAGTAGACAAGATCTTGATGGGATAAAAATGCTCGGTCTGCGAATCTTCTTATTGTGGCGTCATGGAGAAGAGCTGATGGCAATAGGAGTGCATATTCTTTCGCTGTCGTTCCAACACTGGCTTTTGTCATCATGTACGTGACTAGTGACTTGGATCTTTATCGGCAGTTCTTTCCTAACGTTGATATGTACGTTGAATATCGATTTTGGCGTTATCTTCATGTTAACTTACAAATGGAACCATGTTGGTTGTTTGGTATATGGTTTCCGTGTCATCATCTCGTTATTGACACATGGTCTTTTTCGCCCTTTGCCTGCAAGTGTGCTTATTTTTCAGCCTCCTAATCCCTGGAAATTTTTGACTGGGCCTTGTATTTATGTTTGCTTGTGTACCGGATAGTCATAGGAGCAGGCCTCCGAGAGGCTGACAGAGGTCTTCTCACCGTCAATCCATCGGATGGAGACCTACCGGACTCCAATGATAATAAACTCGGGGAACTTAAGCTAAAGTAGCTTATGTTCCGGCTCCAAAACCAGTGTCTTCGAGCCAGAGTAAAGACCACGCTTCAATGCGGGTAAATCGAGTTAGTGCTCATAATGTTTTCATACAATGGTGTCACTAGCCCCTGCTCAATATCCCGGGCTTGATGATTTTTGCAGCAAAAAGAAAAAGTGTAGCTACTATATGGAGGTAGGCACTGGCAATATATCTGTGGTTTCTTGCGGCTGTCCGATGCTTCGCTAGAATATGACAATGGTCAGGACTCCGATATAAAATGGTAGCGAGATGGTGGAAATGGCAGTAATATCCCGCCAAACTCCAAACTGATTCCAAGAAGCATCGAGAGCACAGAACTTTCAGTATGGTGTGATACACTAGCCGTAGTGGTAATGTTCAGCTTGCCACAGAGCCTTGATATACTGAACCCTCCGGGCTTTTACTTTGCGACGAACTATTTCCGGTCTTCCAGGAGACTTTACGTACTCGGGTAGTATCCCAGGAGTGTTTTGATGTTTAGACGTCACTAGTCTTCCACGAATTCTATGTAAAGCACTTGATAATTGTAGAGTCCACTTTCTGAAAAGGGGCTGACAATTCAACCGGGCTTGGTAAGAAACGTGTGGTGCTATTCAACACACCCAGGTAAATTTGTTTTTGAGTCTGTAGTTCAAATATGAAAACATGGTGATATGGGACCCGGTTCGAGGTTTGGCGTGTTGATAATTCAAATTCAAATCCACATCAACCAATATGAATTCATCCTCGCTAATCTCGGGAATTTCGCTAAATTTCATACAAAAATGTTATTAAGAAGCTATAAGTCAGCGAAAGTAAGCCGTAGAGTGCCGGATATATCGATAACGAAAAGAAAATAGTATGAGCTGAGATGTTAGACCTCAAACGTGCCTCCGCCTGCGCCCGCATCACAAAGTGCATGTACACCCGCAATGGCAGGGAAAGCTCAAAACAACTTCGGGCATTCATTTTAAGTTAGAACCTGTCAAGTTCACAGAGTGAATAATTGCACTATATTCAGAACCTGGAAAGGGAGGGATAGCGGGGACTAGCACTCCCAAGCTCTTTATAAGATATTCCTCGATCCCTCGACCCCTCGACCCCTCGACCCCTCTTCAAAGTTCAAAAGATGGTGCAGAGGTATCACTCGAAACCTATTGCCGAACAATGTGATTATTAGCACGCAGTGACCGGTGGAATAAGGCTGGTGTGATTATCGTCTTACAAGTAAGATCTCCAAAACAGTATACTTGATGTTCCTCCTGATCATAATTTGCGTGCCAAGACCAGGTTCTGTTGGTAATTAGGGCTATCATCTGAAGAACGACAACGCAAAATATTGTGTAACAATCGTATCCTTCCGCTGTCTTTTTTTCTTCGTCTCTCTCTTTTATCATACAACAGTAACACTTTAACTGCTTCTTAACACCCTTGCAGTGAAGTCCCAGAAAAATTTCCCCTATTCAAGCTCATCCATTCATCTCTATCCACAGTTATTACCACTCTTACTTGTGGTTGAGATTCGGTTTGTTCTGTGGTGAGATTTTTAGCCGTTCTTGTGCCTTCTTAATTCTTCTTATCTCAAACTTAAGGTTCAATTAATTTTGGAAAAACTCGCTGGGAGAAGAGTGGATAACCTAGAAAATTTAACCAATTGTCCCTCATTTGTCCCAAAACTCATGCGCTTCTACGTCTACACGTAATCTGTTTAGTTTCCATTGGATTTGGAAGCAGAAATCAGTGAATTATGCGGGGTTCAGCAGGCCAAGGGATTAATGTTGTGATATTTTTAAGCGTTCGTCAGGATACCACGTAAACCGCATGCTTCCATTACAGAACGTGGAGGTACTAAGCGTCTCAGACACTGGTGTGTAACTTGTGTGATAATCTAAATTTCATCATTTCGTTAATGTTAAATGTTTGGTTCAAGAAATGTAGTGACAAATGATGGTGCGGTGGAAGAGGAATGTAAGTTGAGACTGATATGATAAAAAGAGACAGTAACAACATTGGGAATACAGCATAGAATAAATAACAGCAAGAATTGGAGGGATGAGACGAGAGGAGACGAGAGGAGACGAGATGGGATGAGTTAAAAAGCATGGGATAATAAAAGTCTCAACATCACGTAATAAGTAATTATCACCTACCCTCACCCGTGCTTCTCTGGCGAGCTTCTAACCTATGAGTTCAAGATTTATTCAGTACTTGTGCGTTATGCTACTGCTAAGCCCGATATATCACAAGATCTGAAAGCTAGCATTATTCTACTTGCAAGATTCGAAAGGATCCCAAATCTCCATGGGTACTTTTCTAGATATCTGCTTTGGGGAGAATATAATGTCCTGAATATTAAGGAACGAAGAGCAATTATATGTCTGTGCAGTGTGTAGTAACTGAGGTTTAGTCTTTGCTGTAGATGTGGTGAATGATATATGAGAAGAGGGGAAATTCCTAGCACAAGATGACATGGTGAATCTGACCATAGGTCCCATAATTTCACATATCTCCAATACTAATAGTTGTAGGTTACTGATCTGTGGAGAGCCAACTCCTTAAAGATATTGTTTCTCGGGACTTGAGTCCCAAGAACTGAAGAAGAAATTGACGAGTTCTACGCAGCGAGACCAAGATTGACACTATTCGATCGGAACTTACCTCGTCCTTATTTCAAAACGATTCAAGCGTAAGATATCTCAAGCACACTTGAAACTTATGTTTATGGTCAGTATTAGTTGGATTTTCCTTTCTATCCAGCAGCACAAATCAGATATCTTTCTTAAGAGCTTCACAGTATCCAGTCCTATGTTTTTGCGTAAAATCTCGTCATTATCCTGGGTTTACTTTAAGCTCTTTGAGCGTCTATTCTAAAATTTAGAGTGATGAAAACTATCAGAAGATAAAACGACAGCGATAGCTCAGCGTATAAATTCAGACGAATATATCCGAAAGATATACTGGGACGGTAACCAGCGAAAAATGCCTACGAATGGCTTAGACTAATAGTATGTCAGCAGCGATCTTATTATTTTAGAGGTACCCCTTGAATTAGTCTGTAGTATAGCAGGTACTCTTGTTGTTATGGGGACTTAGCACGATAGCATGCAAATCCACTCAGGAAAACAGAGAGTGCGAACTCTTTTGCCCCTTTCTACCAATCCACGCTCCCACCCTCATCTCAAAAGCAAAACAAAAACAAGACATAATTTCTAAAAGAACGACAACAACAAGAAGATCCGATAAGATCCCATAAATTCAAACTACTGCCAACAAAAACCCCGCGTCCCCTTTGCACCCTCCCCCCAACAATCCAACATCCTCAATATAGACCGCAGAACTATTGTTCGTTGATTGTGGAGCTACTCATATTATATTGAGCAACAAGAGAGCGGGAGTGTGGGAACTTTATATAATTAGAGGATGGTTGGTGTAGGAGACTTGAATTATAGAATCAAGGGTATATTGAATGAAGTAGTGAGAAAAGGAGGCAAAGTATGGACAGTGAATTGCAATGTTATAGATGGCCAATTCCATATGAATAATGAAAGATAGATCCAGGTCCCATTAACGTTAGACACATGATCCAAATCATAATCGCAGATTTTATGGTCTGACTTCCGTAAACACTCCCCTTCCACCCTCATTCAGCAAAGCAATTGAAAAACGATGACGGGGAGTGATATATAAACCAAAATTGGTCAACTGATACAAAAAACCGCCAAAATAAATGACAGCAAAGCTTTCTCTATTTGTGTGACAGTCTGACTATCATATCGTCCCATGTCATACTTTACATCCTCCTCCATTACCCATATCCCCTCACTCACAATACTCCCCACCAGCAACTTGTAAACTCTACCCCTCAGTCCCCCTTCATCGTTAATACGGAGCTTCATGTTGTGCAATTCTTTGACTTTCTAAAAAACCAGTTCGAACAGACTCAATAAATAGACAACCATCTGAGAACAACAGGAGTTGAGTGCATCATACGTCTTGAGATGCCATCATAAATAAAAAAACAGTGTTAGGAGCGGTGAATAACACAAACCGGAGATGTTCTCCATGATGCAAAATCTATATATATTGATAGCACCTCAGGAAACTTGGAATTTACTTCAGTGCACATGTTAAAGAGACAATGGAGGGAGCAATTCTATGCCAAACCAATATCAAGATGTACTGTGGTATACGAGACAGTAGTCATCGCTTCCTATGAGCGCGCGGATAAACGACAGTAAAAGTATCCACGTTAGCGAGAAACATTCAATATCATCTCATGTATCCCACCCCATCTCTTTAATAAATCTCATCTCCTAAACCCCTATTCCCATTTTTCCAATCCATCTTCACCAACTGCACCATATTTAAACGACTTGAACTGCTCTCCACGAACCGTAGGAATGACCATCCTTTCTCCAATCCCGTGAGGTTTGTATCTTGGATGAACTTCTTTGGATACTCTAAAACGCACTTCGTATACACTTATTATATAGACATTAACAAGTCAAGATCACGAGAAACTCACCATGTATATACCCAGATAGGCAATATCCGAAAATTCACCATGCAATCTTACTATCCCATAATACCGCAAAGAGTGAATAACATACCTATCCATCCACCTCACTTCTATAAAAGCCTCCAACTATTGACAGAACTATTTCACAACAACACGCCCCTGTAATCGAGAATTTCTTACTTGATTTGCCAAACAAAGGTATTTCATAAAATTCCACAGCCATGCCTAGTGAATCTCAAGATCTTCCGCTCTTGATACCTAACCCGTGGTGAGAATTTCCAGTCCGTCATGTATAAACACCTGATGCTTTTCACGCTGAGAAACAAACAGCAACAAGAACCTCCACACCAGCAGAGAGTCCCACAGATCCCATCCCATCACCCTCATGCCCTGAATCTCATGATTCTCATCCTCGACACCGAATATTTCTCTTATATCCTCTCTTAAAATTCCTCAGAAAGTCTCATCACACAAACTTGAAGATTCCACTTCGTATTCCCGAAGCTATGAAGCGTAGAGGATTTAGAATTTCTGTTGCCAAATAAATATCTCTCTCGATACTGGTGCTAACTCTAAAATCCCCGGACCCCTTGAATCACAGAATGCAAAACTCTAAAAGAAAGGACAATCAAATAGTGAATACTAATCAACCAACAAAGCTCGTTACAATCTAGCACAAATATGAAAAAAAGCCCACTAGATAGATTGCCACATGGAAAATTTGAAGACTCAAAAAGTTTATGCAGGCGGGAAAGAGGAGTGAATACTCAGTAGAATTGTCAATTGCAGAGCCAGCTGATCTATCGGATCCTGATGATAATTACTAGGTAGGTATACGAACGAGGTTTAGTCATGGTATATCATATATAGATATATGAATTCCGGAAATTATTAGGGGGGCAAAGAGAGTAAGCGAATCAATCAAAACGACAGTAAGGATTAACACAATCTCACAATATCATCCCATCCCATCCCATCCCATCACACCTCATACACAGATCTCCCATAAAACCACCAACCATCTATTGTACGAATCCAACAATATCACAAAATCACTAGTACCTAGAAAATCCCCCACTCAAAACCCCAGCCTGGAGTCTATCAATCCTCTCCTCCCAAATCTCTAGACTTCTTTCCTAGAGGCATTTATCTCAAATCTGAGGTACTATGTATCCGTACGTCTTTGGGCTATTTGTATTTCCATTTCCATTTCCATTTGCACTCTAAAACTTTAGCAGTGTCAGCAGGCGCGGTATATCTCAATGAGATAAGTTGAGGGATACTGGATCGAGAAAGTGAATATACAAACATAACTCTACTATAAACTCTACCCTATAAACCCAATCCCTCACCCCCAGCCTTATCTTTCTCCATAGTCAGCCGCTCACCAATAACCTATCCACCCAGCGACTTCCCAATTCACCTTCACCTCAACCCCAACCCCAACAACCAGCAGCAAAAAACACAAAACAGAACCTCCCACCTCCCCCATCTCCCACCCAAACCATCCGCCAATAAACGCAACAAACAACCAACCAACCTCACATTTCCTTCCACCTTGCATACCTTGCATACCTAGGTACCTACTGTACCACCGAATGCCGAACCCAAATCTTCAAACCCAAAGAGTCGTGACGTTCTTTAAGTACCCGGATCCAGGTCATCACATCTTTAAGATTTTGTAGATATGTAGAGCGTGCTGGGATGCAGAAGTTCCCGGGCTGCTTGCGTACTTATATATTATATAGTAATAATAAAACCTTGAAGATTTGATATTCATACGGTGTCAAGTGAATGGATGCTCAATCTCCCCCGCTCCCCGCCCTCGCGCCAAGTGAATCTCTCCACTCCCATCCCCTCCCATCCTCTCCCTTAAACCATCAAAGTATTCACCACCAGCTCTTCACCACCAGCTCCACCACTAGCCCCTACAGCTCCTATCCCTAGCCCCAACACTTCTATTCTCTATTTCTCTATTCTCCAATCTCTAATATATAAACCACAGCATCCACCATCTACCACAGTATCCACCATCTACATATCCATCAATGAACAAGGCAGTCGAAACAGATGTAGGAATATTTGCATTGCAAATGATTTCCATTTGAAATTTTGAAATTGCTGTTTGTAATAACCTTGGGACATTGAGAGCTAGCTGATCCGATTTTTGGTTTTCTTTTTTCTTTATTTTCTTTATTTTCTTTATTTTTCTTGATTCATCTTGGTCCAATCAAAAAAAATATGTGGATGTGGATATGGGAGATACTCGGGCTAGGAATAAGAATGGGGATAGGAACGGGAACGGGAACCATAATCGGAATCGGGATAAGGATCGGGATAGAAATAGGGCTGAGGATGGGGATGGGGGTTGGAATATGGATAGGGATGGGGGTTGGAATAGCGATGAGGATGGGGGTGGAGATGGGAATGAGGATGAGGATAGGGATGGGGTTAGGCATAGGGATTGGGATGGGGATAGCGATGGGGATGGGGATGGAATTGGGGGTGGGGTTGAGGATGGGGGTGGAGATGGAGATGAGGATGAGGAGGAGGAGGAGGAGGAGGCATTGGGGTAATGGGTGAGGAATAGAATGAGGAATAGAATAGAGGACTTTGGGATGTTATAAAATGGGTAGGGATATAAAAACAAAATATCTACTCACTCATCCAACCTTCAATATCTCATCCAACCTCCAATATCTCAATTCAACATCCCATCAACCAATCCATCAACCAATCCATCCATCCATCCATCCAACTTCGACAACAACAACCTCACCCTCTCCCCTCCCCCCCCATATTTCAGCCGAAAAGCGACACAAATCCCAGAAAAGAGATATATAAACGAGAGTTCTCCCAAGGAAACCTCCATGCCAGCTTCCTAGAACATAAAGAACAAGACGGTAGAACCGACATTTCACTGCGCCATTTCACTGCGCCATCCCATCGCCGCTGCCATTCTGTTTCTTCTCGACGGCATCCATAGGATCGGATACACGACGGACTTGGGATTTTGCTGATGTGTTGTGTTTGAACAGATGATGCTATTTAAGTCTTGGTGTTGTTGATGACTTTCATTCACCCATTCATTCACATATGCACATCAAACCCACTTCCGCCTCACCTTCACCTCCATGGACCATCTCAATATCAAATCTCCTCTTTATCATTCCCCTCATCCCCCTCATACAATAACCACCTACCAAATCTCCACTCTATCAATCCCCTAGTTCCCCTAATTCCCCTCGTCCCCTCATACAACAACCACCCACGAAATCTCCACCCTCCATTCAAAGCATAGGTACCTAAGCACCAAGTGAATCTCCCCTCC
>NGKG01000005.1:296359-312096 GCA_002162505.1 Myriosclerotinia scirpicola | reverse complement strand
CCCCCTCCCCCTCCATAGTCAGCGGAACATCAAGCTTGATTACAATTTAACAAGATGGTAGTGAGTTAGATGCTCTTTTTCTACTTTTTGCATCTCTTCCTTCTCATCTCGTGGATGGATGTAATAGGGTTTGAGTGAGGAGTGAGGGAATGAGGGAATGAGAAATGAGGGAGGAATAAAGGGAATGAGAAACGAGGGAGGAATAACAATGATGAGAGAAGAGAATAGAGTATGGATATGAGATGATATACTCTACTCTAGATGATATCGAATATAAATACCAGTACACATCAAATTGCGACAATGAGAAAATTTCAAAACAATGCATCTCCCAAGCCAGAGGCCCAGAGCTGACACTCAATTCACTGACTAGAGAGAGATCTTTCATCCCACATGGTGATTTCCTGAATATATCCTAGGGGGTTGCCTCGAACATTCTTTTCGTAACGCAAATTTCAAAGAAGCAATCCGCGGAGTACAGACTTGGAAGGGGAACAGTGAGATATGTATAATCTTCCGCTAGTATTTTAAACACTGCATACCGCTTATTCAATCATCTTCCCACCTACTGAATATACCCAAAACATCAAGGCCATCAATTCAACACTCGTATGAATGACCATCGTACGACACTACCTCGCTATCCAAGAACAATGCTCCCAATCCACGCAATCAAAGCAATTCCATCAAGATAACCGACAACCTGCATTATCCGCATACCAGAAAGTAGAAGCAAAATGTTTTAATCTCAACCCTCCTTCCCTCCCCAACCGCAATCTCCAATCCTTCGCCTCTGCTGAACCCAGGAACAATCGAGGAGGGATCTAGATTATATAAAAACGACCAAACACGTGGGATGATAGTAAGACAACGGAAGAAATGAAGGATTGAGGGAAAATAAGGGTTGGTAAAATGAATCATTAATCATATACATATTAATCGCAACTATATCTTCAAATTGAATTCCATCTAGTACCCTGTAGACCAACATTTCCAGCCCAATTACTTTATTATACTTTACGATATACACCGTACAATATAATAAATCCAAAACGCAAAAGAAGCAAAAACGACAACCCCCTGAAGCAAAGACCGGAAAAGGAAAAAAAAAGAAAAGAACAAAAGCATTGTTCTCCCCCCTTCCGAGTTTCGAATCCGCAGATCCATACTTTGGAGTACAACACACAGCTGAAAAAAATAAAATGAAGATCCCCCTCCTCAGGGACTCCGGGGCTTTCCCATCGTCCAGAAATTAGGGTGGGGTACCAAGTATACACTAGTGCACATGACCCAAGATACCTAGGCTACTGATGTTGAAACACTGGAGTAACACATCATGAGAACTAAGTAAGTAAGCAAGCAAGTACAAGCTACGGACAGTGTAGCCTGTGTGACGACAAACTTTGATGGTCACGATTGTCCACTAATCATGCCAACCGGTGAACCCGTTGGTAGATGGATAGCTGTCTGAACTGGCTGTTAAGAGTCAGTGAGACGAAAGCTTGATGGGCTGGAGAGAAGGAGGTGTTACGATAGACTAGGTATGTATACTATGTACCCGTACATCTAGAACAATTCATGTATCAAACTTCAGATGATGGGGTCTTTGGGAAAAGTCTGGAGAAAAGACCGACCATGGTCAAAGCTAAGCCTTGGTGCACCGTGTTGGTGATCTTAGATTTGCTACTGTAAAGTATCTAGAACGATGTATAGCGGTATAGTATAAGGAAATCATTGATGGGGTTGACTGATTATACAAAGTCTAGGTCTTTTGAGATTTGACTCGGGTGGTCTGGTCTGGTCTTGGATACAATTTCGTATTTGCAATTTTCGTAAGTCGAATCTTCAGCCAGCCAAGAAAGGTAAGATTCATCAAAAGTACAATGGAAATTATGGCGGAATCACCCTTATCCAGGCCAATCTAGGTACCTGTTGGAAGAGTGGTTGAATAATTGGTAAACCCCCAAGAAAAGGCTGAGCGAGGATAAAAGGGCCAAAGCAAAGTAAAGGACCAAGCGAAATAATTTGTAGGATTAATTAAGAAACATAGGATGAAAAGCTACCGGTAATTTTCTTTGGTATGTAGTTATCAATTCGTGTGTATGTATTTATATACGAAGTATGTATGCAATATAACCTTTCTATTCATCGAAGACTTCCGTCTGATGAAGTAAGATTTATCTTGATTCTTGACCGATTACCAAGTAGGTAAGATCAAAAACAAAGTTCGTATACCGATTATTAGTGAGACGGTTTGGCTGAATATGGATGGATTGAAGGAACCCGACAGGAACAATAACCACCTGGGCACCTGTTGTAAAGCATACTCGAAAAACTCCTTTGGTGAGCTGACTACTGACTTACCGAGGTTGTATTTTAATCAACGGCATTCTCCTACATGAATATACATTCATCCGAGAGTTGGCACTATTTCCTTATGAATGAATGAATGAGAATGAGAATGATTTCGAAATCGTTTATATGATGTTTCTCTCCCAATTCGGTACTACGTACTTGGAGTCTTTTGACGCGAAGGGGCTGGATGATTCGCGTCAAAGGTTTGAAATGAAGGGATGGAATAATAAGCAGAACTGATGAAGTATGTACGGGATGACTCCTTACAATAATAATATTGGAATTGTTTGCGAATAATGTGCTGGGTATAAAACAATCCATTGAATGGATCTTGCATAATTCTTTGACATAATACCTATTTTTTGATGCAGGTACCTACCTACCCAGGTATTTTGAACTTGTGATGTGAGAGTGACAGCGATAAAGACCAGGAATAGATAGTATATATCATGCAACTACCGGTAAATGGTAGTAACTCGTAGTAGATGATTATAATGCAAGGTACAGCACGGAAATCTCCAGAATCCGGTTAGAAAGGAATAAACTTTAATAAAGTCAAGAGTTCTTCCTTCTTTTCCTTCTGTTCCTTTATTTTACAAGTTCACCGAAAAATCCGAGGTTTTTTAGCGAAAATGTCTGTTTGGCACATGAGCTAAGCACAGTTGTCGACGTGTGGTTATCTTTATTTTGAATGGTAATGATATTCCCATTGAAGATTTGGGATAGGACTAGTATGTAAATCATTTGGTAGGTAGGTATATCATTGGGTTGCTTTTCTTGATACAGTAAAGGGCCCAATGTCATTCTTTGCTGGAAGAGTAGAGAGATTGGTTGATCCGGATTTCATACCGATAATAAGCGATGACTCCGATACATCTGATAAATCTGATTGCTTTGCTTTGCTTTGCCTTGCCTAGAAGCCCTAAATACCTAAATATGCAAGACAGGATATCAAAGTACTGAGTGATAATCATTCAACTTCATGAACATGAGATTAAGTTAAGGGTTGCTCGAGCTGCCGAGCAGTAAGATAGATAGAATTATTGGAAATCCGATTTCCTCATTCCCCGCTATCGTTTACTGTTACCGTAACTGTAAAATGTATTCCGAGTCTCCTTACCGGTGGTCTCTAGAAGTCTAGATGTCTAGAATTTGAAAAGGCTTTCTTGGAATTCTTGATGATGATGAAGAGAATTGGGGACTTGGGACTTGGGATTTGGGACTTGGGACTTGGGAGATGATATGGATGACTCTAACCAGATTAGATGGAAATGGAATCTTGGGTACTTATTATTATTTTTAACAAAACACCTTGTGTTCAAGTGTGTCCACGACTCCACGAGTACCAAGCAGGGTAACAGGCTAACAGCGATCATTTCTAAAGATAAATTATTTGGTGGTAAAGCCCCTTTGCACTCCAGCTTGGAGTGATTTATGTGCATGAAGATTATGTAATATTCTTTTATGCATTTTTTTTGAATTAATCCATGGAAACGATCTAGAACGAACCAATGATAAGACTCATAAGAGGTCATTTCAATACGGAGAATCACTAGACGTAGTAATTTCCTATATGCAGACCAAGCCACCATTTCTTTTTACATACACGCCTTAATGACCTTTCACTCCACTCATTGGCACTCAGATACCCTTGGTGAATTAAAATAACCCTTGGAGATTACTAAATTCATCCTTATTCACCCACCAAATAAATCCGAAGGGGTGAGTTTAAAGGTTAGGTATTATTGCCGGTCGGTGAAATAGGTATGAACTGAATCGCGATATCTTTCACCAAGAACAGTCTTCATTATCATGTTGTGAGATGGATGGTTCATACCTATCAATTGTTGATTTCACTTATTCATCCATTCTCATCTAACAATAAAGCTAAGAAAAAGAAGATGGAACTAAAAAGAATAAGTACCTACCGTATTATCCCTAGTAAACAAACCCAATTTTGAAACGCGTTTACTCCCGCCAAAATCGCATCGGTACCTGAAAGTAGCAAAGATTAAAGGGAATAAGCGTACCTAATGATCCAATTAAACAAATGTGAATGACTAATCAGACCATTTTAGTATTAACACTTTCCATTCCCTCCCTACTCGTCCGTACCTTTTTTTTCCCTTTTAACACATAGAGCATCTAAGCAAATAAATGAATTGAATCCACCAAGCACCAAGCACCAAGGAAATCATACCACCCCTAAATACATACGCTAATCCGTAAAGAGCTAATGTCCACTTAGTTTTTATATTTTTCATCCACTTTTAGGCCATTCATACCAATTCTCGATTACATACATTTTACGATTTTACAATAATATTATATTGCTCTAACTCTTCTTTTCCCCCTCCCCTCCCCCCTCAAAGTTCCCACTTTTTATGCATACCAACTCACTTCGCGCGCATAATTCATCGAACCAAAACTATCGTAACCGTACCATACCATACCATACCTACCGTACCGTACCGTACCGTACCTTTACTATTATCACACACACTCACTCACTCGAAGGATCTAAACGCTTTCATCAGTCAATCAGTCAATCAGTCAATCATTCAATCATTCAATCATTCAATCAATCATTCAATCATTCAAGATTCAATTCCCCCTCTTCCTCTCCCTCTCCCTCTATCCGTTCAATCAAACAACAACTAAACAACTAAGACTCCATCTCTGTCTCTGACTCTCTCTCTCTCTCTCTCTCTACACCTTTACCTTTACCTCTACCTCTACCTCTACCTCTCTCTACCTCTACCTCAACTTCAACCTTCACCTCCTTTAATCAACTAAAACAATCTGGAAATCTTCCTTCATCATTAACGTCACAAGAATAATTAATTCAAATTGCCGTTTTCGATGGTTCACATTCTCTTCTATTGATTTCCTATTCCTTTTTTTCATTCCTTCTTGTTTCTAAATCTCATACCGCCAAAAAAACATTCGTTACCTTTTTTGCTTGCAGCCTTTTCACAACCTTCATTCCAACATCACTCAATTTTTCCCTCTACTACCCCAACACCAGACGAACACGAGATTTATTGGCCAGATCTTTACCTATTCCAACCATTTCGAAACATCAACAGGAAAATTAAATCAAACTATCAATCAATCGGTCATCGGTCATCAATATTCCATCTTCTTTAATCATTCGACAACCTTGAACCCATACATCACGCACGACAAACATCTCGCAGATTAGCAACACGTCGATTCACTCGTTATTTCGACAACCACCTATTATTCTCTGTGATTGTTATCTTCCTCTCGCTGGTCATTTTACGAAGACCGACAGACCTACTGACCGACTGACCTCCCTTACAACAATAAGACCAAGGATTGATTTCAAACATACCAACCTCTTCATCGACATACAAAACAACATCTCACGACAAATACCTCATCGCGACCGACCGATCGATTTCTATCGAAATATAACGAAAGAAAAGGCTGCGGCCAGATACAAATCATACATACATTCATCATGAAGTCGATATCTACTCTCGCTATTATCGCCGCTGCTGCCTTGGTTGGCAATGCAATCGCTGCACCATCTCCAGAACTATCAGTCCGCCAATATAAGACACTTACATATAAAGGATGTTTTTCGTCGGGTCTTGGATTGACCAAGAATTCAACATATACATACAACAGTAAAGGTTATTGTCAAACACAATGTGTACCTGCCGATTACGCAGTTCAAGCAACATATAACAGCGATGAATGTTGGTGTGGTGACGATCTTCCTCCAGCAGACGATCTAGTCGACGACTCAAAGTGTAATAGTCCATGCGCTGGTATTGATACAGAAATGTGTGGTGGTACCAAACTTTATTGGTCTGTTTATCTTACTGGTACGGAAAGTTCAGCACCAAATTATGACCCTGCTGCAGCTTCATCATCTTCAACCTCAGCCAATGCAGCAACTCAAACTAAATCTTCTGCTCCATCGGTTGTTACAGTAGGAGGTATGTCTTCTTCTTCTCCCTGATATTATATCTCGTCTAATAAAATTAATTTTAGGTCAAACTGTCACGGTTCAAGCATCTAGCGCTGCAGCTGCTTCGAGCTCAGCATCTGCATCATCTGATAACGGCTCATCGGGTCCAAATAAAGCTGGCATCGCCGCAGGCGTCGTTGTCGGTGTACTTCTTGCTGCGGCTATCGCTGGAGGCATTTTCATCTATATGAGAAACAAGAAGAGACGCGAGGTCGAAGAGGAATATAGGAGGAATGCCGCAGTCAATAACTTTGTCACTGGTGGTAAATCACCTGTCAGCAGTGGTGGAGCTTCTTTTACCGATACTCGCCTTGATCCGACCCTCGCGAACAGGAGAATGAGTGATGGTAGTATCGCTGATAACCAAGATTACTCAAGGAGAATCCTCAAGGTATGCTGAATGCACGAGTAAGAACTTTGACAGCATGCTAACATACTTTCAAGGTAACCAACGCATGAAAAAGCTACATACACACATTATACCAATGTGACGAACGACGAGTTTTCAATGTCATTTAGCTCAATTCAATCATTTTCGGCGTTTTCGGTCCTTATCTCCCTTTTTTTTGTGACTACACACATGGTCGTTCTGCTTTGGGTATCAGTCCCTGTTTTATAAGGGTTCATGGTGTTATGTGTATAGGCGTGGCGTAGAATGAGCATATGAAGAACATACTCTTTCGCCATTAGGAGGATTGATTTTTCCCAATAGGCATCACTTCTACGATACAACAAACTTTTAATCAACGTTTGAGAATCACACCGTCCTGTCCTTTCAGCATTTGCTTTCGAAAAAAAAGACTACAGCTCCTCCGGTCTTATCTCCTTTTCAATTTTTTATTTCCTTGAGATCCTTTTATACCCACCCACATCGATAGATTCCGAAGCATTTTTCTTTCAGGAAGGCCGAAAGCTCCGGTTTCTCTCGCATAACAAACGGAAAGTTTGGAAATCATTGGGCACTACGTACTACACACAACACAAAAACTCCTTGTATTTTATGGGATCTGTTGGAGACAGATTTTGGGGGACGCCAAGGGATGGGGATGGGAGGAAGGAATTGGTGTTGGAGGGATACACATGGTGTGGTGGAATATTTGAGACAGCTTGTCGATAGTGGGGATGGGAAGGATGGAATGGGGGAATTGGAACATGGGAGGTTTTACACAGTGTTTACTGCGAAGTAGTGGGTGGTATTTAGTGATTATTAGATCCGGATGGACTGGACAGGGCTGGACTGGACAGTCGATGTAATGATGAGAGAACAACTGAAGCTGAAGTAAACTAAAGTCAATTAAAATATCCCTTTTGTCATTGAATAATTTGTTTGTGTGAGGAGAGGAGATGAATGATGGAGTGAGAGGCGGGCTTCGAAATTTAAGGTATATAAAGTAATGACGTTAATGTTAAAAAGTAAGCTATGCGATACTGTATTCGCCATGTCTATTACACCCGATTTCATAACGTGTTTCCGAAAAAAAAGTACTTCGCAAAAACCTCAAAATCTAAATTTCGAAATTTTAAATATCGCTTATTCAACTAATATAACTTCAAATTTAATTTTTTTTTAAAAATAATAATAATTTCAATTATAAAAATAAAAATTATTAAAAAAAATTAAAATTGAAATTATATTGATTAAATAATCTCAAATTATATAATTTTATACTATATTTTTTAATTTCATAACATGTTTCCAAATTTTACAATATATTTCTATTTTAAAATACTATAAAATTTTATAATTTAAGATTATTCAATTAATATAACTTCAATTTTAATTTTTTTTAATAATTCTTATTTTTATAATTGAAATTATTATTATTTTAAAAAAAAAATTAAATTTGGAGTTATATTGATTGAATAATCTTAAATATAATATTTGAGATTATAGAAATAATGTTACGAATCAACCTCGGAGATTCGGTGATTAGCTTTTGGACCGAAAGTGCAAAATTAAAAAAAGCAATGTAGCATCCTTATTTAATATATCTAATAAAATTCTTAAAAAAACTTTATAATTCAGAAATTGTATAATTCTTTAATGGAATTTTAATATTTTGCTATTACAAACAATTATATTTTAATAGTTTAAATATTTTTATTTTTTAAAAAATAATAAAAAATTTTAGCTTATTATATATTATATTAATTTATTATTTATTTATTTTAATAACTTTTTTTATTTTTTTAAACAAATAATTTATTAATAAATCCTTTTGCTACCTTTTTAATACTTTTTTGTATATAAAATAGTTAATATTTGTAGTACTTCTAAACTTAAAGTTGAAAGCCTAATATAGGCTATATTACCTAGAAAAGTTTTTTTAAAAAAATTCAAAATTTTTTTTAAAAAAGAATATTTAAGAAATATTCAAAGTTTAAGCAATTATACTTCTCTTTTCTAGCAATAGCTTAATATATATATAAAACTTTTGTTATAAAAACAATTCAAAATTATTTAAATTAAAATGAAAACTATAAAAAGATTTTAAAAACAAGAACTTCAAAAAATATTTAAAACGATTATTGTTTATTTTATAAATAAACAAAATTAAACTACCCGCATTTTTATAATTGTTATTATCCTAATAAAACTTTAATATTAATCTTTTTTTCAAAGTAAACCTTTGAAATTATAAAAGTTATTTTATTATAAAAAAATTAATATTATAAAAACTAAAGATTTTTTTTTTTCAAATAAAAATTATATTTTGCAATAATAATAAATATTATTTTTTAATTAATAAATAAAAAATTGATTATATTATTTAATATTTTGAAAAATCTTTATTAATAATTTAACAGCGTTATAAAAGCAACAAAACTAAAATAAAAATAATTTAAAAAGATTTTAAAGATTATATATATAATATTATTATAAATAAAAGTAATCAATAACATTTAACCATTTAACAAATTATATAAACAAAGTAAATGTTAAATTAAAATGTAAACAACTTTATATTTTATTTAAACAATTTGAAAAAAAATATTAAAGTTAAATTAAATAGTATTAAAAAAAAACGATTTTTAATTAGTTTATTATTAATAATTATTAAATATATCTTTAAATTGCTTTAACAATTAATTATTAAAAATAAACTTATCAAATAAATTTATCACCTTAAAAATATTAACAAAATATATTATAATTGAATAAATAATAAAAAGCTAAAAAATGTATAAGCAAAATAAAATAATCCTTTTTATAATTTTTAATATTTAAAAAAACATTTTAAATATCTCAAATTTAATACAATAATAAAATTTAATAAAACCTTTGTGGTATTGTAATCCCAAAAAAGAAATAAATCTTAATCTTTGATTTTAAATAAATTTAAAAAAGGATTTTTAATAGAATTTTTTTATATTATAATTTACTTTAATTATTCAAAATTAAATTATTTTTTTATTATTTATTAAAACTTATTTAAATATAAATATTATAAAAGAGATTATTCATTGTTTTAATATATTAATATAAAGGCGAAAATAAAGATTATAGAAAAAGAACAAACCTAACATTTATCCTAAATATCCCTATAATATTAAATCCAAATTAAAAAAAACGAATTATTTTTATTATTATTGTTAATTTTAAGATTAAAAAGTAATTAATATTTTTATAATATTTTATTAACTTAAAAGCAAAAACGAATATTATATAACAAAATAAATATATAAAATAAAATTAGAAATTAATTAACAAAAAAAAAATACTTTTAATAACCACCATTAATATTAATATATATTTATATAGCGATTATTAATTTATAATAAAAGTAATAAATATTAAAAAAGAAAAACAAACCCATTTCTATTTTTTTATAATAATTGTTTTAAAATTATTATATATAAATATTATTTTAGATTTATTTTAATTAAAAATAATAAACCCAAATATTAATTAAAAATCAATAACATTACATTTTCACCCCAAATTAAAAAAATTAGAAATAATTTTAACAAAAATTATAAAACAAAAAATGTAAAAAAATACACAAATTTGTGCCATCTTTTTAATATTTCAATTTAATTTTTAAGGAATCTGCAATAATTACTAAATCCTTATATTAAAGAAATTAGAAATATTTTAAAAATATAAAGATTTGGAAAAAACTTTTTTAAAAGAAAATAATAATCTACTACCCAACCATTATTCAATAAAATATTATATCAATCTCAAATCCAAGATTATATTTTTTTAAAGATCTATATATACTTTATTAAAAAAAGAATTAATTATTTTAAAAAAATATTTTAATAAATATTAAAAGAAAAAATAAATATAATAATTTATTAGCTTTATTAAAGCTTTTATTATATTTATATTTAAAAAAGATGGAGGCTATTAATTATATATTGATTATTAGGGGTTGAATTATATTATTAAGAAGAATTATACTTTCTTACTTTTTATTAAAGAATTTTTAGATTGTTTAAAAATAAATATAATCTTTATTAAACTAAATTTTAAAAATATTTATTATTATATTTGTATATAAAAAAACAACAAATAAAAAACAGCGTTTTATATGCGGTACGGATAATTCGAATATTTAGTTATATTTTTCAACTTGATTAACACTTTTACTATTTTTTAGATTTATATTAATTAAGCCTTAATTAAGTTAATTAATAGTATATATATAATATATTTTAATAATATTTTTATATATTTGAAAAACAAAGAGTTATATATATAAAATATCTAACAAATCCTTAAACATTTAATAAAATATAAGCTTTATACTAAACTTAAAAAATATATATTTGATATTAATTAAATAGAATTCTTAAGGTTTGTAATATCAAAAGAAAGTGTATTTATAGAGTTTAGTTATATCCAAATTGTTATAAAATAGCCTATATCCAAATCGCTAAGAGATATATAAGTTTTTTTAGGGTTTACGAATTTCTACTATTGTTTTATCGCTGCATATTTGAAAGTATTTGTTAGTATAATCGTTTTTATAAAAGGCATAAAAAAAAAGAAATTTATTTTAAAATTTATCTAGGATTAAGATATTTAAAGATTCTTTAATATATTAAAAGAGATGTTTATGTAGGTGGGTATGCTTTAACATTTCTAATTATTATTATATATCTTAATAAAAACAAATACTTTGGAATTTGTTTTAGATTATGTTTTATTTTAATTATTCCTAGGTATTAAAAAGGCAGTAGTTAATTATTAGTATCCTATAGCATTCTACTTCTATAAACTTATTTTGATTAAACAAAAATATTTTATATATAATCAAGAATTTCTTGCTATATACATTGCCTTTATATAGTGGTAGTATTACGTTGTAAACATATAATATACGATTTTAGTTAAAATAGATTATAATAATTTATAATATTTTATAACCAAAAAAGAGTTAAATAGTTAACAAGCAAAATGGGCTGAAACATTAATAACTTATAATTTCAATATTAAATACAAATCCGAGAAGCTAAATCTAGTCGACAGCCTTTTACAATGCTTGGATTATAAAAGCAAATCAATAGATTTTCTAAAAATGCTACCTATACTTTAAAACAAATTAAAGAATATTACTATTATAGTAATTATATATTATAAATTTTATACTAAAATTGAACCCTTCCAATATACTATAGACCAATTTCAAAGGGAAAGATATAACTTATTATTTTGCGGATCTAGAATTACGCTAATTAATACTAGTTGTAAATAGTTAATACTATATCAAGTTGTTAAAGTAATAATTAATAACAAAATAATATTTAAATCTATATTAAAATCAATAAGAAATGCTTTATTATATTTTCAAAAAAAAAACGATTTTATAAAAAGTAAAGAGTATTTAAAGTTTTAATTGTAATCCATTGAAAACACTAAATTATAGAAAATCGATGCTAATAATCTAGTCTTTTTTAGGGGCAAAGCTTTTGTATTGTATAATATATCCATATATATAAAAATCCTTAAAATTCATTACAATAATCTAACAATAGGTTATTAAAAGATCTGTAAAACAATTAAAATAATTAGGTTCAAATATTATTAGCTTAATATTAGCCAGGATATTAAAAAGTATATTAAATTCTATACAATATATTAAAAAATCGCAGTAAAAAGATATCAGCTTTATAATAAACTTTAAATATTGCTGTTGTTTATAAAACTATAAAAAAAGATAACTATGGATTTTATTATAAATCTTTTGCTTTTAAAGGTTAGTAAGTATATATATAATAGCGTTTTAATAATAATAAATAAGTTTATAAAACTATTATGATATATATTAATAAATAAGATAATTATTACACCAAAGTTAGTTAATATTATAATAACTTAAGTATTTAAAGACTTTAAAGTATTAGAGGGTATTATATCTAATAAAGGATTTCAATTTATCACAAAATTTTAGAGTAGCCTTTTGTTTTATTTATATATATAAAGAAAATTGTTGATGATGTTTTATTTGCAAACTAATAATTAAACAAAACAACAAAACCAAAATCTTATTTATTATATTAATTATTATATAAATTAGAGATAAAACAATTAAGCTTTATTACTACCCCTCGTCGAATTTATATATAATGTTATATGGTATAATACAATTAACAAGACTTTTTTTAAAACTATGTATAGTTTCCAATTTATTTTCATGTATATCAATAGGAATGTTGATACAGAAAAAAAAGCGTTGATTGCAAAAAAGTGAATCGAAGTATTTCAATTAGAAAAAGAAAAGCTGAAGAAGTTCTAAATAAAAACTATAGCAAAACGAAGCGAACACTATAAAAAGAATCTGCTTTAGCGTTTTAATATTAATAAAAAAGTAATGCTAAATACTAAGAATATTAAGTAACTATAATCAAAAAAGAAATTTTCGGATAAATTTATAAGTCTTTTTATAATTACAAATGTTAAAAATAGTAAATAAATATATAAATTGTTATTACCCCTTATATACAAGATACATAATGTTTTTCATATTTTATTATTCGAATTCTAACATTAATAGGATAATATTAAAAATCCATTGTTATTTAAAGAAATAAAGGGAAATATTAAATACAAAATCGAAAAGATATTAATATATAGGAAAAAGGGTTATGAATACTAATATTTAATTAAATAAAAAGAATACAATTTATCAAATAATATTTAAGAAAGTATCAAAAACTTAGTTTATATTAAATATCTACTATAAAATTATGAAAACAAAAATGCATTATTATTGCAATAATAAACTTGAAAAACCAAAAAGATTTAATTATAAGAAACCTATTAAATTTAATATTTACATTAATTTTAAAGAAACCTTTTTATTATGAAACTTAATCAAAACTATTGTCTTAATCAATAATCTAATTTTATTATCAATATTATTTGAATTGATATTAGAATTAGATTTGTAATATTATTTAATATTTATTCAATATTCCAATTTGGTCTTAAGATTTTTAGTCTTAAAATCGAATTGCTAAACTTTTGAAAACAATCTGATAATATTAATAAACTTTATTAAAACAAAAACCAAAAGGTTAAATTAATTTTAATAAAAAACAAGTATTTCGATTAAAATTAATAGATGGTAATAATAACTTACTAATATCTTTATTATCATTTTTCTTCTTTTTTCCTCCTATGTTTTTTACGATTTTTTTATTAGAAACTTTCTTATAAGTTTGTATGGTTTTTTGTATTATGGATTGGGCATATATCAAATACAGTATAATATTGCTTTTTTGCTAACCCTTTGTTTTTTTATTTTTTTTATTTAACAAATTATTAAGAACCATTTTCGCTTTATTTTTGCTTTTCGTTGTAGTAGTTGTGCTTTTAAATTTAACTACTGGAAGTCCATTTTTCATTGCTTTAACCACCTTCTTTAATTTCGCCTTCGCTTTAAACATAACTTTTTTAACTAGTTTTTTAACAGGTTTTAAAAACGTTGTTGGCACTGTATTATTATCTTTTGCCTTTTTATTAAACAAATCCTTTAAGCGATCCGCAATCTTATTAAAAAGATTCAATTATACCTAAACAAATATTTATTAGTTTATCAAATATATATTATTAAATTAAAGATTATTTATATAAATATAAAAAGAATCCAAAAAGGTATAAAACATTGTATTGAATTCGGCTATCTAGTAATTCAGCACCATTATTACTTTACAAGTATTTTTAGATTTGTAAATAAAACCTTGTTTTTTATTGTTTTAAACAAAAGCTTTTATTGCATTCTTATATTTAACTTAGTATCATATTAATTTAGTGTTCGCTATATTTTTTTTAGTGGATCTTGTTACAACCTTCAAGTATAAGTCCTTTAAATAAAAGATATAATTTATAGTTTTGACAAAAGAAATCAGTACCGTCTTGTAAAGTTTCTGCTTACAACAATATTTGTTACAAGTTACTTTGGACTTCTCTACTATATTATATATTTAATCCAAAACAGAACTATTGTTTTAGATAACTAATAGTAATATGTAAACAATTAGTTTCGAATATTGCAAACAAACCAAATAAACTAATAATATTACTCCTACATTTAAATGTACAGCAATTTTTATATTAGGTTTTAATATAGCAAATTAAATATATATTAATAAAAACAATAAAATAGTATGAGGATATAAAATTAAAATGTATAATAAAAGTTAATATTGTGGGAAAGAAAGTGTATTTTATTTATTATTTTAAAAAAACCTTTAGTTGTGTTAACAACTAATATGATTACATTAGCAATACATTATTGATGCATTACACCATATTTCTATGCTTAATTTGATTATAAGACTTCTTGGAGCAAAAAGTTTAAAGAAGAGGGCTTTGTTATAAATCAACCTTAAAGATTTAGCGATTGGTTTTTGGATTAAAGGTGCAAAGTTAAAAAAAGCAATATAGTATTTTTATTTAATGTATTTAACAAGATCCTTAAAAAAACTCTACAATTCGGAAATTATATAATTCCCTAATAGAACCTTAATATTTTGTTGTCACGAATAATTGTATTTTAATAGTTTAGATATTCCTACTTTTTAGAAAGTAATAAAAAGTTTTGGCTTATTGTATACTATATTGATTCATTGCTTATTCGTTCTAACAAATAAAGTGTTTTTGCAAAAGTATTGAAATTTAAGGTTTTGGAAATACGTTATGAAATCGGGTGTATATGGAAATGGGGCCTAGGGTGGCTTAGATTCGTATTATGCTATCAAGTTATTTCCCGTTCCTTATATCATGTAGTATTACTCGTATAGAGGAGAAGATAAGAGAGGGGAGAGGGAGAGGGGAAGAAGAAAGAGAAAGAGGAGAGGGAGGGGAAGAGGGAAAGGGTGTATTTAGTTAGTTTTGGTTGAAAATTTTGGGTTGGGGTAGAGGGGT
>NGKG01000005.1:251204-295274 GCA_002162505.1 Myriosclerotinia scirpicola | reverse complement strand
GGCTCAGGAGGGAAACTTGAAATTTGGAGGGATGGGTTGGGTTGGGATATAGAGAGGGGGGTGGGTTGGTATGTATATGTATATGTATATGTATATGCGATGGATATAATATCAAAAATAAAAAGAGAGGAAGGGGGGTAGAATGGGATGGTGGGAAGAGAAATTTAGTAATCGAGAGTACTTTAGTAGATTTGAGATGATTTGAGATGATATGGGTAATGGGTTTGGTTGTTTTATTACTTGATATTATGGAGGGGGGGAGGGAGGGAGGGAATAAGTGGATGGATTTCTAGGGTTTGGGATTTAGAATTTGGAATGAGGTTTAAGGATGGGGATGGGAGATTTATAGGGTTTGTAATTTTTATAAACTGGATGATGGAGGAAGAGAATGAAAAAAGAATGAAGGAAGAGTGAAGGAAGAGTGAAAGGAGAGTAAAGGGAGAGTGAGGGGAGAGTAAGGAGAATAAGGAGAATGAGGAGAAATGGGAGAAATAGGAGAGAATGAAGGTTATGTAGTAGAGTGGTACATAGAGTATGTATATAGTATCTGTATGTGTATTAACTACTGGAACTAGGACTGGGATTGGATTGAAACTGAAATTGTAGAGATATGTATGTTATAGGTATATTTGTAGGTAGGTATATGTATAAGTATAAGCACAAATAAGTATATATATAGAAGAAATACATCTGGTTCTCTATTACCCAAAGGATGAAGGATGGAGGATTTGTAATGTTGTATGCAATATGTAATATATATTAAGAACATCACCCCAAGGGATTTCAACCGACGGTTGCTATGAATCTATAATGAATTACTATGGATTTTTGCTGCTATCGACGATCAACAGAAGAATAGAAGATAAATGAGGTAGAAGCTGCTGTCTGCGAGTACTTAGAAATGCATAATGGATATAAGAAATGAGAAATGATATGTATGAATGAATCGAATGCGCGAGTTGTATTTACCATTTCTCGAGTTGATTTGGGAGGATGGACTTGGGAGGAGGGGCTTGGATGGATGGAAGGTTGAGATGTTGAGATTTGGAATTGGATTTGGAATTGATTTGATGTAAGTAGAGCTTAAACGGAAGGACTAAAATAAAGGAGAATCCATTCAGGAATTCTGCTTGGATCACCGTCGCCGAGAAGATTGATGGAAGCGAACTACTTGTGAAGTGATGAAGGAAGAGGTTCAATGAATGATTTCGGGGCAAATGATGGTGATATTGCTGGAGCTTGTAAGATTAGTTCTGGGGGGGTTGATGGGCTGGTTCTAGAAATGTTATTATTTCAAGATGTGAGGAGTTTGGATATTGGTTGAGTAGGAATTTAGGTTGGGTGAAGTTTGTTTATAGTGGAATCTTCTTGTTGGAAAGAAGAGATTTTGTTATCTAGATACTGGGTAGTTGGGAAGGTAAATAAATCTTCGTCTGTAAGATATCTTTGCATTTCCTTTTAGATTCTATGAATTAACTCATCAGCTCCTCTTAACTATGTGCAAGATTTATGTATGGGTAGAGAAATAACTAAATTATCAATTTAATGAGTTTCGGAACAAAATCAATGGTGGTTGATTTTTAATACGCCTGTGAAATGAAGGATACGTTCTTAGTACTAGGAAAATGAAGTTTTTGATGATGAAAGGTTGATTAACATCAAGAACTTTTTTGTTACACGCCTGAAAGATTTTGGCCCAACTTTTTAAACACATATACATCATGACCAGATAATCGGCTCGTCAAACAATCAGACACATTTATTTCGTGGTTGGGAGATGGAAATTTCCCAAGGGGTTTTGGCGATCTTTTGAGATTAAACTTGGATGGATGGGTGGTTTATCAAAAATTGATTGATTGCACTCCTAAAGTCCTAAGATACCCTTTCATCACTTCAATATTGTAAATGATTGAAATACTAAAATCGCTTCAAAACTTAGTAACAGAAATTGGAAAGTATCTAAGTCGCTGGATTATGGAATATTTAGATAATGATAACATGTTGTTGATTTTATATCTATTTCAAAGTGACAGTTGTTGTTTTGACTCATGCAAACCAAAGATGCTATACACAATATGTTCATCAAAATCTCGTTTATGGGATGTCTGCACTCTTCTTATCATCACTTCAATACCATGACTGATTTGAAGGAGTAATATATCCAAAAACTTCCTTTTAAGCACTAAAAGAAGTGAAATTACATTTATAAGAAGAAATAAAATAATAATCTTGCAAAGTTGATTTAACATTCAATTTTGAAGTCAAAGAAAATTCTCGTTCTAAGCATTCCGAACCACCGATCTTAGCGATATTCATCGAAACCCTATTTGGTGCGTGCCTTGATCCTCGAAATACTCTCTTTCTTCACTTCAACATTACAATTGATTGAACAGATGAACTAATATTCTAACCAAACCATCGAAAATCCAAGATACAAATCTGTGTTTTGATATAAAGTTAGAGCGTAATAATTGGGCGTTGATTTTACCTTATTTCTTGGAGTTCAAAGTCTGTTGATTAAGGTTCGGATAGAGTTGTTTTGGCGATAGGTATGTAGTGTCACGCAGAGATAAGTCGAGTTGGGGTATTATTACAGGCGTTAATCTATTACTGCGATATTTTAATCAACTCCGTGACGTTGTGAGCTTATGGAAATATACTGCAAATTCAGCGTTTCGAATATCATATTATATTCTATCTTTGGATTAAGGATAGATAGGATAGATAAATAATTTTCTTTTAAAAATATAGTAGAATTTATAGGGTTTAAGATAGGATGGAAAGAATAAGAATAATTGAAAAAATCCTTATAAATTTGAACTTAATTATTATAATTAAAATTTGAAGTTATTTTGTTTGATATAAGTATATTAACTAATTATTCTAAGGTATATTCTATCTTTTATTAAAATAAAAATAAATACGATTTTTACAAAGATAGGAAAGAATAGGATATTCGAACCGCTGTACAAATTGCTTTTCCTACCTACTTAATCCTAACATAATCTCAGTGACATACAATCTCACGGCCGACGGCCGAACTCCAAATTATTATCCTGTACTCCCATAAAGCACCGGACTTGATTCAACCCCAACCGAGGCTAGGTGTTTTCTTAATTTTAATTTTATTCATTATCATTATTATTATTATTACATTTTATACAATAAAGATTACAAAGGAAATAAAGGAAATAAAAGAAAACATACAAATGAAGCATGAGATAGTAGAAAGGATAAAGTTAATACAAAATATTGTATTCCTAAAGAAATCCCTTAAATAGATTCATACTCTTATTTCCATAAATCCTTTTTTCCTTTAATATTTATTGCCAATAAAGACGAATATAGGAAAATACGAAAATAGGAAAATATAGTAAAAGGAGTACTAAAAATATCCATCTCCCGTTCCCAAGTATGAATCCAAAGATAAAATCACCAAAAAACGTAAAGAAAGTAAAAGAAGTAAAAATAGTATTAATAGAATAAACCTCCCATTTTCCAAACACGACTCCTATCCCTCTAGTAAAACTCCTGGACAATACATTCTTGCTGAACTCAAACATACCCAACAATATCCATATCCATCAAATATCCTCCCGAACGAGTTGATAGATGACGTGGTGGCGATGATTGAAACATTATTGCTGAACTCAAATATACCCAACAATATCCATATCCATCAAATATCCTCCCGAACGATTTGTTATGAATTCAACATTCCGAATGAATCAAGTGTATCAAACAAGTTCCGCACAGCAAATTGATTCAAGAGTAGAAATCTCTGTGAGACTGTAGCTCCGACTATTGAAATCTTTTCGAGCTGTCTCTCACGTGGTTCTTTCTCCATGCCCATCATCCGAGTCGTTTTCAGTGTCCATGTTGTCCCGAAGTTTATCATTTGTGTCATTTCCGCCCATCTGGGGTGGAGGATATGGACAGACAGCAGTCGTGTTGCTGGCAGCCATGAGGGGAGTGGATCAGTTGCTGGAGGACTCGGGAATGGTGTGCATGCTGAGATAGCCGAGGAGACTTTGACTTCGAGTGCTGTCAGGTGTGGAGAGTGATTGGAGGAATGGACTCTCATTGCTAGACGATAAGTTGCTACCAAGATACGGGGATGAGAGGCTCGGACGCGAGAAGCCGGGGGAACCGATAGCTGAGCCGGACGCTTCGGCCATGATACTTGAGTTACTGGCAGTTCCGAGGCTAGAAGAACTGTCGTTGGAAGAACTGTCATTGGAAGAACTGTCGTTGGAAGAACTGTCGTTGGAAGATTCTTCGATTGAAGATAGTTCGATGGAAAATCCTCCGTTGGAAGATCCTTCGGTGGAATGCCAGATATAGGAAGAACTTTCGATGGAACGCCAGATATAGGGAGACCTGGCGGGATTACCGAAGATTAAAGTCCCGGCGGGAAGACCGGCACCTGTGGAGGAGGGAGTGGCGGGATCTTGGTCTACGGAGTTATGGCTGTCGTGAGGACTCTGAGCCAAAGACAAGAGTTGGGTAGCATTTTCCAAGCCAGAATTTTCCCCGCCTGCAGCATCCGAGCTGCTATGAGGGTTCCTATCATAGGGCGCATTCATTTGATTCTGATTTGAAATTTGAAACATTCGATCACGTAATCTATCACCAAGACAGGTTTGTAACGATACTCTGTTTCCAATCACTGGAATCGACCCATCTCTCCTTTCAAAGAGTATATTATACCTGACGTTTTGATCCCAATCCTTCAACATGTCATATGGACTTTGAATCCACGCTCTTAATTCATGCATGAATACGTTGGTTCTATTACCAAAGAAACCCTTCAAAGAATCATGCAAATCAGCAGAATTTTCTTCCAAATCCAACTTCTTCAACATATCTATAATTTGATTTATGAAGGATTCCACCTCGGGGCCACTGGTCTGTGGAGTGCTGGGTCTTGATGTAGACGTTACAACGGTAGATAGGAACGCATCAACCTCCCGTTCTACAAACAAACGGATTCGACCCTGAGCTTCGTGACTTTTCGCGATGTCTTGAGGTTTAACTTTCCTGCCATAGCCGAAAACGTGCATTTCGCAAAGAGGCAAAGAAAAGCTCCCGCGGCGGTACACCTTCTCGCGGTGTTCAAAATATTTGGGTTTGTATTCTAAACTTAGACTTCCAGGTCTTCGGAATGTGTGTTTCAAGCGTTTGCCATCAGGAGAGACCATGAATATTGCATTCATGGTGGAGCGGCAAGGTTTTCTGCAAAGAGGACATGTCCTTTCTCCAGATCTCCTGAACCATTTTTCTAGGCAGCATTTGTGGAAGACATCATGGTTGCAAGGATAGATTGAGACTCTGTGCCAAAGGCGTTTGTCGCAATTCTTGCAAGGACCTTCTCCACTGGCACAATTGCCGGAAAGGGATGCGACTCTGCAGATTGCACAATCGTCATCGATTTTGTTGGGATCTTTGGAGGATGCCATTGAATGGACAAGATTCTTTTGTGTTGGATTGAATAGGATGTTGTGTATCTATGAAATTGAAAGTGAAGGATGTTGAAACGAAAGGGAAAGTTTCCCTAAAGAAAAGGATGCAGGCAGGGTCACTTATACGGTGTAATTGTTTATGACACTACGAAAGACACTACGTCACTACGTCACGACTTCTTTTCCAACTTTTGACGAATGAACTCTGTTAGTCCGCTTAGTTTCTGTGGAGACACCAATGAAAGATAGGCTTGACTCCAAAGCTATATTATTTGATCATTCGATGAGAACGATTTCTAAAATCATATCCAAATAACCCTTATATCAAGTTCTATATTGTATAAAAGGAAATAGATTATGGGAGAATTCTCGTATTATAACAAGTAGGTGATGTAGTCAATAAGTGTTGGTATAAATTGTCTCTTTGCTTGATAGAAGTCGACGGTAACTGTTGCAAGAAATTTATTCCTTGTATAAAGTACCTAGGTATCGTATGCTGATTAATTTAACAACCATCAATCTTACGGTGGTGGCTGAGCAGTTGTAGGCCAAGTGGGGAGGGAGGGCGAGGGGGAGCGTTGAAGGCCAACAATTACCTAACTATACCCAAATTGAAAGGGTTAATTGAGGTTCAGTGGCCCCTCTCGCTTTTTCTTGCTAAATCCCTATTGAATGACGTTTTTCGGGATGGAATAGTTAGTTGCGGTGTGGCTCAAGGTTTCAGGCTTGAAAGTATATAGATTGCATCATACTTCGATCTTCCCAAGTACGGGTGTGTTAGCTTATTTGGAAGCCAATCAATACCGACTTTATCCTTGATGTTTAAATATTTTCCAAATGTATGAAAGATCGACCCGAAAGCACCCTTAATTCAGGGCGCAAATTGTTAATAATCAGCTCTCTATATATTTCAGAAACACAAGGGCATATTTGTATGGTCAAATTCCCGCCAGGTTTTCGCTTACGTAGAGGGGGATAACCGGAGCTGTTTTGATACTTTTGTTCAATAAAAGTTACCACTTTCAACTGAGTGACGTTCAAAACCTTTGTACTCCGTGACGAATGAGCTTTGAATACCAAAATAACCTTAAACTTAGTTAAAGATATAATCCCTGTTTAGCTTAATTTTACATGACTTGTCAAATAAATACGGGTATTATGGGTCAGACACGTGGTGTCAGGAAATGACAGCAAGTGCGATTACTCTATTCTGAGCCATATACCCGATCCAGACTAGTATCATTGGGGGGGCGAGCACACTCGCAAGTTGTTTTGAAGCGAGTAATAAAGAAAGATTTATTATGTGATTATATGATTCATATACAAATGGATTTTTAGGTTATAAGAATACAACATATAACCCTATTCACGCTTTAGAAAAAGTTACGGAAAATCCAACGCCTTATGTCTTCTGCGCTGCGCTCCGAAACACACCGGTGTCCAAATCAGGCATAAGATCAAGCTTGGAGTAAAATTATCTAGGTCTGGACTCTGGATGGAACTTAATTCCATACTATTTGATTTTAAGAGTTTAAGCATGTCATGTTTATGCACGTCATAAAATTGCCAAGTAGATTGGGAACTAGAACAGTTGGACCGGGCGCAGAGGTGGAGATACTACTAGATAGAGATAGAACGTACAAGGGAAAGAAGGGAGAAAGGAAAGAAAAGAAAATGTAAGTGAGAGGAATGGATGGATTATTGGGTCTGTGTTAGAGAAATCTCTGGAAATAGGATGATTGAATTTCAATTTACAAGTAGGAAAGAATACATCACTGCGAAAATTGTGTATGTACGTGCATACTTTCATTGCGAAGTTAGAATTCAATAATGTAGATTCATGTAATTATTCATTTGAGACCAAGAGTCAAGAGATACTCGTTGTAATTTAGAGTATTGAAAGCTCTTTCCCGGCTCAAATATCAATTGTATCTCCCTCATCTCAAATGGAAAGATCAGTAGACATCTGGGTACTTTACTATTCTAATCTGCAATGCACTATAATGAATCACCGCTGTTCAGCTATCTCCGCTTGCTTCTGTCATACACATTCCTTCATAGTTAATCATATACTTTCTTTCAGTTCATTCCTTCTCATCCCATTCTAGCAAAGCATTAGCTCGCCTATAGTAACATACTATCAGGAAGCAAGACTGACATACCTTCTATTAACGGATATCTTCCTCGATCAACGATCGTCCCTTCTTAGGGTTCTTGATGATCCGATGGATAGATCCTGTAACTTTATTACAAGCTTACGGAACGGTCCCACTTCAACGATAGTTTGACTATTGTGTTCAACGGAAGTTTGACTGTTATCTTCACCGACAGTTTGATTTTTTACATCAACCTCATTCGGTGACGTGTTACCAGTAGAACTATCTTCACCGTGTTGAATGGGCTGATTGAGGGCTTCTCGTACTTGCAGAAGACTGGGTTGGGAAGCTCTAGCTTGTATCAAGACCAGATTCATAGGCTCGTCAGGACCATCAGCCGACGAGTCCGCAAAACAAAAAGATCTTGAGATTTTCTTGAGTCTTTTCTTAAGTGACCCGGGCATTCTTCGACTACGAGTGAAAATGGAAGCTACACCGGCTCTCATGGAAGAAGTTCGAGCTCCTTCATTAACCCCAGCAGTCTCAACTGACACGTGATCGTCAGAAGAACCATCAACTGAGGTTCTAGTCTCTTGAGGGATCTCACTCTGCTCCTCTGCCCGAGCAGTGCTGAGAGAATGTTGATTAACTGATCCTGCAGACTCTGTAACCCGTTGCGTCTCTTCACTCGGGAATACTGCAAATTCTGAGGCTTGCTCGTGCAACTCACTCTCTTGCTCGCTTCGGATAATTTCGAGAGAGTTTACACTAGCAGGTTCTGCAGACTCAGTATCTCTTTGCTCTTCTCTATCAAGAGGAGACGATGCAGTTTCCACGGCGCTCTCTTGGATGTATTCAAGAGATGGTGCTGTGGTGAGTTGTGCAAACGCACGCGTCGCCCGTTGCATAACCGCGTCAATTTCACTAGTCTGTTCTCTATCGTTGAGATGGTCACTCTCAGGACTCTGTGGCTCGTTGTTGACTTCGGTATCCTGCTGATTTTGAACCCCGTGGTTGACTTGAACATTCTGAACATTTTGGGTACTGTGGTTGACTTGAATATTCTGAAGATCTAGTCCTCCTGCTGCATTGATGAAACCCTGATTTATCATTGTGAATATAGACCTCATACCATTAGATCTGATGAGCCTGGGTCTTCTATTAGATAAGGTGTAGATCTTGTGCGTTCCATTTATCGCGAAATCGTAATGAAGAGACGTAGCGCTTTCTCGGCACATAGGGCATTTGTTCTGACTAAATTGACTGTTCAGCCACTTTCTTATGCAACCGAAATGAAACGTATTGTGATCGCACTAGAACATCTGGGAGTCAGCATTGCCTAATGGAAATAATTGAGAGGATAGGGAGGTCTTTTGGCTGTGTTAGAAAGGAGGAGGGTATAGGATGAAACATATAAATGGGGTTGAGATCGGGGAACAGAATTAGTTATCAAGAACAAAAGATTTTGTGAACAGAATATGCTTACTGGCTTGGCGGTTGCGCGCGCGAGAGAAATTTCCAAGCGAATTTCGCTGTTAACTTTTTCCTTGTGAACATCTCTCTCGGGAAGAGAGTCCCAGCATACTATACACACCTCTTCCTCGGTGGGTGTCTCTTTCAAGGATGACGCGTTGGCATTTTGTGGCACGTCCACCCCAAGTGTATTCTCAGCAGTTTGTAAGACATCATGCGCCCCGACAGCTGCTTGGACATTCCGAGGATGTTGTGTTCCGTCGACGAGCTGCTGGTTCGCTTCCGAATTTCGCGTAGAAGGCTCTCCCTGTTGAGGGGATTGGGCATTGACTAATAATACTGGTAAGCCAAGGCCGGTGAAATTGAACATGGAATTCGGGGGAATACCTTCTAGCTGAGTTGCGGGTCTGGATATTTTGTGGGGGAATAATAGTCCATCGGGTCCCCCCCAACTGACAGTTTCAACATCCCTCTTACAAGTAGGACATTTAAGATCATTCTTAACCCGCTCCTGAATGCAGCGGCGCCAGTGGAAAGCATGATTACATGGGAGCAATTTTCCCATATTATCACAAGGCCGAATTATATCGTGACAGACACCACAGATTTTTTCATCCGAAGAATCATCGTCGCTTGAAGTTTCTTCATCACTTAAAGGCTGTTCAACGGGCAGAGCTTCTGCGGAGGGCAAAGCCTCCTGTGCAGGAATTGAAACCTCTTGTGCTGGAATTGAAGCCTCTCTGCTGTTGAAATTCGCTTCGTCGGCCATGTTGGATTTATGTGCAAGAAGGCATGGGCTGCAGTTGTAATACTTGGTGAAGATGGATTTGGTCTTTCGACCAGATTATCAGAGTTGTGCATATAAAGTCCAGAGAATATCACTTACCAGCACTTATTGTTCCGATAGAGCTTTTGGAAGTAGCTTTCAATTAAATGGTATCAATCTGTTCAATTGATTGATTTTCCAAAAGTGTAGTGTTAAGTTATCAAGATGATATATCGAATTGGAAAAGTATTTCTCTACTTTGGAGGAATTTAGTCTTGAATTGAGGGAAAAAACCCCACCAAATTTGAAAAATACTGAGTAGTTCGACATAAAGGAGCTCGTATAATTATAAATTAAGATTTTACCAGTAATGTTCCAACGGATGGACTTGCGTTGAATTTGATTAAAAATTAAGGTGTGGTAAAAAAGAAGAACCACGGAGGGGAGGAAGACGCGAAGTGATGTTTATATGAGAATGACGCTGGCCAGAGGAGTAGTGCATTGCTTTGTTTAGGTAATTCTTGTCTAATGGCTATCTTGTTTTGACGCGATAAAAGCCTTGGTTTCGAGGAGCTGGTCTAGTACCTAGGTAAACAAAGCTAGTTTTTTGCTTAAATCGAAAGAAGTATGGTTAGTTAAGAGGTTCAATACCTATGGCAGGTGCAACTAGAGTGACGCTAAGCACTATATAGCCTCACCTTAGGTAGATCATAAGGATATCCTCTCCACCACTACAACCTCAATCCCTTCAATGTGCCTGATGGAACAATTCAAGGGCAGAAAGCAAGAAGGTTGTAGAACAAGAAATAGTGTAGATTATGTAAAATTATCTTAATATATCCATATTAGCGAACCGTATTCTGGATTCTGTCTGGAAGTAAATGGGATGTAAAATAACTCATTCCTTATTTACACTTGTTTATTTTTGATGAAGTTATTTTGACTTGGAAGTTGGATATAAAGATGTTTAGATTTGTTTTGAGATCGACAGTTACCTTGATTGGTGCACGGGCCAAGAACCTCGCTGCTTTGGTGGAAGCGGAGCGCTCGCTAAAACCTGGTTTTTATGCAGGCAAAAGGGGGTCCACATCCGGTTGAGATTAACGAGGAATATGAAGAATTGTTCCAGTTAGAAAAATCTATACTCCAATTAAGAAAAAATTTCTGCCCCTTAGAATTCAGTTAAAAACTAAATTCAAACATCAGAAAATGTTTCATCTCTCAATGTGGGGGCGAGGGGTTGTAGTTGTGGTACTAGTCTGACTCGGGTGTATATGTAATAGAATAGAATGATCCCACTCGTCTCTTCCTAGTCTGTCGCTAGAAGCTACGTAGAAACTGAATAGCCCTCTTGGATTACCTAAAGTCCCTAATATTTATAAACAAAGAGACCTTCTAGCGGCACGATTAATTGGTTGTAGCAGGTAGTCAACACCAAAGTTGAGAAAAGAGGTCGAATCACTTGTAAAGTTTTGTAGAATTTTATGGATTTTATTTACTTTAAATTTCGCTGGTTAATAGATCATTAAAAACACCATCCTAATGAAGCTTAACATAAATCTTAGGTAGTTATGTGAGATAAGAAGGTAGTTCTTCGACGCTAAAAGGGTTTGGCACATCACTTGGTATGTTCGTAGAGTTGAAGGGATAATATCAATGCTGTACTTCCTCCGCGCAGCCAAGAGACTAAAGGTTACACTATCATTTTGCAGCGACGTTGAACCATAAATATTGGTTGGCCCTACCAAGGTTTTATACTTTCTGCGCATCAGCTAGATATTCATCTTCACAAGAACAATTTTAATCATGCACATCCTCCGACCCGATGCTTTCCCCCTAAAAACTATAACCCTTACACCACACACCCTGGTCTGGTATCAAAACAATAATTTGGACATATTCTTCACCAGGCGAATGATCCTCACGCTTGGTTGACTGGCTGTTACGAATCTATAAACAATCCTTGTAAACAAAAGACGCAAGATGACTCGTTTCATGATTGTTGGTAACAATGACGCAAGCCGAGTCCCAATTATCATTGGCTTCGACGGTGATGACACCGCGAAACACGGTATTACATCGTCAATCAGCACGAGCATATTCGCCAAGATCAAGGGAATACAAGAGAACGCGTCATGGGTAGGAGATGGGAAAGAGGTGATGGGAAGGGTACAGGAACAGGGGTGACGGCAGGTAAGAAAGTTGGCGATAACAAGGTCGGCGAAAACGAAAGGGAAAGGATGGATATGACATGTGGGATTTGTGTGAAAGAGGTCTTCTACATATGCGACGAATCGGGGGTTTTGATAGATAAAATAGAGCATAGTAGAATGGATCATTATATATTAATATATGGAAGTGAAAGTTCGATGGATGAATGAGAATTGTGGAGGAATTAATGGTCAGGCCAATGCATGTATATTTCTGTTTATGTAAACGTAGATATTTTACTTGGGTATCCTAAAGCAACTCAGACACTGGCGATTCCCTATGTGGCTCCTGCGAGCAAACAGAAACATGATTTCAAGTTCGCATATCTGCGCAAATGATGTTATCGCTTCCCATTCCTCACAACCCCGTTCATATTGACACAACCGTATTTTCATTTATCCTCTACCACCCACTTCTACTTTCTCCTCTTAAACCTACTCCCAACTCCTGGCCCTCCCTTCGCCCCACTATTCCTCAACTTCAACCTCTTGTAATTCTGCAAACTGCCTGCCGTAGCTTTGATCTTCCTCGCCGCCTTCTTAACTTTCCCCTCTTTGTTTAGCTCTCTATTTTTCTTCTTAGTCTTATCTTGGTTTGGCCTACGGTAACGAGTTCCTCCCTCTGAAGCTGTGTATTCGGAGGCAGAGTCGGAGTCGAAGTTTCGACCGTCAGGAGGGAATTTATCGGGTTGAGGAAATTCGCTATCGTCAGGCGGGGGAAACTCATCGTCAAGTTGAGTTTCGGGGATAGTTTCGAGGTGATTGTGAGGGAGTGTGAGTTCATCTTCGCTTTCTGAGGCGTTGTGGTTGTTGGTGGACAGGGTGGGTTTGGTACGATTTGGCTTGAGGTTTACGCGACGTGTGGTACGTTTTTGTCCCTTCTTCTTATATGTTCTTGTGGGTGCATTTGTAGTTTCTTCAGGCTCGGAATCGTACATAGCTTCATCGTCGAAACCGCCAAGGAGTTCTTTTGCTTGGCTGTTTTTGACAAGTATTGAATCTTCCGGAAGTGGCACTTCTGTGGAGGATTTTAATGGTAGGGCACCCGATGGGGCTGTTGATTGTGAGTTTGATTTAGGCTTTGGTACAGTTTTGGATGGATTTGCCATTTCTGCTTCCATTTCATTCAGAGCTTCCAAGTCATCGTCCGCAGCATCTTCTTCCATTTTTCGAAGACCTGCCAGCATACTGCTTAGACTTTTAATCATTGGTTTTCGAGGACCTCGAATAATCTCTGGGGAATCTGGTGGGTCTTCTTCATTTTCATCTACAGCTGGCATTCTCATGCGTTGACTATCTCTTCTTAAAAACGACGGTGTATTGAAATGTAGTTTTGATACAGATGAAGGTGTTGTTGATCCTTGACCATTAGCAGTTTTATTCTTTAGAGGTGTACTGAATAACAAAGTCCTTCTCGACGATGGCGTATTGCTATGCATAATTGCTCTTGTGCTTCCTGGAGTCATTCCATGTTTTCGAGGTGTAGCTTGTATTGCAGCTGGCTTTCTTGTTCCCTGAGCAGTGACAGGAGAATCTGCCGCACTATCTGGATCCAAATCAAATAATCCAAGAACCTGTCCATCTTTTTGTGGTGTAGGTCCAATTGCGGTTTTCTTCGAAGGTGTAGCAAATAGATTCCTCATAACGGAAGGAGAATGATAAGGGTCGACATCCCATGGTAGTATTGTATTCTTCGAGGGTGTTCTCTCGACATGTAACCGCTTTTGGGGAGTTTCATTCTGATTTTCCGCATGTCTTCTCTTTCGAGGCGTTGGTTTCGAAGCTGGTGGAGGTACATGCGAAATCTTCCCGGAAAGTATGTCGCGTACTTTATTGAATTCTTTGTATTTTAAAGCTGGAGAGAAGTTAGTACAGACAATTGTCAGATTGCATAAACGTAGATACCATACCAATATCCGGGTTTGCTTTGATGTCCTCCCTCGATGCCTTGCGCCCCTCATTTTTGCTTTGAAATTCCTTTTCCCATACTTTCAGTTCGACTCGAAGTATCTTTGAGCGCTCCTCGAAGGATTTGCGCTCTTCTTCATCCATATTGCAAATCGGCAGATCCAAATCCCAAGAATGTCTTTCTGAACAATATGAAAACGCGGCACAGGATTCGTCTTGTCGCGTGGGCAAATGATATATGGAAAAGTATTTGTATTATAATGGTGACTTGTATGCTAAGTATTTATTACCAATATCTGCCGTGAATTCATTAAGTCATAAAAAACATGAAATTAATTTTGTATCATTTCTCAATGGCATCATGGAATAATTCATGTCGTGGGCCACAGTCAAGCATTCTCTAGGGTAGACGCGTCGGACCGAAGACAATCCGCGATTTGGTCAGCCTTATGAAACATCACTTTATCTTTCTTTAGCGAGGCAGTTCACAAGACTTACCTAGGTATTCTAACATTTCCCTTTCCAATTCCTTTTGTCTATAATTCAAAGACATCACGACTGTTGCATAAGACAAAAGATTGAAATTCAGCCTGTCGTGACTCGTAAAAGAAGGATGTCAGAAAGGTAATTTCGAGGTTGTCTGACCGCCTTCATTTTAACACTAATCATTCTGCCAGTATTGATAAAGGCGGTGAAGAATATCTCCCACAATCCATCTTCCCGGAAAACTTTAATTCAACCACAGATCCCACAATAACTCAAGTACACATATTATAGCAATGTCTAATTAGATGATAGGAATCCAGGCCTTGTTCTCAGAATTCTAATATCCATACTTTGGATACATATTGTGATGATATTATAGGAATTGAATTGCTAATTACCTAGATAGGTTCAGTACGCGAAAAACCACTTTACGCGAGCAAAACGTGTACAGGAAGTGTCGAGTTTTTGTTACTGGAGATATTTGGTTTGGTGACGGTAGTCTACCGTTATATTTGACGTTGACAGCTGATACCTAGGCACCTGTATCATAGTAGACCCAGTGTCCCAGTACTGTTATCTTCCACCTATTTGCCTCCCCGCTCCCGCGCCCCGGCCTGTCCAGCTCTCCGCATATACGGGTTCAGGGAAACATCATGGGCCTCCGGAATAACGAGGCTTACTAGCATCAACTAGGACATCATCATGGTGCTAATTATCTATATACTACCTACTCAAAGAGGTTCGACTGCTTTCAACATGCTATTTTGTGCACCTAATAGTTAGCTAAAACCCTTTGTATTATTATTAGTATAGCTGCTTGAATATTTTTTGACCCCACTCGTATGCCTAGTGCAGGTACATTCGGGACTATCCTCCACTCTTAGATATGCCAATCCTAACATAGTAACCATACTAATAACAATAGCAGCAAATTTCGTTTCCAACATTCGATGTTCTCCGCCGCATATAAAAGCAGATCAACACCTCTCATTCGTCGAAATAGACAGTATTACGTGGCTAATACGAATTGAGCATAAATCCTACTCTAGCGTCTCATTGGTCCGGTTGCCTGTGGCACTTCCTATCCAGTAGTTGATATAGAAAACCTATGCATAAAAGTGGTCTGGGGTGGTTTAGTATGATGGCTAATTGAAGGTCGCTGATTGGGTCGAGAAGGGGACAGTAGGAAGCAAAAATATAGAGTAGCATAATGGAGGGCTGCGATAGGTGGAAATCTGTATATAAGGGTTAAACAAGTAATTCGCAGGTGCCTATATCATTATGGCCCCCCCAGTATTCGTGGTACTAGTCTGGATCGGGTATATGTAGTAGATAGAACGTCCACCGTCGCCAAAGTAAAGGTGTGGCTGAGTGGTAGCCAATCAATATCAGATACATTTTCTATCCCCTAGAATGCGAAAAACGGCCGTCTCGCTTAAACAAGGATCTTACTGACCAATTAGATAGCTAGGATTCTATAGACTTTTAGATATCTTTCTCTTCATTCTACAATATCAAATTTAATATGTATTATTTTTATATCGAAACTTGTACTATGATTAATTCAAGTAATTTCTAATAATATATAAAAGATATACCAAGATACACTAGGAGTAGGTATTATGTAGCACTAACTTGCGAGATAGCAATGCCAATTTTTGATGGGTTAGGTGAACAGAACCGCACCTGAGAATAGTTGCAGATCGACGGTGCTAACATAGTGGCCACTAGGAGAGAACTTAAATCTTGATCTCAATTAGTTACACCTTACATCATATTTTTATATGAAGCTTTGCAGTAAAATGAAAGCTGCAGTGGTAGATTGGGAGAGGTCGCAGAAGTTGTAAGATCTGCATGGCTAAAATTAATCGTCCAATCAAAATTAATTGAACACAAAATGACCACATATACAACAAAGATTTTTCATCCCCTTTTTGCGACTCGCTGCGTATAGTTCACCCACCACCTAGGTATGAAGTAAAAGTGAAGTTCGATCATCAGAAAGTTTTCTTTCTTCATTTCTTTCTTCTTTTTGCTACGAAATACTAAGCGAATATTCCAAAACATCAGGTATTTTGACCAGGATTGCCAGGATCATAACCTCCCTCATAATGTGACGTGAGTTGGCGAGTCCCTGACTCACATACGAGACTCACGAGAACTTCCCTCACCTCTAGGAACGAAAGTAAATGGGAGGGGGACGAGAGCACCAGTGGCGAAGACTCAAAATTCTAGTATTCACTCCACCCCCCGATTTTATAACTCACTGTTTGATTCACTTACTCTTTCCTTCCCAACTTCCCGGTTTACATTCGTTCAAAAGACGAAGATCTACGCATAAGAACGCGACAGAGCTTTACGAAAAACAAGAAAACAGGAAAACAGCGCCAACCCTCAAATAGAGTAGTAAATGTGAGTTTCCTTGGAAACACGAACTTGGTCAGCAGCATGATCTGCTTCCATTCTCTTGCAACTTCGCGTTGAAAGCGGTGGAAGGTGTGGATATGATGCATACCGCAGAGCTTCAGTGAGAAAAAAAAAACTGCCCGGAAAGCCAAAATCCAGAAGAGGGGATCAAGAGAGTAATACTCCGCATTACCGGTTTCTCATCCTGAATCTGGAATTACAGAAACACCGTAACTTTACTACTAGTATGTTTATTGTTACGTGCCAGCGCATAAATCCTGACTCCTGAGCATCTATTATATGAGAATTATTGCGATCATGACAGATATTCCAGCAGTGTTTACTTATCTCTTCACTTCGCATTGTTTAACTGTAAAAAGAAAGGAATGCATATCCGGCTAATAATCGATTCAACAAAATCGCTTTTATATTGGAGTTTATATTTAATCTTTTATTGATTCATTACATTTATGCGATTATTTCTAGTTCTCAAATCTCAGTTGTAACTTGTAGCTTGTGTGTGGTTGTTGAAAGGTGTTTGGAAAAAAAGCGACAACACTGTACTAAACCTCAATTTTCAAATTCTCATCTACACTTCAACCACCACAATTTCTAGAGATCGTAAGCGGAGGCCAAGGAGTGCCACCAGGAAGGAAAGCCTGTAAAGAAGCCTTCCAGCTAAGAAGCCAGGAAAAAAGGTTGATATCGGAAGATGTTCAGAATTTACTAGTTGTATGCATTTCTTTCTATTTCGTTCTTTTAATCAGCCCGCAAGCTTGAAGCTGCGTCATTGACATGAGAGCGAATCGGAAAAGAAAATCTATCGACTCGAAATCGCAACAGAATTCGGCCAAAACTTAGATGAAATAGCAAATAAACTCTACCTGTTGATGTTGAATTGAGCTTGAGTAGAACAATGCACCCCCCTTTCACGTCTTTATAGTTCATACTGCTCTCCAGTCACTTCCTCGCTACCTGTGCGACTCACCTTGCACATAGAAGCTCAAAATCCCAAAACCTTAATCGCACATACCTATTCACTCTCTACCCTTCTCTTTCTTCAACTTCACTTCACTACCCTTCCCTTCCCTTCCCTTCCCTTCCCTCGCTACCTCCACGATGCACCTATACCTAGCAACCTAATGCCATATACGTATGCACCCTCCACACTTCACTTCACTTCACTTCACTTCACATTCACATTCACCCTCTACCCCCTCCTTACCAATATATCACTTCACTTCACTCCACTTCACTTCATTCCACTCCCCTCGCTACCTGCACAATTCACCTACACATAGAAGTCGAAGACCCTAGCCCTAGTTTCACATATTCACTCTCTACGCTTCTCTTTGCTCCACCTCACTTGACTTGATCCCGATCGTTACCTGTTCGATTCACTTGCGCTTTTGCTCAGACTTGACACCTTCTAGAATAAGGGGGGTGCAGGGGAAGGAGGTAGCAGGCTGGCGTTTCAGTACCAAGTGCGAGTGCGCAAATACATACGGTGCATCTCACTTCACGTATATGCACATCCCACAAATATACATCACATACGCATCCATCAATCACACTGAGACAAATATCATTCAAATATCATTCAAAACTCTGGAAATTCTCTTTTATTTAGGATCGATTCATAACGCTTCCTTCCATTTACTCATACTCCAAGCCAGTGCCAGTGCCAGTGCCAGTGCTCTCCCTCATACATCTCATACATACATTTCGTGAACCCCATACAGCCATCCAGCCAAATGATAAGAGCCGCCCAACCATCCCATCCCCCGCCCCGCCCCCCATCCATCATTAATACCCCATCCTATCCTAACATGAAGACATCCCTCATCGAGTCCGTTTCCCCAGCCTGGGAAGGGATCTCCCATTTAAAAAAACTCAAAACAAATCCAAAGTCCATTCTGAACTCCATCCCAAATGCATTACCCATGTATACAAATCGTATCGAGTAATTTTTTATCCGCATCAAAATAAAAAAACGAAAAGACTTCTGGATATTTCCAAACAAAGTCCCAAAATTGAACCATCATATCAATCCACCGATATCCTCGTTGTGGTATTCGTCATGCACGCTGAAATGAACTTCTTTGCCAAAAAAATCTTAAAAAATCATCAATCAATCAACTTCTCGGTATGGATATATATCTCATCTCTCTCTTCATAGTAGTTCTGAAACCTATCAACCGAATGTCTCTGACAAGACTCTTATACTCAATATCATGACTAGTAAACCAATCGTTACTATGATGAGCAGAGCAAAGGAGAACCATCCGAGTACCATAGCTGTACTACCAACACCACTTCTCACGCTGCCGTTCCCGAGATCTTGGGCTATGATGGAGGCGGCTACTGAAGCTGTATGTTGCCATAGGACGGAGACGAGAACGAAGATTGAGGCGATGAAGATGATGGCCAGAGCGATTTGGGAGACCGGTCGGGATGGGAAAGGTTTGACTTCTCGTTCGCTTCCGTGGGCATCCTCTTCTTCGTGCCATCCGGGAAATGTGGCTAGAAGTAATAGACAGATGAATGCAAAGATGATAGCAATGATACTGTTAAGTCGTTAGTCACTTGGCCTGAGCAGAGAGGAATTTGAGGAAAAAACTTACATTAGGTATGGGAAAACAATCATATCTTTAAATTGACTTGCTAGCCAAATCAAATTCAAAGGATCTTGATCCACGCTCACTTCATTTGCCAATGCAGTTGCATTATTGCTGCATAACCATGCACCTCCATCTGGACTGATGCAGATACCAAAGTATCCAACTCTTGCTGCCAATTTTGCTTGACCAACAATATTAGAGATTGCTGTGTGTACATTATAGTCGGTTTGCGCTGTTGAAGGTACTGGTGTATATGATTGGTAGTAGAGGGAAATAAGGAAAATATCGGGTATCATAGGTGATGAAGATGAACATCCTGCTAATAGAAGAGCTGAAAGAATGTTAGTTGGGTACTTAATGGAATGCTGGAACTGGGAAGTACTCACAAAGTAATATAATGGTAATTGCGATCAATATCATCAACACATGATGGTATCCTAAAAATGGCACCGCTCCTATGGAATATGTTAGCACACTGCCAATTCCTGTTGGCAACATTCCCGCAACTCACTCAAGAAACCTCCAAACCCTCTGTCCGCCATCTTAAACTATGCAATGTCTCGAAACAAATGAGCGAATGCGATAATGGAGTCTGCCACTCCCGTCCCCCGTGTATTCGGAGCGACCGTCGGAGTCGCAGCCGTGGAATGTATGCAATGTGTTGAAGAAGTTTCAAGGGCGAAGAATGTTGGCTATCTTCAGGAATGTATGATTCAAGTCAATTCGTATAAAGGAATTCGTAAGGTTCGTGAAATCGTTTGAGAAGAATGTGGATATAAATTCGCTGCTTATCATTCATTCACCTGAGCAGATAAAGATTGTCAGATATCCCAAATAAAAGTTATTGAGGGGGAGAAAAGATAAAAAGCGTAGCAGTTTCTTTGAATTCTCCAGAAAATGGAGAAAAGAGAGGAAAGTAGAGTTAGGTCCAGATTGCATGCGCAATTTGATGTGGTTCTGTTAAAATTGTGTGGCAGGAAGAGCTAAACTTTACACAAAAAAGAAGATGGCGCAGTGAATCCATTTGGGTGCTTGGGATTTGTTTACAAAGATCAATTTTCGGTTAGTCAACTGAGCAACGGGAAACCAAGGAAACGAGGTACCGCTGGTAAATTAACCAATGATGATGAATTATTATGCTTTGTCATCAAGGGACCCTTGAAACTCGGGACCATTTTTAATTCAGGAACAGATCAATTAGATCAATTGGTGGATATGGTGGGATATGGTGGGATATATGGGATTGGTGATTGGAGTGAAGTTCTCGATGTAGAAATGAAAATAAAAATAAAAAAAGCTTGTTTTTATCTCAGACCGTGTTTTGAGTGAAGTTTGGGTGCTAGAATTTGACAACGGAGTACGGACGGATTGACACGTTTCTTTCGTCATCCTTTAAGCAGCTATTTTGATGCATCTAATCATGCAGGACAAGATGCAGCTTTTTGAAGTTCCCACTTGGTTCAAATGTTTGGTAGGTACTTTATGTACAAAATCATTGTTCCTCGACCTCAACTGGAAGATGGAGATCCTCAAGATACCTAGTAACCTAGTAAGGAATGAATGCTTTTCTCGTCCCTCTTACCCCGCACTATTCATTGTGATCGTACCGGCCTTTAACTCATCTTTTGCCTCTTATTATATGGGATAACCATAAAATATATACATGCCATTGTTGACTCTATTAGTAATCTCATCCTGAGGAGCTCACCGTTTACCCCCATGCTTGATGATCCACTGCATTGCTGTGTTGTGCGAGTACAAGTATGGATACACCGGAGTGGTCACTGGTCACTGGTCAGTCAATTCGTATGTTTCAGCTTATATACTTTCGTTCTCGATGCTTTTGTGGAGGTTTTCTTCTTGCCTATGATTTCCTCTTGTATTTTGCTGGTCGAACCTTTGTAGCGGCCACAATGACATCCAATATAGAGTTGATCTACGCGAATTTGACCGAGTAAGCCAAACTTACAGTCACACACTTGTGTGCCAAATCCTAAGACATCACACATACTCGAGGTCTGTAATTTGAAAGGGGCAGTGGTTGCTTTATTCACTGTGCTCTTGGCTTCTACTTTTAGTTTACAGTTTGTTCCTTAATACATGCCGGTTCCAGCGGGCCTCTCGAAAAACCTCCAAAGAATTATCAAAGACAGTGATGAACGGTGAGGCTCGTGCCATACTCGGCAAAGCGGAGCCTGTGATAGACTCGCAGCAAGGTGTGGGATCACCTCTTGCTCATAGTACCGGCAGCACCAGATATCTTGCAAGCCGTATGTATCTCTGAGATTTATGATTATTCTTATGTACCGGTACCTCAATCTGTCATCATTCCAAGTATTGGATTTATGTTGCCGAATAATTCGAGGTTAACAACCAGCATTGTTATCAAAAACCTAGAAAATGCAACGACAGTGATCATTTCCCCATTTGCCGAAGAGAGGACGACAGATTATAGTCATCTGTCATAGCTTGAATTTTCAGATGTGATATCAACACAGTCATTTTCAGTGCACTCGTGTGTGATGGACACATAGTGTCTCCAATACTACTTGCTTCTCTATGAGCAATGCTCTGTAGCATGTTCGCTAGTATAGTTTCTCCAAAGATCATGGTGGTGAGGTTACGAGAGATACGCTTAGATCCACTCCTCGACGGAGGACAATCGAACAAAAAACATCCATGGATCTAGGAAACTATGCGTCTGACGAATGACAATAAAAGTTCCTGTTGGTAACTTAAACATAAGGCGACACTCACCACCTCCTTCATTGCTATTACAGCACACAACCATCTTGCATCCGTTAAGAGTATGATACAGACAGTATACTAACACCATAGCGAGTTGTATTCATCCGTTATTCCTGAGTTCTTGGAGATACCATCCATCTCTTATATATCCCGTGCCTGACTTTTCCACACCCTCAATCTCTGGCTAAGATCTCACACATTCATTCACACCACCATAATATTAAAAGTCGCCATTTATCTATCTGGTCGGTTGAAGTCACAAGAGACTGGACTACCTAGTAGTCAGTTCCACAATTGCCCTCTGTGCGCCACCAGAAGAAATCCCAGTCCAGAGTCCAGTTTTGAAATTATAAGGTATATTCTCTTTCCATCGTGTCAGAACTACAACAAGTTTGCCAGACAAAAGTTGAATCGACCACCAGTCTCGATTCAAGTATTATTTTCGCAAATATGGAACTATGGATACTTCCTAATTCTCCAATAATGATCATGGGAGTTTCAGTCATTCACGTACTCACATTGTCATCTGTCTCCATAGAATGTGACAACAAGAAATAGAATAAAGATAACAATTGCTTTTTTCATACCATCTGATGTCATGAAACTGCATTTATGAACGTATACTGCACCAAAATCCTAGATTAGAAAAATCATACTGGTGACCCTCTTCTCATATTCTGTTCGCTTTCTTTGCCCCTGATCAGCCTTCCTAGTGTAAGAACATAAAAAGATATCCTCCATCACTTTTGGATCCATCCTCTGAACTCTCAACCCTTTTATACTTATGATCTCTCAATCAACTTCCAGGTTATGGTACTTTCCCATGATCTACAACGGTCATTCACTGGCACACTCCATTTAGCATCCACAGCATATGGTCACACCCCATGTGCCAGTTAGCTCTATCATACCCCTCTATACCCCGCAAATATCAGTTCCGGTACAAGCAATACTCCAAGTCTTCAATCATTCATCCTCTGTGTCACACTCTCAGGCAATTCACTTAAGGCTTTGGTCAGAAGCGAAGAGTATCGTTCTGGAGATATATAGTTATCGCCGATTTCCTATGTGGTCAAGATTACTTTTGTGAACGACCAAATGATCTGAACGTCCAATCAGTCAGTCGGTGGCCAGAGGGATACTGTTCCCATCAATTATCTGACCTTGGGTATGAACGACATATAACGAGTACTTATCTGTCTCTCTAGCAACGACGACAGAGAATTCATGTATTGACATTATCATCTCAACTCCACACATAATATTACTTTGCCAATATCCGACTTAATGACAACAATAAGGAAAAGCGGCAATGATAAGTCACTGCTTACTCTTCCTCCTTAAATTCACAGACGACGCCTAACAGGTTTCAGCATCACTTCAAACTTTACTTTGCTCTCCTATGTACTATCTATCCACCAATAGATGTTTTATAGCCCTCAGTCTTGCTCCCCTACTCCCCAGTTTCCTACCATTCACCATATACAACCCTTGCCTGTGATATCTATGTACATCAACAAAATCGACATCTAGGAGCTATGAAGTTCATAGAAGCCCTCGATCACACTCGTGAAATTGTACGACCCTAGCAATTCAGTAACACTAACACCAGTGAACTGCGGACATCTAACAATGCCTTTCGACTATGAATATCGATGGCGCAAACACGTTCCAGATATTGTCATAATTACTTGCTTTGGCTTTCGGGGGAATTTAACTCGCCATTACTATAATCCCAACCACACATAGTTAGAAATTCGTAGGTGACAACAATCTGACGGAAGAAAGACGGCAATAATTTACACACGAGTCCATTCAAGCCTCGAGACTCCAATTCAGCCCGCAGCAGTACATCCGTTCGGAAATTCTTTAGATCCCTAGAAACAACCGCGGCCACTCATTTCCCCAGAGCTCTTTCAGTATTGGGTACAATTTGTGCCAGGAAAAAAGTAGAGTACCCTCCATCGATATATCTTTTATATGCACTATTCCTCCCTCTTTCCTCTCCTCTTTTTACCCCGCCCTTCCTAAACACAGATTCATCCCCAATCCAGTATCATACCAATATCATTCACCATCTCCCTCCCCTATCCACTCCCTCAGAAGAAGTTATAAATATTCCTCAATGTATGATAGGGCTATGTTCTGAGTCACAGAACCTCGTGTTGTTCATGGGCAGCCGATTTGAAGGAGTATTCTTCCTAGTAAGGTTGAGTATACTAATAATAAAGTTCATACATGGATTGATATGATATCTCGGATTCAATCATGGGATTCCCAAATTTTAAGACTACCATCCTATCTCTCTATACATCATTTTATGATAAAAGATGATAACAAGAAAAATAATGCAAAGAATGACAACACCCACCTCTCACCATCATGACAAACCGCAACCCAATCTCCAACAACGAAAAGAAATCGATATTCCCCCAAGCTTCCAGCGACTTCGCGACTCCAAATCTCCAACTGTCTACCTCCCTAAGATTGGCAGTAGGATAAACTATAGCCCTAGTGAAAACTAGACTCCATCATTCTGGAGCTAGCGGGGAACTCGGGATGAAGAAACAAGAAGAGAGCCGTCTATCAAGAACTCTTATAACTATCCAGCCCTCTCCCCAATCACACTCCCACTCCCCGCCCAAAACCTCCCAGTGTGTCCAATAGTTCGAACTGCAGTCCGACAATATAAGACTCTTGATTATTCAATTCATTTAAAATTCTTATCTTGTTAAAATATTTAATCAATTTGATAACTTCAAATGTTTTCAATGTTTAAAATAGTCTTAATATTCAAAAGCCTCTTACTATCAAATTGTAGTCCCGACGATTGGAAAGACCGAGACCGCCCAACACTACCTAGTATCTATCATAGTACAACTCAAATATTGATCCACCATCCACCATCCACAGATTTAGGATGTGGTTTTTTGTGGTATAAAGTGGATGTATATTTTAAAAGAGTGGGTGGCCACGGAGGTCCACTTATACTCGTCTAATCTAAGCTATATTGGGAAGGAACCCCTTCATATCCACCTTCCACATCTTCCACCTAATACTTTAGTCCGATACAATATTCCGTATTTCCAAGCTATAAAAGTGATCTAATCATCACTCAAACTCAAACTCAAACTCAGCAAACCAACGTCATTATACAACACCACGGCTACAAGGATTGCAGATCTGCAGAAATTCCTCTTCTTCAGCACAAAAGTAGACTAGATATCATCTCGGATACCAACATCATTCCTCGGTTCTACCATATGAACATCATATATTAGTACTGTCATTGCAATTTCATACACATCCCCCTAGCAAATTCAACAGCAGTAGAAAAATGAGAGATAGCACTTACCCCCTTCCCTTAGTACCTAAGATTCTCACCAATCAATATCTCAAAATTCCAAACCAAGTCACCCGAACAGCAACATCTTTCCATTTCACCCATCTCTCACTTATCCCCCTCCTGGTCTTTCCTCATTCAACCCCTTTTACCACTGCACCTATCCTATCCATCATCCCCCAAATCACACCTGTTGTGACATCTCAATCACACAAAACACTTCATCCAAAACTAGAAAGATCATCCTACCTTCGAATACATCAAAACAACTTTTAGATATAAAAACATGCTACCATTGGTCAAGTATCAGGGTTAAATCCGCATATCGATGCAAATTCTCAACTTCAACTCCAGGGACTTCGATTATCAGTGATATCATCTCAACCCCATATAAATCACAATCATAACTTCTCATACCTAAGCATCAGTAATAACCACCAGAAAAGTACAACACCCACCCACCAACTCAACATCACCCAACCTAGCACCAACAACAATTGCTCACACAATACATCCATCCCACAAACCCCCTCTCTCTATTCACCCCACCCACCCCCACACTCCTTGGACATATACGTATTCGACACCGCAAACTATATATGTAGCTTGACATTGATACCAAATAACTACACCAAACCCTATATAACCTTTTATCTTTTACAATCTGACATCAGCCCTTCGAACTCCTACCGAATTCACCATAAACCCCCAAAATCGCAACGTTCACCACTCCCACTTCATAACTCCCATCCTAGATCTTCGCATCTCAACCGCCAATCAAAGCACTCACTTTACCACCCCTCGTCCCTCCAACATGTTTCAATACCGTATTACTATTGTTTCAACTCACCCAAACTTCTTATGATCTCATCATAAAACATCAGACATATATCTGCAGATATGTAATAAACTTATTTTCAGACTGCTTGTTCACCATAATCCTTTTCGGCAAGTGAGTTGTGGCTATCATTTTATTCTTTTAGGTTCCATCCGACTTTCTTTATCTTGTTCAAAATCACGGCGCCATTAGAGCTCATAGAATTCTCAATTTTTTTTTAGTTGTAGCACATGCAGGAAACCAAGAATGTTTAATATTAAGAGGATTGTGATTCTAGGTTCGATTGTGCTACTTCATCCATTACAGGAACAACTCCCCCTCAACAGAAACCCATCATTTAACTCCAAATACAACACCAAGCAGAAACAGTGAGAAAAAGGACGAATTCATCCGTGAGACCTTCCCCTCTACCAAATGCCTTCAAAATTCCCAAGCTGAGCTATTTTTCGGGGATAGCCCTGAATACAGTATTCTTGCCTTCTTCAGGAGGGGAATCGTGAGTATGTTCGCCACCAAAACATGGCAACTTATATTTTTCCTCCCACTGCTTCCTCAATACTTCATAAAGGAAGATATATTGCTCCACTGCTTGGACCATAGTCTTTCTTTGTTGACGCAATTGGTCGACAGTCTCGAAGATGGCATCGTTACCTTTCTCTTCTGATTGGTCCCATCCTTCCCAGGCTCCACCCTGAAGTTCTCCCATCAAAAACTCCAAAGCAACAAAAGTACCGGTCCTTCCAACACCAGCACTGCAATGTACGACTCTTGGATTCTCTTCCTCTTGATTCTTTGCTCGAGAAAGATCCATCAATGTCAGAACACTCTTGACATTTTGGCTGTTCAATGAACCCATATCAGGCCAGAGAGGATAAAAGAAATGCCAGATGGTTTTCTCTTCTTCTTCACCTTCTACAGACATGGCGAGTTGACGAACCTCGATGCCAGTGCCCTCAACGTTCTCCTCTCTTTTCACAAATCGAACTTTGGCTTTAAAATTGTCTCCAAGCGCTTGTGTTTCGTTGACTATGAGAGGTGGATCTTCCTCACTCATAGGGTAGTATTGATAACATTTTTCCATCATCTCTTCGGGTTTGGCTGGATTGGGTCCAACTAGGGGACTAAGCATGATGATGACACCAGGTGCTGCGTTATCGGGTACTGAAATTGAATGCCACATCATATGCCAGGTGTGGTCCACAGTTTGGGATTTCGGACCTTGCATACAAATGTACTTATCTTGAAGCCCTTTTTTTATTGTACTTTGTTTCTCGGCAGTAGAAGTCAAAGTGACTGGAGATGCGTTGATGTAGTCGTTATAACCCTCGGGGACGATGAGCCTGATACGGTTGGCAGCCCATGGATGTACGTTGGCATAACGATCGAGTTCACGATCTGGCTCCTCTCTCGCCCACTTGGGATCATCTTTGCTTGCCAAACGTTCCTCCTCCTTTTTCGCCAGAGCCGCGTATTTTTCTTTTATTTCTGCCGTTAGGTTAGTATTCGTTCTCCGAAATATCGTGAGTGAGGAGCATACCATCGTGTGAGAGCTTCAAGAAAGATGGCATTGCCGTCTTGGGATCACTCGCAGCAGCAGCCCCTGCTTCTGCTACTTGTACGGCACGATCGTCCTCATCATCTGCTGCCTTGCTGGAAGAGCATCCATCTGCCTGAGGCATGAAACTACCACCAGCGAGAAGGAGATACTCCTCAGATACATCTATGGCAAAGTCTCGTCTTGATGAACATGGGTGAGTCATCTTGTGAAGTAACTTGTGGCTTATAGGCTCTTTTGGATGTGAATGAGAATTGGTTGTTGAAGTACTTGAGGCTCCAGAGCGGAAGGAACGTAGACGGTGTTGGATTGCAATAGTGGCACCGATTGGAGTGCGATGAGGCATATAAAAGAGAAGACAAGATGATTTTGCAATAAGGAAAGCTTAAACAAGCTATGAATTATACTTGTAGTAGAAAATGATAGACTGTGGTGCCTTGGCCACGGCAATTGGTGTAGAGAGCTGAACTGAGAAGTTTCTTCCGGCAAAAAGCGAAAGTACACACAACAGTGTTGAGATTGAAGATATAAGAATGTGACAGTTCAGCAAAGGAAAGAATAGAAAGTTGTAGGATTGACAGAGATACCAAAATCTTTGATAAGTTGATGTGAATGTGTATGCAAAGAAAAAGTTGAGAGAAGAGATGAAGAAGAGACGCAGGAACTTACAAAACACTCGATTTCACCCAGATAGAAGGACTTCGCCATATCGAGTAGGAAGGGTGGACTTGAGATATCACACGAGGAAAGAACAACTGTGGTTGCTCGAGAGGATAGTTGGATGGCTTGAGGAAAGCACATGTAACCTTAGATAACCTATGTACCTATGTGCTGATTAAGATTAATGGCCAATCAGATATGACTTTCTAAGCGAGGTCCCCATCAAATCTAGTGAAGGATTTTCGCCTTCCACCATCAACATCAACACCTCATCAATCTCCTTTCATCTGAGGCAGATCATGATAATTCGAATTTGATCAGTATGCCGTTATGGTTAGCAGCCTTTGAGGTGAAGATGCCTTCTACAGCATATCATGTTGCTACTTTTACTAACAATCATTCAGGCATGGGCAGTCGCACGAGTTCGTATCCCCACATCGATCGTAAATTCCTATTGCTTACAGATCTCCAGCTCCTAAGAAGTCCTACCTTTCACAGTGCAGTCCGCAAAGTCCACAAAAGAGTACACGAGGCTCGTCATGGCAAGGATCCCTCCGAAATGGGCGGTACCAATATCGATGACCCGGAGAGGTCAAGTCGGTTTATTCAATACTTCAAAAACGAACTCAAAGATCAATTCTGGGGCAAGCCGCCACCTCGGAAATAATTGATGTCCTGCCTATGGTATAGTGAAAATAGCACAGTATATAATATGATAATGCGAGTTGGGGTTAATGACCTTGGACGAACGGTGTACGGCGCTTTGGGAAGACTATACCACTTCACGGTTGGGATATCGCAGTACTCAGTTATAGAATTTAATTCTCTCTCCTTCATCTCTGATCTCCTAGTTATACGACAGTCATTGCTTATCGACATTTTACCGGACATTAAATTGGGCTTTGAGACTGATCCCCCGTGTCACTTGGCTCTCATTCCGTCCGAAGAGCAGAAACGCCTACACTTTTCAATTCGCTCCTATGCTCTCAATGCGTTGGACTGGTTTTGTGTGCGCACATTTATCGTCCCCTCACATCTCCTTTTCCAAATTTTCAGGTAGCTGCCAAGCGCTTCGGCGCATCGATGATCTATTCACATACCAATCTTTACATCTGTGTTTGAGTAGTGCTCATTTTATCTGCACGGCTCCGTACATTTTCGAAGCTGAAGTGGTATACCTAGTTGTTATCGTCTGTTGGCTCTGGAGATGAAGCTCGTCATCCGGTCCGATGCGGGAGAATCAATTCAGATGCAAACGTCTTGCTGCCCGATGAGCAAGGATTCAACAAAGTTCCGCATTCATTCACTCTCAAATGATTTGTACTTCCTTGGTTTGATGTCGGAAAAGGTAAGTCATTTCTCATAGTACCAAGAATAAGAGGGGTTTAGGGGAACAAAATACTTGCCATACGCAGGCTCACACCAATATTTTATGGTGTGTGATCTATTTAAGTGCAAGAAGATTGATCTAAAGACCGATTACTCACCGTGGCTTTCTATCCCGGCATCATCAATGTGGGAGGTGGAAGCGATGGTCCATATATTATGATCTACATTCCTTTCAGAGGTGGAAAGTTGTTGTTTTGATATACACAACCCGTTGGAGAATACCGGTACTGAAGAGGGGAGTTACCTAGTGCCACCGGTTCTCGCCGTTTTAGATTAGACATCATCAATTTATTCTCTATCATGTTACACATCTATACAAATCATCATCCCGACAATGATAGTGAACCAAATTGAGAAATTTGCGCTTTTCGTCCTAAGACCCAACCATACTCGCTCCCGGTGAGCTTATATAAAGTTGATATGTTTGCCCCCGGTGAGCTTTATATCATGGACTTAAACACTGTCGTAAAGCGCTCTTATAGGCCTAATTCCCTATAAGAGAAACCTAACCCAAACCCCTAACCAGGTTTTTAGGCTTTGGTCCTATAAAGTTGCAGTATAACCCAAGTCCACCTACACAGCCAATGTTTAATCTTTTCGAGAAGTGATGACCCAGGATGGGTCCTACCCTGACCGCAATTTCTCAAAACCTTATCGTCGTCCCTCGCTTATGTGACTATCGTCTCAATTTTGAAATATATCTTCAAACAAAAGATGTCATATCACATACGACCATAGACTGAAGAGAATTGGGCATCCCGTCCGCTCTGCCATACACAAGCTTCAGATCGGTGGATTAGTAGTTGGGTGGGTGACCACCAGCGAATCCCCACTGTTGTATGTTTTTTTTTTAATTTTTCATCTGCTTTTGAGTTCTCTTGGTGGTAGTAGGGAGGACAAAGGAACAGCGGGTGATCGGAACCGAGGATACTGGAATCTGATTTATTCTCCGATGCTTTTGCTGCTAGCTTCATTGCTCTGTAGCCCCAACTCATGGTCAATGACTGGAGGTACTAGGTAATTTGAGAAAGCAAAGGACTCTGATTGAGTTTGCGGATGGACTAGTAAAGGATATTGGTAACGAGGTTTAAAGTTGGGGTCTTGAAAAGTTAAGTAGAATGTGATTGATATTGGCTGCTGCCACGAATGTATTAGCTATGACTATAGTATCCAGCCTCTAGACCTAGTAATCCCTGACTACCATCCCTCAATCTTAGAGCAGGTTCACAGAACCCTCACACCTAGATTGACCATCTATCCCCGCATTATTTTCCACCCCCATCTATCTTTACCTCAGCCTTCTACTCTCACCTCACTCCAACTTCCTCACCCAAATCTGCTGCGTCGGATCAGGTGACATCCCTCCATTTGTATAGATATTCGGCTTCCTCTTCTGTCCCTCTTGAAACTCCACTCGATACTCTTCCAACAACTTCCCAATAACAAGTTTGATAATAGCATCCGCATACCATCGGCCAGGACAAGTAGATCTTCCATTTCCCCACGCTTGGTTTCCCGGTTCAATGCCAATAAATTCCTTTAGTGGGTTATAAGTGGTTGCTTGAGAGCTCGGCAAAGGTTGGTAAAATCGACCGGGGAAGAATGTGTTGGGTTCGGCATACTCTCCGTAGTAGGCAGGGTCGCGGGACATGCATTCGGATGCCATGGAAATGAACGTGCCGACGGGAAGATGAAGGCCAGTAGAGAGGGTGTGAGGGATGAGGACAATTTTGTCGAATGATACTGTGGTAATTTGTTAGAGATGTGTTTGTTTAGAAGACTAATGTATACGCACGGGCACCCTTTGGTTGATTAAACCGCATGGATTCCTTCATGAAACTATCCAATTTCCTCAACTTCTTCGTTGTGGAATATTGCCAAGATCCAACCTCTTGCAGGGCGTCCTTAACTTCGGCTCGCAAAGCGTCAAAGTACTCGGGTCTCTCGCAGAGTTCATATAGAGTGTGGACTGCAACCATTGTGGATGTGTGTAGCTATTTGTTGTCTAATCAGCTTCTGCCTCGAATATCACGGCACCGGTTAAAGAGGGGACAAACCGCTGCAGAATTTATAACGAGAAGCTTCAAAATAACCTCCATCGGAACTACAACCTCAGATGTCGAAATGATGAATCCTAATAGATCAGTGGCTTTATGGTCTGGTTTTTGCCTCTCCAATATAGCAGGTCCTAAAATTTCAAGAGCCTTTGAGAGAATGGCATCCATGCGACCTTTTGGGGCAAGGAATGGTCGTAGTACAGGACGTAAGAAGCGAGGATATGGACGAAGTGTGCTTGAGGTTACCAACACTTCATTCAAGTAAGCGGATATAGTATCGAGCCAAGCTTTCTCACGAGCGAGTGGTAGACCAACGAAGACTCGTGAGGTTACAGTAAGGACCATCGAAAATACAAATTCGTATGCGGTTATTGGTGTATACTCTAGGTTAGATAGTAAGATAAGTGATGCTCAATAGGATGTACGTATAATCTCACCTTGCGAACTGCAATGTTTAAGGGACTTAGCCATTGCAAGAGAAAGCTCTGCCGCCATGTCTGGCACGAATTCAGCTAGAACATCAATGTCAGCTGTGATACTTGGACCCGCTAACTTGGTATGTTGAACTTACGTAAGTGCTGCGTAAGTTGCACCCTGCAAACTTCGGAATGATGACGGCTCTGGAGTATAATATCTACACCACTATAGTAGCCCAACCATCTCTCTACGAGAGCGGAAGACTGACTGAGCTTCGCTTCTGGTAGCATACGCAGCTCCGGGAGAAACTTAGGCGGGAGTATTAGACGTTCCATGCCCTGTGTTTGAACAATGAAGGGCTCCTCTTTATACTATGTTCCAATCAATGAGTTTGTTCGAGGAAATGGAACGGGGAAAAGTAAGTCTCACCTTGTAATAGCCCTCATTTACAAGACGATGCCCATTAAGTACAAACTCTTTTTTCGCGGCCGACACATCAAGACCTAGAAAACTTGCGGCTTTGCCAACTCTTGGGATGCCTGGGAACCGTGAACGGCGACGCCAGGTAGAAAAAAGCAGAATGGTGAGAGCTATGGCACCAGAAACATAAATAGTAAGAGACATGGTTTGCAATATTTTGGTGGCTTTCTGGCTTGAGTTATCCAACTTTGATGGGGCAAGGAGTTTTGTAAATACTAGCCATCAAAGGAGGAAGAGCTTAGTATTGGATTTTGGTATGTAAGAGTGTAAGATTGTAAGAGTGCAAAAGCATCAACTATAAAGGACGTTGGTAGCGCATCCGCATTTACCGCTTCAAATCTATCGGTGATTGTTCGAACGCTGAATGGCTATTCACCTTTTTTTTCATACAGTCAATGAGCAAAAGGGATGTTGGATAGTGAATCATACAGTCATGGTCCAAAATGAGAAAGTCTGGCTTACCAATTTTTCCGTGAGCCTTCAAATTTTCTCTGCATCTCCATCAACCTTGGAACTGTAGGAAACTCAACAAGTGTTGAACTTTACAATCTTCAAGATAAATATTTGAGAAACTTGGTGCATTGATTGCCAGCCAATTGTTTTCCAAATAATGCAGATGTTTGGAATGAGAGATTATTCACCTGCGAGTTTAGGGTCAAGATCTGGAAATAATTGTGCTGACACCCTAGCTTTCCAGTCTTTTTATGTGAATCATAGTGAAAAGCTGCTCGGTACTGTTTCTCGGTATGTGTCTCTACAAATGAGTGTCTATGGCTATCCATTATAGATGTCAGTACGATGAATGCTCCCAAGCAAGACGAAGAAAGACAGACCTACAGGGTGAACACAGACAATTTTAATTACTTTCTTGGCCAGGAGCTTGCACAGTTATGCAGAGTATAACATGATCGCGATGTTGTGCAATTGTTGGAAGATGTCTAAGACCTCACGGGAGATGGGCTTCGCACAAGGTTTGGGGATGGTATTCTTCCTTTGATAAACTCTTTCTATTCGAAATTGTAGGCCGCAAAACGTAAGAGGGAGTGTGTATAGCCATTACTACTCATATTTACAATTCGAACTTTTCCACTAATTGTTAACTTCTTCATTTCAGATTGGTAAACAAAAGCTGCTGGATGGATCTCAAACCTATCACAACAGATATATTCTGGTATATTCATAATGCTTTGTCCTAGTAAGCATTGAACTCTGCGGCGGCAGAACGGACAGGCCACATCAAGCTTGAGAATTCGAATCCAAACATTTAGATGTATCCATTTCTTTAATAACTTTTGCGATAACGATAGCCTTGACCTTCACCGTAGATCGTCCGGTAATGATGAGCAAATTAAGTTCCTGATCAGCCAGTGTCTGTGCAAGGCTTGCCCCTAGTCCGTTTGGGCCCACTTCTGTGTGAATGTTGCATATATATAATATATATATATGACTACTCAAGACATTTCTGAGAATATCATACAGTTCTTTTGCTTCACTTCTTCCGCGAAGGCTGAAGCAATTTCATCCCACTCCGCTTTGTCCCCGAATTTGGAATGGGAAGTCATCATTTGAAACCGACTGTAGACCGTTTGAAAGAGAGAAAAGCAAAAAATGTTGGGTGATTTGGGAACTAACATGTATGCGTACATCATCTACATGTAGCTAAGCTTACTCAAGTTATGTGTGATTGATAGAGTAATGTTGGTATAATGTAGGGTTACGAAGAGCAAGGCAAATACCACTGGTAAGAAAAAATAACCAACATGTTGGTCACGGCACTGTGATGCACATATTGTGACTAACTGCCGGTTTCGATACGTCGTGAATAAGATAGGGTAAATCAAAAACTATGCTGATTTATTCAAGAAGTTTTAAGGTAAACTCCATAGCAAAAGTGTTGGAATAGAGACGCTAAAAGATAGAAAAGATAATGTCCACAAGTGACTGTGGGAATTTGAGCTAAAATCATGTAATATTTACTACATTCTCCTTGGGAATGTCTTGTAGATGTACCCTAGGCCTTGCGACTGCCACACTATATCATCTACAAAGTATTACCTGCTGAGAGATATCAGCGGTTGGAAGGCATTTCAATCGATCGCCTAGACTGATAGGTAGTGGGTGCTATTGCGGCTTAGGCCTTTTCAATTTTTTGAGGACATGGAATAGGGGTATGTGAGTCTGCTAGTGGTACTCCGTACTCACGATGCTTGTGGTTTAAAGGAATATCTATCGGGATGGTAGAGCTTGATGAATCGGGATCTCAGCCGGAGTAGGCCTAGTGTGTAATGCCGGGAAACTCAATACCAGAAGTTCGTGGATTCTTGATAGAGTAGAATTCCGGAATACTTATATTTCCATTGTTGGTTTGATACAAGGTTATGGGGTCGGTTTTTATGTGACGCTTGATGGGGTGTTAGATGATCTCGAGCGCTGCTATTTCAAGAGTGTTTGGCGGAGTAACGTCTAGTGCAGCGTAAGAGTCGGATCAAATCAACTCATCACTCTCCCAGTCGTCGATAAATCGAAGGCACACCTGGTGCGTATTGAAGTGAATTCTTTCTAGACAGAAGTGTGACATTCATACTAGGTACTCTAGAAGGGGCAACACGTGCCGCTAAATTTTAGCTTAGAGCTTTTTAACTCACCGCCTTCTATTTAAAGCACTCATAATCCCCACTTCCCACTCAATGACCGAACGACGATCCAAAAAGCTCCATCACACGCGACGCGATTTGATCAAAGTCATCTTGGAGAATAATTTCCAATTTTTCAGTCTTGTGAAATTCAATTGATCATCTTTCATCATCAGATTGTCATTCGCAATATCACCGTCATACAAAATGGCGCTCTCCGACAAAGCTCTAACTAGCGCTCTCACGAAGACTGTACGCGATGTCTTCCATAGCGACGAGAAAGATAAGTTGAGCGTAAAGTTTATCAGAACAAAGGTTGAAGAGAAATGCAAGCTGGATGCCGGTTTCCTAAATGAAGGAAAGTGGAAGGATAAGAGTAAGGGGATTATCAAGGGCGAAGTTGTAAGTTTATTGTGTGAATTGAGATTGTTGGATTTAGCAACTGAACCTTAACGACTATTCGCAGGACAAATTAATGCAAGGAGATGAGGAGGAGGATGAAGAAGTAGAAGAGAAACCTGTGAAGGCAAAGAATACCAAGAAAGTACCTGCGAAGAAAGCTACACCTGCAGCGAAAGGAACGAAACGAGCCTCAACGGAGAAGAAGGCGCCCGCACCGAAGAGACAGAAAAAAGAGGAAACCCCCGTTTCTGAGTCCGAACTTTCCGAGTTGGCGGAGACAGAAGTATCAGAGGTTGATTCTGAAATTAGCGAAGATGCTCCAAAATTGAAACCAAAGAAGCAAGCCAAGAAGACTGCCAAAGCCAATTCTGAAAATGAAGTCAGCGACAAGGAAGACGAGGTAACGCCCAAGAAAACTAAGTCAACACAGAAAGCGGTGATCTCTTCTGGCTCTGAATTGTCCGACGTTGAATCGATCGACCAACCCGAAGCAAAACCTCCCTCCAAATCCGCAACCCCAAAGATCCGCGATTCTTCATTATCCACTCCTCCCAAAACAGAAGAAGAGGCGTCTCCAAAACCGGCCAACGACAAAGATGCAGGCAATGAATCTGACTCCTCAGCTATGTCCGTCGTTCTTGATGGACCTTTGACCACCAAATCTCGAGCCAAAAAATCTAAATCCGCCTCATCCAAGTCCGCCAAAGTAACAAAAACCACCAAACCTAAAGTTGCAAAAGCAAAAACTACAGCAGAACTTACACCCGATGAACAACTCATCAAAACCCTCCAATCGCAACTCGTCAAATGTGGAATCCGCAAAATCTGGGCTTTCGAATTGAAGAAATGCGAAACGAACAAGGAGAAAATTAAACACTTGAAGAACATGTTAACGGAGGTGGGCATGACCGGACGCTTTAGCGAGGGAAGAGCGAGAGAAATTAAGGAGATGAGAGAGTTGCAGGCAGATCTGGAGGCGGTGAAGGAGGGAGAGAAAGCATGGGGTTTGGGTAGAGGTTCGAGGAGAAGTGGGGGTGGTGTTAAGGAAGATAAGAAGAAGATTGAGAGTAGTGAGGATGACAACAAGAGCCAAAGTGGCAGTGCTAAAGGTGAAGACGATGAGAGTGAGGATGATGATGAAGATGTGGAAGTTTCTGCTAGGGCTAGAAGAAAGAATGATTTGGCATTCTTGGGTGATGAGGAGAGTAGTGATGATGATTGAGCGATATGACTAGTAGTCTACTCCGCTATCATCAAGTTTGTATAAAGCACTGGGGATCTGATATGGTTATGGGAGTTATAGGAGTCATGGTACAATGTACGGGTTATGATCATAATATCTTAGGTGCAGTTGAACGGATAGGCTTGCGTCTATGCTATGTGTATTGCATTGGGACTTTATGATACAACATACCTAAGATCAAATCGGCGATTTTTTTTCAAAATTAATACAAATATTCCACTATCATTGACCGTCAAGTTGCGGTCTATCTGTATATATATAGTATGGCATGATAGAAAAAAGGGGGGAGAGTGAAGTGCTCCAACAATAAGAAGCAAAGAGGCGCACTGTAAGGTTTTTAAGAAAGATCAACGAATTAATTTCAAGCCTACATCCAACTTTCCTTCCTTTGTATAGACATATCTTCTCCAACGAAGATATTCTCACTCATTTCCTAAAAAGTCTCCTCATCCATTTCCCATCTTCTTGAATGTCTTCGTCTCACAGTCCTTCCATTTCCAATTTTATCTGCCTTCATTCACCTTCTATCAGATTCTGCCTCCCTCGCTTCTCTACTTCCAACATTTACTTAGCTAAAGTGGGAACGATGGTGGTGGTGAAGAAAGAGGGGAAAGATCAGGACCAGATGCTGGGGTACAAGTAGTGCAATTGGCATGAGGACAAGGAGGACGAGAAGAGAAAGATGGAAGCCTCTGGTTAAAAGGATGATGCGGTAAATAAGATCCACCATTGTTCACAGGAAGAGGGGAATTTCCTGAAGATAGGGGACTAGAGTATGAACTCGACAATGTATAAATGACGTTTGTAAAACGGTTGCTTTTTTGAGATTCGTATGCGGTTGCTTGATAATTTCCGGTTTCACGATCGATGGAGTAGGTTGAGGTGTGTTCAGTTTCGATGGGTGATGAAATCGAGGACTGTGATGATCCGAGGAGGGGAATGTGATCTTGGTGATTTGCATCCATGAAATGAGGGTTAATTGTATTGGCAAAGTTCAAAGGTACTGGAATTTGTAAATTTTGAGGTAGGGAAAATTGATTTAGTGGATATGCGTTGGGATTAAGCTGATTTGGAGCGTATCCAGGAGCAGAAACAGGAAAGAATGGGGTACCTTGTTGATTTTCGGGGCTGTGGACGTGAATGTCGTTGAATGGATTGTTGCCAAAAGTAGTGGGCAGTAAATACTGAGGATATTGCGGCTCGGGGGAGTATCCAATAGCAGCAGGAGGAGCTTGTTGAAAGTCTTGCAATTCGCAGCCGCTTTCATTCGCTGTTTCGTTTCCGGTTTCCATTTCGGTTTCCATTTCGGTTTCCATTTCGGCTTCCAGTTCGGCTTCCAGTTCGGCTTCCATTTCGGTTTCCATTTCGGTTTCCATTTCAGGACATGAAAATCGAGACATATGGTCAGAATCTGAATGGGTGTATGTAGATTCCGGGCCTCTATCTGATAAAAATGTATCTAGAGATCTATTGACGGGTTGTGGACAGAATACATTGGGCGATCCTGCGTGTGTCTCATATGGAGCTTGATGTGCGTCATCGGAATATGAATTGAATTCAACTACCGTTTCTGCATGTGGTTCACATGAAGCTTGTAATTCGTTATTGGGGTTTGAATGGATGTATGTATCTGCCGGACTTGGGTATGGTGGACATGAATATTGAGATGTATTGTTGGGGGCTCGAGATACACCATAGGTACCTGAACCGTTTGCAACTACCGGTCTTATATGTAGTTCATCGTCTTCTTGTATCGCACTGGAGTGTTGGCCAGGTATATTCACTAAATGCTCCTCTGCCTCGATACCATTTCTGTGACCGAGAGAGGCCTGGGATTGGCTCTGTGGTTGCCATACTTTCGGAGGACTAGACATCTTTCGCTTTGGATGTTTGTGTTGATTGACCTTGATTGTTGTAAGTCTTCAGTTTGATTAGAGTTTCGAGGTTGATGAAAGTTTCGAGGTTGATGAAAGTTTCGAGGTTGATGTTGATAAAGAGAAATCGAAATCCAGTTGGGGGATGCTGAGCTCTTAAGTATGTGGATCTAAGCTCTATGAGTCCTCGAAGTAATTTCATTTACTAAAATGACTGGATAGTCGTAAGCATTCGTAGAGTCATGAATGACCAAATCATTTGGTTTTGTCACATCATTCCAATAAATGACTCTTAATTCAGTGAATGTATATTAAGCGTGGTAATGCAAAGCAAAGTGTAAATGGGACATTGAGCAACAAAGGAGCATATTGTAGGGTTGTAACATCATCGATTTCATTTTCTAGACTTAAGTTCTCTTATTCCTTCACTCGTGCAGCAGCTACATTTTCAATAAATATCCTCAGCATAATAACCCTTCTTCCTCATTTCTTCCGCCTCTTTCTTCTCACGCCCATGGACCTTTTTATCATGTTTCTTCTTCTCTGCCCTCCTTTCTGCCCTCCTTTCTTCCCTTTGCCTTGCGGCCCTTTCCAATGCCCATCTCCGCTTCGTTTCCTCATCTTCGGCTTGATGATTATGACCCGGATCTACCGAATACCGCCCCGTCTGATTACTCATTTCTCCCTCTGGATACCACACATCTGGCTGTTGTAATGCTCTCTCAGCCGCAGCTCTCCCCTCGCTTGTCCTCATGCGACCAACAACCCAGAGTACAGAAGTCGTAGATGAGCTGTTTGAACATTCAGGAAAGTTGATTTCTGAACGACTAGGAGTTGAGTGATGTGGTTGACCATCGTAGTGAGCGTAGCTGTATGAATCATCTTCACGAGGAAGTGAACGCGGTGTAAAATCTTGTTGAGGTTGGCCTTGATACCGTTCAGCTTCTCCATTGGAATCAGGAAAATCTCCCGCCTCATCTCCGCTATAATGGCCTTGATACCGTTCAGCTTCTCCATCGACATTAGGATAATCTCCCGACTTATTTCCATAATAGTCATCTACCTCGATGCCATCTCGAGGCCGCAAGTCATATCCACCGGAAGGTTTTTGATATAGTGAGAGTTCCGATTGTTCTGACATCTTGAGCTGAATTTTTTTGGTGGTTGATTTGACGAGTTTATGGTTAGACTAAAGTAATGTTTTAAATGTGAAAGTTTGTTATTGATGAAGTTAGAATATCAACGTTGATTAGAATGAAAATAAAAAGCACAACAGGGAGAAGTTGAACTCTCAAATAGACAAAGTCTCAACTATTCTTGAGCTACTGTATGAGTCCTTAAGCTCCATATCGTTTATCATGAATAATCTTAAATCAGCTGAGCAATCATGATTCTATTCCGGCAATTCTCTAAACACGACTCGTAGGATGACTTGAAAGTACTAGGTAAGGTAAGATTACGTAGTCTTTAGGCTTGAGTACCATTCATTTGTTGTTCCTCCACAAATACAGCTAATGCCTTATGATGATATCTTTGACTCCAGGTGGTACCGATACACACATAATAGGGCATGGTATATAGTGTATCATTATGATAAAGATTGAAGAGTAGCTAGGTGATTCCTGTCCTAACAACAAAAATCATAGTTAGTCAAATTTTCAACTAATCCTTTTGTAATATCATTATTTTGTGAGACTTTTAAATATCCAAAGTTCAAAGATTTCATAACGTAATTTCACATTTTTGTGAGTCCGTATACTCACTGTTGCACTCACTCTTACGATTTTTGAGTCATGCATTTCTCTTCTTCACTTAGGAATCATGATCTCACAAATAGATTTACATTATTCATATCAATAAACTGTGCATTTCATATTAAGGACGCATAGATCGCCCAGGTTTTGTCTATTTAAGAGTTTGATATCTTCCTGTTATACTATTGATTTCTACTTCTCTTTATCAACATCAAGATCAATACCAGTATGTAAAAATATCCAAGCCGACCTCAAGCCAAACCCAGCGTTTCGAGTCTCCTATTCAAACCAACATCCACATAAAATCCAAATCATTATTCAGATTTTGTCCAAAACAACGATTAAGTCAACACTCAAATAACCCAGACCAGTATTAAATAAACCCAACTTCCAAATCAAAAATGTCATCCAACTCACAAGATACAACGAGAACCAATCCGTGGGAAGTGAGAGTCCAGATGATAAGTCCGGAAGATCGTGCGGTGTCGAGAGCTTTGGATCCAAATGGGGACCGGGTAAAGGCTAAAAAAGATAGACTTGAACAAGAGGATAAAGAGATAACTGGATTGAACTTGGAAAGGGAGAAGAAGAAGCAGAGGAAGAAGGAGAAATTTCAAAAGACACAGGGAGAACAGAATGCTGGGAGGAAAAGAAAATGTGACGTAGAAGGAGACGAGGGATTCGATAAGGGGAGAAAGAGCGATGCAGAGCTGGAGGAAGATATGGAGGAGCAAGGGACTAACAACAGTAGTTGGTTCTAAAAGCTGCATAGTCGATGTTACATACTAGCTACTTTCGAGTCATCTTTGGAGTTATGTTCAGAGTATTAGTATAACACTCTTCACCTTGACAAAGCCTGGATTTCAAGAGCTTGTAAATCAATTAGTACAAGTTCAAACCTTTCCAATAGCTGCTGTTGACTTCTACTTCTCTTTATCAACCTTGAGATCAGATCTTCATCAACAACATCAAAGCCAACTTTCAGATTTGTATACAGACGAATTCATACAACTCTAACTGCAATTCCATCAACTTTAGATTTAGATCCAACACTCAACGCCGGTAATTCGAATATCCAAAACTGCAATCATAGGTACCGGCATTCAAATATACTTTAGATTTATCCCCTTTAAATTTAGATTAAATACACGGGCTAGTATCAAAACCACAGCAAGTTAACATCCCACCGAATATCTAACCCATCTTCAAAATTAATATCCCACCGATATCAACTCAAAACATCTCTTACAACATCCATGGATTCACTCTTTTTTTATCGTCAATCTAATTGAGACAATGTATGGTTTAAGAATGTCGAGCCTTGTTGGAATCTTCAAATATATTCAAAGTTTCGGAATTTAGATATACTCTGTGATAAATTTCTACATTTGTCATCTTGCTTTGCCCCCTTTGTTTTTGCATTTTCTCTACCATATCATCCATCCCACTTCCTCCCACTTCTCCGTGGATCTTTGGCCTTTCCCTTATGCCCCTTCTTAATATTCCACTAGTACTCCGGAGTTCTTGAGCTGGATGATATAGTCGTCTGAGATCTCATTTTCGATTTGAAAGTTAAAAGTGTCAATATTGATGAAAAATCGGGAATATTAATAAAAAGTAGAAATCAAACTTCTAGATAACTAAAGAAAGTGCTAGTTAATTCATAAGTCCAAGTTCTCAATACTCGAGTACTTATACTTTATCAATATAAGTAGATAATTCATTTTGTAAAACATAATATCAACGATTTATAGTTTCTAACCCTAAATACCACACATCGTTCCTTTGCAAGTAAAGTCAGTCCCATATTGTTCCCCGCCTTAGCAAATCTTTCTTCTCTCCTCTTCACTTCACTCATCTCGCCCTATCCTCTGTCTCGCATCTTCCAATACCTCCTTACAAAAAGATTCGGTGGGTTCACCATCATCATCTTCTTCTTTCTTTCTCGCTTTCCCATGAACTTTTGGCCCCTGCTGCTCCACGGTCTCTTCCCCTCCCGCCCCTACCTCCACTATTCAATCTCTGATTCTCTGATTGGGTGAATCTTCACCTTCTTCAATGCTTTCTTCAATTTCTTCTTCTTCCTTTCTCGCTTTCCCATGAACTTTTGGCCCCTGCTGCTCCACTGTCTCTTCCCCTCCCACCTCTACCCCCGCTATCCACTGTTTGATTATTCTCCTATTAGGCGAATCTTCAGAATCTTCAGAATCTTCACATTCTTCACATTCTTCACATCCTTCACATCCTTCACATCCTTCATTGCTTTCTCCAACTTCTTCTTCAACTTCTTCTCTCTCCTTCTGATGATCACTCGTCCCTGGCTGCCCTCCTCTCTCTTTCTGCCCATCTCTCTGCCCATCTCTCTGTCCAGACCCTTCGGCCACTGCCACACATGGCTTTTTCGAGTCTCGAGAATCCAGGGCTTTGGCTGCAGCTCTCTTAGAGGCTCGTGTATCAGGCATTTTCGACTTGATGTTGATTAATAGGATATGGATTTAGATATTGCAATATCGATTTGATGTTATCTTAGATGTTGGTTGGGATGCTGGGATGCTGATCTAAGTGTTTGTAATAATATCAACTCGAATGTTGCTGAGAATATTCCTAAAAACTGGCTTCGATATCGTTTTGGATGTGGTCTTAAATACCAGCCTGGATATTTGATGATGTTGGTGTGATATCAGTCGGAGTAAGAGTGGATTGATATGGGTTTTGGATATTGGTATGACATTTGTATATCGACTTTGATGTCAAGAACAAAAGTGATCTTGATGGGGAATTTGGAACGTTGGTGAACTTTCGATGCTGGGATTCGTTTCGATGTCGAGAAAGAAAAAGAAAAAGAGAAATAGAAATAGAGAAAGAAAGCAAGAGCATCTACAGAAAGGGAGCGAACCCTTAAATAAACAAAATCCGCCATTCCGAGCTCCATGAATCCTTAGATTTCAATCCACCGAAATTCACACAATCTTAATATGATTCATCGCATAATCAACCACAGAAAACAAAAAATGACTCGAAACTCAACTGCACATCGCTTGACTACAGCTATGAGTCCATATCACCATTCCGCAAGAAAATCCAGCCAAAAATCACGACTCTAATTCGCAACCCCAAAACCTCCCTTCCCAAGCTCCTTTCTTGTCGCTTGGAACTTTCCCGTCTGCAAATACACGAGTCTTTGAAATCAACATAATTCAATCGGAATAGTCACAAGAATATCCACCAAGAGAACACCCCCTCCCCCCC